>PISW01001663.1:0-333517 GCA_004023785.1 Mungos mungo
AAAATTGCACCAATATTCTTCTCAAAGCTAGAACAAACTATCCTCAAATTCGTATGGAACCACAAAAGATCCCGATTAGCCAAAGTTATATTGAAGAAGAAAACCAAAACGGGAGGCATCACAATACCAGACTTTAGCCTCTACTACAAAGCTGTCATCACCAAGACAGTATGGTATTGGCACAAAAACAGACGCATAGACCAATGGAATAGAATAGAGAACCCAGAGCTGGGCCCACAAATGTACGGTCAATTAATTTATGACAAAGCAGGAAAGAGTATCCGATGGAAAAAAGACTGCCTCTTTAGCAGGTGGTGCTGGGATAACTGGACAGTAACATGTAGAAGAATGAAACTAGACCACTCTCTTACACCATACACAAAAATAAACTCAAAATGGCTGAAGGACCTGAATATTAGACAGGAAACCATCAAAACCCACGAGGAGAAAGTAGGGAAAAACCTCCTAGATCTCCACCGCAGCAATTTCCTACTCGACACATCCTCAAAGGCAGGGGAAATTAAAGCAAAACTGAACCCTTGGGACTTCATCAAGATAAAAAGCTTCTGCAAAGCATTGCTTATTTAAAAACAACAAAACCCGGGTCCTGCTGGCACTAGCCTTACCTCTTCTCGTCTGCAATGTGGAGGGCACACTGCCAGATGCGAAAACATGGTGATGCCTCTGTAGCCTCTAAGTGCACCACCACTTAGTTTATCCCTGAGTTCTTGGGGCAGAAGCCTTCAAACCAAATTAAGATGCTTGAACCACATAGAGAGTTCAATAAATCTAAAACTTACAGCGAGAAGCAAGGGGAAGGAGAAGGGGAGGGGAAGGGCTCCCTACGTCCTGTTAAGTTAGGGTACAATGCTCACCTCGCCTCTCTCCGCTGCATCAGTCTCCATGCTGAAAGGAGTTCCGGGAAAGCAAGAGTTCTCTGCTGAGGGAGTAGAAGGAAGACAAGGGGTCTCTACAAACTGAACGTGTCCAGAGTCAACACAAGTCGCTCCATCACAATGATGCAGAGGCATTCCTCATCACCGTATCGTTCACCCATGACCCAAACAGCAGCCGCGCCTCTCTTAGGTACATACCACGGGCAAAAGACTTACGAGGTTAGAATGGGTGTCACCAATGGGCGTTTGGTTTAGGAACAGCCCTAGCTTTCAAACCAGAGGTGACATCATCGATACCTTGCACATAGTTAAGGTTTACATGGTTTTTCCTCCTCTATCTGTTGGTAACATCCTTCTTCATTCTGCCACAGCACATAGATGTTTCATTTATTGTACCCCTAGTATCTCCTGAGGATTAGTGACCTAAATTCTCCATATCTGATGATTTCTGACTATAACTCGTAAGTTTCAGGCTTAGCATGTATCCCTAAGATTTCTTGTGAGTTATATTCATTTATTTGCTTTTCTTCATCCTCCATAGAAGAATTAAATATACTCTATTAATACAGCACATACTCTGTACAGATGCCAACAAGACAATTTTTTGTGTGTTGTTGTTGTTGTTTTGGAACCATGTAGCTACAGGTGTAGAGAAAATTCTGTAGAGATAAGGTGGCAAGACAATCTTTAATCCTCTGCAGTTGAACCAGAGCCGGAAACGATCTACTTCCAAACATTTTGCGATGTGCAAAAATATAAACTCCTATTTAATTAAGGCACTATTCATATGAAACTTCATATGCATTTAAATGCCTCCTGATTAGACTCCTTGTCACCATTCATTCAACAAATATTTGAGGACCTGTCATTTATCAGACACCATTCAAGAAATTTGAGATAGACGGGCGCCTCTTGATTTCAGTTCAGTTCATGTTCTTGCAGTTTGTCAGTTGAAACCACATGGGATGTTCACTGACAGTGTGGAGCCAGCTTGGAATCCTCTCTCTCTCTCTCTCTGTCCCTCCCCTGCTCTCATTCTCTCTTAAAATAAATGAATAAACTTGAAAGAAAATAAGAAATTTGAGATACAATAGTAAAAGTAATCTCTATTGCCACAAAACTCACTTTCTAGGGAAGGGAAAAAGAAAATTTTAAAAAAGATTAAGTCTTGGATTTCTTATCCTGGCCATGACAAAGTAACTGGTCTAAATTTGCTCCCTTCTTGTAGTCAAGTAGAAAACTCATCAAAATGTATGCAGCCCAGTATTCAGACATGAGAAAAAAAAAGTCAGGGTGTAAGGACGCAGGTCTGAATTCGGCTTCTCAGAATCATTAGACAATAAAAGGGCACACATTGCCCGAGGAAGGAGGGACCACCCTTGTAACCCCCAATCAGGAAAGGCCAGCTAACACCTTTAACATTTCTAAGGGCAGGTCTAGAAGGCTAGTCACGCCTTACATGAGGGTCCTGGGCCCACTCTGTGATTGGTCAATACTCTACATGTTGTGATTGGCTCCCACAAAAAGTATCACTGTATGGATAAAGTTACTGCCTGTATTGATAGGGGATAGGGATTGGATCGTTGTGCCTGTGTCGCAATTTCCTGTAACTCCCCCTTCCCAAGCCCATAGAGGCCCTGCCCTGCCTTTGGGGCTCTCTGCATGGATCCACCATGTTGGTGAAGTCTGTGAGCCCGAGCTTATGAGCCCATAATAATAAAGCCCTTTGCTTTTGCGTGCGTGACTCAGTCTCCCTGGCGGTTTCTGGTTTTTGGGGACAATATTACAAATCTGGGCATAACAAGGGCATAACTGTGATTCATGAAGGAAGAAAAACAAATGATAGGGGCTGACAATCAATTCTGTTTTGTACCTGGAGGCAGACCATGATGCAAAAGGAGGAAGCCAAGATGAGCCCAGTTGAATTGCTGAGCTGACAAGATAAGGATCAAAATTTGAGATTTAGTAAGCTCAAATAGGTTTGGCAGAGGAGTACCTAACAAGAAGGATCTATGCAAAGATAAATAAATAAATAAATAAAAATTTAAAAAAGGAAGAAGGAAGGAAAAGAGAAAAGAAAAAGAAAGAAAGAAAAGAAAACAAAAGCTCAAGTTTCTTCAAATGGGTCTATTGGAAACTTGGACTAAATACGCAGTGATATTCAATAAAGCTGTGGAAAGAATAACCACCAATGAAAGAATAATTACAGGACAACTGTAAATTGAACAACCACTATGGCTTACAGAGGGCTGGGACACGTTGGAGTTCCAACCAACAAGAGAGAAGAGAGTCCATGGAATAACCAGGACATTCAAAAGAGACCCCAGAAGGCTTAGACCTTAGTAGTAAAGATAAACTAGCACTGGATTAGAATCAAGTCTAAACCTACCTCAACAAAATTTAAAACCGGTTTTCAAAATATCAAGCTTTTAAAATGGAAATCTAGTGCCTGCAGGAACAAAGCCCAGCACTCCTTAAAGGAAAACAACCTAATCTTGATAATCAACAATATTCACAGTGTTCAACAACCAATCAGATACTCATAAGCATGCAAAGATGCAGAAAAATATGACCCAAAAGCAGAAGAAAAAAGAAACATCGATAGAAACAAACCTAGAATTGACAAGGATGATTGTATTTCCAGACAAGTTTAAAACAGTTACTATAAATATGTTCAGGAATTTAAATAAAAATAGAGGCATAACAAATAGAAAAATTAATAATATAAAATGAACTAAATGAATTTCTACAGCTGAAAATGAAAATATCTGACATTAAAAATATATTGAATGAGTTTAACAAGAAGTTAAATACAAAGTTAGTAAATTTATAAACATGACATTAGAAGCTTTCCAAGCTGAAGCAAAGACCGAAAAAAGATGAAGAGAATAAACAAAATCTCAATGACACATAAGACAATAGCCATCTAATATGAATATAAGAGTTCCAGAAACATAAAAAGGCCAAAAAATTTTTTTAAAGTATCAATAATGATTTTCCATATTAGATTAAAAATACCCATCCAAAAATCCAAGAAATTTAAAAAACACTAAATAGAATAAAAGAAAATTAACTCATAGTACAGCATGCTGTAATTCATTTTCTGAAAATCAATGATATGTGGGGGGGAGGGGCACACAGGGAAACGGAGGGTTGAGCCCCACATCGGGCTCTGTGCTGTGTGGGACTGGAACCCAGGAACCCTGAGATCATGACCTGAGCCGAAGTCGGACGCTCAATTAACTGAGCCACCGGGAAAATCAATGATAACAAGAAATCTAAAACATTTCATATAGGTGTACAAAAGTAAAAGTTATCCCTGACTTTTCATCCAAAACAATCCAGAATATGATAAATAACAACTTTAAAATACAGTTGACCTGGGGTTCTTGGGTAGCTCAAGATGGTGGAATGTTCCAGTTTGGCTCAGGTCATGATCTTCCCATTAGTGGGTTCAAGCCCTGCATTGGGCTCTCTGCTGTCACAGAGCTTTGGATCCTCTGTGCCACCACCCCCTCCTCCCGGTGCACACGCTCGCTCTCGCTCTCTCTTTCTCAAAAATAAACACCTAAAAAATAATAAAATAACATAAAATAAAATAAAATACAGTTGCCCTTTGAACAATAAGATTTGAACTGCATGGTTTCACTTACATGTGGATTCCTTTTATATATAAATTGAGCACAATACTATAAGTATATTTTCTCTTTTTATGATTTTCTTAATAACATATTCTCTTTTCAAATTTTTTATGTTTTTTATTTATTTTTGAGAGACAGCGTGAACAAGGGAGGGTCAGAGAGATAGGGAGACACAGAATCTGAAGACAGGCTCCAGGCTCTGAGCTGTCAGCACAGAGCCTGACACCGGGCTTGAACCCATGAACCGCGGGTTCAGATTATGAGCTGAGCCAAAGTCGGATGCTTAACCGATTGAGCCACCACCCAGGCACCCTTTAGTAACATATTCTTTTCTTTAACTTACTTCGTTGTAAGTATACAGTATTTAATACATACAGCATACAAAATAACTTGTTAAATTGGTTATCCATAAGGTTTCTGGTCAACAGTAAACTATTAGTAGTTAAATTTTGGCAGAAGACCAAAAACTTATATGCAGATTTTCAGCTGTGAGATCAGCACACCTAACTCTCCCATGTTGTTCAAGGAGCAACTGTACTGAAAAGTAGGGAAAAAATTGTTACCCTAGGATTCTATGTGCAGAGGAGAGATTGTTTAAAAACAAAGGTGAAATAAATACATTTCAGACAAATAGAAGCTAAAGTAATTCATTGCTAGGAAACTCAGTTTACAAAAAATGTTAAAACAAGTTCTTCAAGATGAAAATACCTGATCCCAGCTGGAATATACAAAGGAATAAATAACCATAGAAATGGTAAATCTGTGAGTACATAAAACAGACTTTTATTCTTTTAAGTTTTTAAATAAATAGTTGACTGTTTAAGCCCAAAAATAATAAATATACATTATATGGTCTATGACAAGGAAAGAACAACTACTGTAGGGCTCTTGCATTTTACATGGAGTGGTATAATATTAATTAACAGTAGACCATGAGAAGTCAAAGATGCAGAGAGTAACCACAAAAAGAAAATCTGCCCCCAGATGCTCAATTAATCCAGAAAAAGTCAGTGTGCCCAGTAAAGCTAGGATGTTGTAGAAAATCTCAATGAATAAGTTATTAATCTTTAAAAAAATTTTTTTTGTTTGTTTATTTTGAGACGGAGTGCAAGTGGGGGAGTGGCAGAGAGAGAGGGAGACACAGAATTTGAAGCAGGCTCCAGGTCTGAGCTGTCAGCACAGAGCCTCACTTGGGCCTTGAACTCAGGAGCTGTGAGATCCTGACCGGAGCTGGAAGTCGACACTCAAACTACTGAGCCACCCAGGGGCCCCCAGTTATTAATCTTAATAAGTAAGTTGTTTAGTTGGTTCACTGTCTTACCTTCTACAGGCAGATATTTTTGGAGTAAGCAGCTATGTTATTTTTCAAAATAGGGTGGTGGAAATATATACACTCTGAGTATTGTTTCACAAACAAGGACAAGGAATTTTCCTGGTTTCATTTCTCCCTGATTCAGATCCAACTATCTGACTATTAAAGAACCATACTTCCCACTATATTGCATTGTCCCTTGATGATCTCATTATAGACTGGATTTTAATTTTGGAATAAACTACTGCAGGGAAGTTCATATCTGCTATTTCCACACTCAATTATGTGGATTTAGAAGATAATCTTTATGCCCAGTTCACTTGTTTCTTTGGCATTCTGGAGGAATGTGGGACTCCTAGGTTAATATTTTGATTCAGGGGACCCACATGTTACATTCACCGTGAGATTAGTCAGTTATTCCACTAAAGTGCCGCATTACAGTAATATCTTAGTGCAAAGACACTGATGTACACAGAATCTTAAACTCAATTTTAATGGTTTCTGAGATCATCATATAAAACTAATCTTTATGTTCCCTACTTATGATTGCCGAAAGGACAAGGTTTATATTTTATTCATCTCGATTTCCCTTGCATTCAGCACACATTTTGCCACATTGGAGAAACTCAATAACTTCCATATTAAATTTTAATTAAGATAGATTAATTGGGATTGCAAATCAAGTGGACATTTATCATTACTCACTAGTAACGTTTTCTAGTTCAGAAAAAATAATTCTATTGCCAAGAAGACATTCTGGAAAGATCTAATATCAAACTGTAGCCCTGCCTCTATTTAGAATGAATGGAAGAATTCCATTTATTAGGCGTAATCACTTGACTACACAGTGTATGCCATTACTCACAAGTACAGTAAGGAGGGGAGAGTACGTGACAGAGTCATTAATAAAAACAGCCACAGTATACCTATCATCTATAGAAATGTGGCAGTCAATCTAGCTGATTAACACCTTAAGAGTGAAATAATCTGAGAAGTGGCAAAAGCAGGAGAAACATGAGTAAAGGTATTTGTATCTTGTGCTAATCTGTGTGTCTTGATGTTTTCTCCTGTGTAAAATAGTATTTGTTAATTCTTTAGCCTAATGCTGAGAAGATTTTCAAGCCTTCCATATTATGTTAACTCCTCCACACCTCAAGTAACTGTTAATTCAGAGAAAATTACCTGGGCACACAATTCTTGTCTTAAATTATGTGAGATCATATTTCCTCATTATAGTAATTTGAATCAGAAATCTGGTGAATCTTAATTTATGGTGAAATAAAGCATTCAAGTTCCACAGATGGAAATCAACTCACAGAACAACTTTCTCTTCTTCATTATGTGTTTATGAGATTAAGAAGGAAATTTCACATCTTAGCATAATTCATTAAAACAACTTTGGTGTTTTTGCTTTTGAATTAAAAGAAGCTTCTGACTTGGCAGTGGATTTATAGTCAAACGACCAGGAAAAAGTGCTGGAAGCTTCTGGAAAAACATTAGCCCCTAGTGAATAAATACAATCTCAGGAAAATGAAGTTATGTGGATTTCATTAATAAGTATCTTCTAAAGAAAGACTCTACTGTCAGAAAAAAATCAGTGAAATTTAAGATTGAAATGGTATCTTCTCCAATGTTTGAATAGTAGAAACAAAAGTTGAAAGCTATTTTCAGGGTAAGGTTCTAAGCGTAAGCATTTTGTTTTTAGCAAAGACATTTTCTCATTAGAAAAAAAAATCCTATTCAGGTAAGAAAAAGAAATAAGACTTAAAACTATGAACTTTTTCAGTTATTTATTACAGAGCATAACAGTTTGGATGAATTATGTGTTCTCTTCCTCTCACTATATTGTGGGTGTTCTGTTGTTTATTACAAAGAAAGTGTTTATTGTGTTTCTACTACAAGAAATATACCTCCATGGTTTATGCAAAAGACTCAGGGACATTTTTTTCATACTTCCAGCGTGATTAAGCTAGTGACTGTTAACAGGAATGATTGAATTTAATTTGAACACTCTGTTGTTGGGTTTTTTTTTTTTCAGCACAAAAAGATGTTTTTATTAAAGCACAAGGACAGGACACCTTGTTCCTTATAAGAATATATTCCAGCTTTGCAGAAAAAGCACATTAGGCAAACATAGGATTGGGAAGTTTCCCCTGTGTCCTGAATCTTGTCCTCTTCTATTTGAAGTAAGCAGAAGGAGGCCCCTGGAAAGAGACAGAGCCCACAGACGGCAAATGACCGAAAATAGCTCTGACATGGTGCGGTTTTTCTCAGAGCCTCTCTTTCACCTGAAAGACCCGACTGTACTATAAAAATGTCAATTCCAGAAAAATCTCTAACCACCAGCTGCAACTTTTTCTAAACCTCAGATCCACTCTTATAACCCCTTTTCTGTCTGGAATTTACCTATTCTCGTCATTTCCAAGAATAAAAAATAAAAAATAAATGAAAGCAACAGAAAGAAAGAAGTTCTATTTCAGAATGTAAGTAGGGGGAAATCAACAACTATATAACTTAGTACACAGGGATTAGTCACTTTTAGAAAGACTTCTAGGGGCACCTGGGTGGCTCAGTCAGTTAAGCATCAGACTTCAGCTCAGGTCATGATCTCAGAGTTCATGGGTTCAAGCCTTGCATCGGGCTCTGTGCTGACAGCTCAGAGCGTGGAGCCTGCTTCTGATTCTCTGTCTCCCTCTCTCTCTGACCCTCCCCTGCTCATATTCTGTCTTTCTCTCTCTCTCAAAAATAAATAAACACTAAGGAAATTTTTTAGAAGACTTCTAGACATTTCTAGTTGTACAGAAGTGTAAAAAGACTCCTCAGGGAGACGTGAATGTCAGGGAGAGGGAAATGGTCTTCTTTAACAGTTGAAATCCCCTACTCAGAAGGAGAATCCTGCAAGAAGAAAACTCCATTATTTAAACTATTTGCTGTTAGGGCTCCCAAATGTACCAGGATAGAGCAGGAGCAATGTACTAGGGTTTTACAAAACCAGTTAAATGCACTTGAAATTAAATATTAAGCAGGAGAATTTTTTCCCTCGGTATAGTCCTACAATCACTCAGGGAAAAAGAATTTACTTTTCCCCTTAACTTTCTACAGTTTTTCTAAAACTAAAGCTTAAAAACTCATAAATCCAAAAATTAAATCCAACACTTAAAGAAGAGTTCTGGGTAGTTTGGTCTGCATGTATATTTCTAAGTAGAAATAATTTTTCAATTTATTATTTTTCGATCTGAAAGGGAAGGAGAACTCTTATACAAGTTAGCTCAGGAACAGTAAAGAGAAGGTATTTTCCCTTATCAAAAACAACAGGAGGTATTTCCTGTGAGTGTGACATTTTTACACTTTCAAGATGCAGCAGATAGGCGGGATGGGGAAGGTCTAGATTATTTCCAGAACTGTCCTCCAGCACTCTGACTTTATGGTTAGTGGCACAGAATTCATTAACTGTTAATTGAGGACTGACTGAGTTTTCTGCCATCTTGCTGGACGCCATATGAGTGTTCCTTAAAGTGTGGCTACACCATTTCCTTCATCGGAAAGTCGATTAACTTCTTCAGGCTCTGGCGTCCTATGGGCATGTTAAAAACAGCACCTGCCTCAACGATTGTCGTAAGAGTGACGTAAAAATGTTATGAATTAATGTACATTCCCTGGCATTTAGACGGAGCTTGCTCAGTAACTATTATCTGCTAAAAAAGGTAATTTTTCCAGTTGCACACTTGTGGATCCCGTAACTTTTAAATAGTATAAAGAATTCTTTTTAATAGTGATACTCAAAACAGGTGAGGATGGTGACAATAAAAATAAGCATAGGGCGATGAACAGGGTGGGGAACAGGAAGAAGGAAAAAGATGAAAAAGACAGGTTAGCCAACTTTGTATGAGTTCAGAGAGCTTTTTTCCACCATTGACCACAGTCTATCTCAATGCACGAGCTATCTGTGACTAAACGTAGAGGAAAATAAATGCTCTTAGATGTTCATTATCATCATGGAAATTACGAACAGTCTTGTCTAACATTTTCAATCTCCTTGACAGCTATGGTGTTTTTAGGTCACAGTATACGGAAGAGCTTGTCAGTCACTAAGCAGAAACACGTACACGTACACTTGTGTATTTATGCTTGTGAATCTGTCTGCACCCTCAGGACGTGATTCCCGGGAAGCAATGACAGTTGGGTACGTGGGGCTGAGCGGCCTGGTTCCGTTGTGAGTGTGTACCTCAAGGCCAGCAACACACGAGCCTTCCAAGCATCCCACAGGAGCCCCTGAGGGGGCTGTTACTGGGAATGTCGCTATATTTCTAGTCTAGCAAGTTCTTTCTAAGGCATTTCATTGGCCTTCAAACCTTCTATTATTCAGTGTGATAAGCTCCCTTACACATGATAATCCAAGAAAAGTGTCACAGCACAGCAAAGAATGGAATGATAGTTTGAAAGATTTTGCCCCAATAAATGCCGATTTGTGTTCGCTGAAAGTGATAACTAGTAAGCACCCCGGAAAATCATTTCGCTCGACAGTCTATCTGGAATTCTTGCTCTGAACACAAAGACTATTTCCAAAATGGCGCATCGCACCGCCCTGCGATGGGGCGCCTCTGCTGGCCGTTGAATGGTACATGAGATGTTTAAGGAACGTCTTCTAGAGAGCGTGGTAGCGGATTTCAGCTCACCTTTTCGACCTGCCGCTGCTTAGCTCCTGTAGTGAGTTCATCCGAGTGAGACAGTTGGCAGCAGGAAGAAAGCGAATTAAACACTTTGCAGGTCACATTATTGAAAGTGAGGCCACCTGGTTGGCCGTCTCCGTGGGCTTTATAGAATGCTAGTGTCTCTGAACAGGCCGTGTGCCAGACTTGGTACCCGAACAGGTACCTTTCCTGCCATTTGACACCCAAGGAGGACGTTTATCACTTGCCCTCAATATCATCTTAAAAAGGATCACCCATCGCTTTGGCTATATCTATCCTGTACATAATCTAGGTCACCTTTGCAGCAGGTGAGCGGCCTCATTTTTAGGCAGGACATTGTTCTTTGAAAGACACTGGCTCTCAAGCAATTCAAGACACAATATGTTCCTTTCACATGTGCATCTTGTGGTCAAAATGTCCAGTTGAGATACCCCATGAATTCCAAATTTCAAATTTGCTAGTATATCACCCCAGCTCCTAAGTGGGAAGCAATAAAAACGGACTGACTGGCTAAGTGTTAAAAAAAATGTTTACTAAAAGATCCTGAATAGCCAATAGAATTGTGGGGAAGCCTGGAGGATATCTCTGTAGCTAAGCTATCAAAAACATGTGTACATTCTTGCAGCACTAGCGTGACAAGGGACGCCCGCCATGTTTGTGCTACACTGGTCCCTGCAGCTACTGTTAGTCACCACCTTCCCATGATGCAATTCTGCACCCCGGGCCCCTGAAAGCTGGTGCTCCAGCTACAGAAGTGCTCCTCAGGGAGCCACTTTCATCAGCTGGGGCTCTTCAAAATGGAAATTTCTGGAAGAAACTCCGCTTGGCTTAGCTGGGGTTACTTACCTGCCCGGGAGATGGGAATTACGCATTTTTGGATCCAACCTTGGGGAGTCTGGACCGCAGCCTGAAAAATGCCACAGACAGAAAAATCTGACCCTGTAGTTAAACAGATCATATGATGTATTATGCAAATTAGAATGCTTTTCGTAGTAAGAGAGGGCATGCTATTAAATAATTATTCCAGGAAAAGAGGAGTAAACTGCCTCACTTTATTTCACTTTTTAAATCTTTCTTTAAAATGTTTATTTTTGAGAGAGAATGTGTGAGCATGGGAGGGGTAGAGAGAGGGGAAGACACCGAATCCAAAGCAGGCTTCAGGCTCAACGCTGTCAGCACAGAGCCCAACGCGGGGCTCAAACCCACGAACCACAAGACCATGACTTGAGCCAAAGTTGGACGCTGAACCGACTGAGCCACCAAGACGCCCCATAAACTGCATCACTTTAAAGAGAAAATGTTATTTGATTATGGTGACCAAGTCTTCATGCCCAAGCTACATTCTCTGTGCTGCCACGAGGTTTTACTGTCTGCCAGCGTGGCTGTGTCGCTCCTAGACAAGAGGCTGCATCTCCAAGGGCGGCTATGAGAAGCCACCCAAAACGCCAGGCTGTCACCTGATGCAGGAACCCATTGCATAGCCTCCCACAGCGATCCTGGCTCTCACTGGGGTGGGGCTGGCTCTGTGCTGCCTGATCTTACCTGCCAGACTCTCCAAATAAAGCACATTAGTTAAAAACACTTCCACACGTGCCCAGATAAAGCCACTTTTCTAGTTGTATGGCTAATCCAATCTATAGCTCATCTGACGGAGAGAGACACGTGTGGTCCCTTTAATACTTTGTTTATCTGTATTAATTGTTTAGCTCTGTGGTGATAAGTACCATGGCTATAAACGAGACAGATTTGGGATTAACATGACTTCTGGTTAATAGCTGAGGACCACCAATACCACCACTGCCCTGGGAAATGAGGCCATTCCAAGCTGGTGGGAGAAACAGCCTTCCGTGCTGCAGAAAAGGCCTTCCGCTCACCTAGGTGCTTTAATCTCGTGAGACAAAGATTCTTTTTAATACTAACTTCTCAAAATGTATGTAATTTTTTATCTTATTTTCTTACTTATTTGGCTTTGAAAATCCCTGGGAAGATTTCTCCAAAGCTCCTATCTCTGCTGCCAAATTTTATGAGTCTATTTTCATTTTAACATCTACTCTGTGCCTGCTTTGTCCAGTAGTTTCAAAGGACAAAGTAATGAATAGCACATGGTCTTTGTCCCTGAGATATTCAATGTACTGGAGCGATGGGCACGTCACCAGACACGCACCATAATGTCACAGGGGACTTGACTCTGAACGAATGTCATTCAGCCATATTCATAAAGCTAAACTCTTGGGGGAGAAAACCACATATATTTTAAACTATATGGACAAAAGATGGAAAGCGTTGCCAAGTGAAACCTTTATTCCCAATGCCTGCAAAGAATAGTTTTAAATACAAAAATATATAAAAATGTCTGTAAATTTTAATAAGATTTTTTTAATGAAGAAAACTAAAAAAACCCGCGGCAATTCTAAAACACAGATGTGGCCATTCCTGTAAAGAATTTATGGTCCTCGTCCTGAAGACATTCACAGGGTGTTGGGGAGGGAGACATGTCAATCACTATGAATGATAAGGTCACAGGTGACCTGACAGTGAACTGAATATTTTCAACCACACTCATGAAATTAAGCTTTTGTGGGGAAAACCCACATTTATCTTAAACTATATGGACAAAAGATGGGAAATGTTGCCCAGTTAAACCTTTATTCATAATGTCTGAAAATAAAAATTTTAGATACAGAAATATATAAGTGATTATAATTTGTGTTAAATTTTTAATGAAAAAAAATTTTAACACTGTATTTCTAAAACACAGATGTGGCCATTCTGCAAAGAATTTATGGTCTTTTCATGACCCATTAAAGTCACTGCACCTGACTGTTCTCAGATCCGGAAGCCCATTGTGCCGGTCAGCGAAAACCAAGAATTAGTCCCCCCTCAAGGCCAATTATTGCACCCAGGTGAACTTCTGTGAAAACAAACTGAATTATCAAGAATTCTTCTGCTGATTCTAAAAGAGTTTGGAAGCCGAAAAGGAAAAGAAAGATACTGAATGGTTGGCTTTGAAAACTTGGCAGATAAATTGCAATTTTCTCTGAAAATCTTGAAATCAAACAAGACCATAGATTCTCTTCAACTGCCGGATTGTTGAAACTGTCCCCAGGGGTCTGCCCTGATGAACAATAACTTCATTCACAGACAGATGAGAAAACTAAGATCCACAGGCTTTCAGGGATTTGTCCCAGGTCACAAATTTAGTAAAACAACAGGGCAACAGAGCAGAGATGACCAATCCTTAGAGAATTAAAGGCAGTTTTGCAAAACTATGCCCCAAAAAAATCAATGTTTACTGAAAACATTTAAATAATCACAATAAATGATTAATGGCTTCTGGTTTGCCTTATGAAATAAAAGAGTTCATCTTGGTGTGTCAATTTTTTTAATGTGACGGTCTCAAAATTGTGCATTTATTCTCATTGCCACACAACAGTACTTAGGGTCTGAAAAGGATCTTCTCTGAGAAATAGTCATTTGCCCTCGATTGTTCAAATCTTAGGAAAGGTCACCAAAGAATCAGGCACAGCTTGGCTATTTACTCATGTATTTAATTAATATTTAGTTAGAATTGAAATGCCAGGGACTGATGAGGAACTGGAGGACTGTGTTAGTGATTTAGGAGTATGGAGATGTGAAGATGAAGAGATAAAAGGGTATGTCTAAAGGAATCATGAATTAAACTCTGATCGTCTTCTCTAAGACTTTAAAGACATTTAACAGGGCATGGAAATATGCCATTCCTTTATTTTAAACATTGATTCACTTTTTCATTTAACACATATTTACTGAACATCTGAGCTGTGACATGTGTTGGCTAAATCAAGAGCAAAGAAGTTGTAGGGTTGGAGAAATGGATGTGAAGTTTAGCACTTACTCTTTGTTTAAAAGGCAAAGCCTATTCTTCCTGCCTCCTGGACTTCTAATGAGCTAAATGCAAAGGTAACAAGGTTACCATTTAGGGGGTACCTTTGTAAGAATAAGAAGCAACTTTCTGGAAGGATGGAATGCCAGTGTCAGTCATTGGGGTAAAGCAAGGAAGGCATCAAATGTGGATCTCTCCACTGCTGTTTTATTTTGTAGGGCAGTGCAGAGGACCACCTTGGAATCACTTATTAATCTTTCATCCTGAAGGGTCATCATGGTACACATGTAGGAATAAATTCAGCAATGAATTACTAAATGTGTAAATGAATCCTGCATCTCATTTTGTGGGTGGTTCAAAAGCCTGAATGTGGTTTTCCTCTACTGTTGCAGGTAAAACAAACATGATTATGAAAAGCACACTCATACGATTTTCAAGAGAAATGAAAATAGATGCAGCATTTACTCAGGGGGTCAAGCCAAAGAAAATAAAATTTCCCCAACCAATGCATAATTCATGATTAAGAGTTCTTTATTCTTAATAATTCTTTATTTATTTTTTATTTTTTAGTTAGTATTTTTTTTCTTGAGGTGAGGGATCAGAGACACAAAGAGAGGGAGAGAGAGAATCCGAAGCAGGATCTGCTGTATCAGCACAGAGCCCGACCTGGGGCTCGAACCCACGAACTCTGAGGCCATGATGTATGGTAGGTTCTCCTTCATGAGGAGGGGTCCTGTGGAACCGACGACTGAGACTCAATGACTTTCCCAAAGGCTGGTGGCTGATGGGAAGAGGGACGTTCCCAAACCCCGCAAATGGGAACGTGAAAAAGGGATGCTACTCAGTGGAATCGTGAATGGTCCTGGAGAGACTGGGCACCATGAATGTCCCCAAAAGAGATGGAAACGGACCAAGAGCTGAGGGCTAATGACAAACTTTATTAGGAACAGCATTTTATTTTATACCCTCCTTAGAGCATAGTAAATGTTTAGTTGGCAGGGAATGTTTAACCAGAATAATAGATACAGATACAGAGCGGGCAGAACAGGAACAGCTTGCAACCATGAGTAGGTATATGGCCAGTGCCATGACTTCCTGACCCATGTGGCTGAAGACCAGGAAGGTTCTGTCCTGCACGTCCTCCTGGGACTTCATCAAGTCCCATGTTCCCAGTGTTCTGGGAACAGAGGTCCAATAAGGATGATTCATGCACAAGGACAGTGCTGAGAATAGAGGTCCTCTAAGGACGATTCATGCACAAGGACAGTGCTGAGAACAGAGGTCCTCTAAGGACAGTTCATCCTATTTCCCAACAATGATGGGCAGCTGCATAACTGATTGAACCACCCAGGCACCCCAATAATTTCTTATTCTTAATGAAGTGTTGATAAAGAGTTCCTTATTCTTAGTAAAGGGTTCTCGATGGTGTCCTTGCTATTCGACATGTACCTCTGCTCTTGTTTCAGCTCCGTCTTCAGGTCTCCCCTGCCCTTAACAAATGGAACCCACAAACATGGACAGCGCAGCCCTCCCTGCTACATAGTTTTAGTGAATCCCCTCCAGCAGAGATTGTCTTCACGAAAGTGAGATGTGCCACCATTTGAAATGCCAGACTGTGTTTATTGAGCAAGAGGGCTCCTGAAAGTTTACTTTGGCATCACCATTTACGTGTTTTAACATCCTCTTGGCAGCATTGTTTCAGATGTTCATAGAACATGAGGGGGAATGAGAACCGACGGAAATTCTTGATAGGATGTTTGCAGAGGCTGCAGGACTGAGAAGGAGGTGAGTGCTCCAATCCGAGTGACCACCCTGCCTGTGCAACTTTCTGTACTCCAGTTCCTTTCAGGTGGCCAGGGCCGAGAACCTGGGCATAAAGCTAACGATGGAAATAGGGCTTTTCCTAGGCCCAGGAGACTCAGGAGGCTAAAAGGGGTTGGTTCAAATTCTCCCACGCCCATTACATCTCCCATTCATTCCCTCCAGATAGCTCTCATCTGTGCATGCCCCAGTTCCTCAAGGCTCAGCTCACCCACCATGAAGAGCCAACCCACACAAGTCTTACCTCACTGCAGGCTCCGGAAGGAAGTGTGTGTACCTGCTCTGTGGCACTTGTCTTCTCATTGGGGCCTTTTCATAATAGTAGCCTTAATGCTACTTGGAAGTAGAAATTGTGGTCTTAGAAAACAGAGATGCTTTTTAAAAAAATTTTTTTAATGTTTGTTTATTTCTGAGAGAGAGACAGAGAGTGAGACAGTGTGTGACCAGAGGAGAGGCAGAGAGAGAGGGATACACAGAATCTGAAGCAGGCTCCAGGCTCTGAGCTGTCAGCACAGAGCCTGACTCAGGGCTTGAACTCACAAACCATGAGATCATGACCTGAGCTGAAGTAGGAAGCTTAACTGACTGAGCCACCCAGGCGCCCAGGAAAAGTTTTTCGCAGTGACTCTTATAGTAGGGGGCTTAATACATCAACACTGACTGAATAAAAAAAAAAGCAAAGCATTTCTAGATGAATCAAAAATAGAATCCTGAGGTATCGCCAAATCTACTGCACCATACTGGAACATGGAGTTGTTTGGAGATGGGGGAACAGGAATAGGTGAAATGACATAGAGAAAATATAGGAAGAAAGAAGTGGGGGGAATCATGATTCACTGAAAATTATGTCCATTATTACCATGTAAAGACTCTGGGGAAAACAACTTAATACTTGATTGTACCAAGATAGGTTTGCTCACTTTAGATGAAATCTCAAGAGACAAGGGGATAGATGACTGAACAGACAGTGATCCCAGCCTGACGGTATATGAGTGCAAAAAGGTCAGCACCACCCAGGCATGGGAGAGAAGGAGCGAGAATGGTACATATTTTTCAAGCGGATTTTTTGCAGGTGTCTTTCCAGATCCCAGCGTGTGCTGTATCTTTGCAGTGAATTTTCTCTCAAATTCAATCTGGCTTGGCTTTTTCCAGCATTCTTTGGAACACGTTTGTCTCACAAATGCAGCAGGTAGGGAGGAGATGGTGAAGAAATGCTCTAACTGTGGTAATTGGAGGGGCATATTTAACACAGTAAGAGGATATGAAAATTATTCCCATTGACATGTTCTGTGTCCAGGGATACTGTGCATAAAATTTCACGAGCCTTCTTTAATCAATCAGTCATGAAACATTTATTTGTACAACTTTGCCCCTACATTAGTATTTCACTTTGAAGTCATCTGTCTACTTCTCTCCATTTCCACGGCCACCGTCCCTCATTTAGTCACTGCAAAGGCTTTCCGCTGCTCTGTCTCCTCTTGGCTCCTTAAACCCATTCTCCACATACCACCTATGAATGAATTTTTACAGCTTACATCAGCTCATGTCACTCCTTGCTGAGCCATTCAATGAATTCCAATTGCATTTCATAAACAATTCCAGTTCCATAGCATGGTGTCCCAAGGCATACTCGTTGAAAAATTGTAAATATTATTATTCTAAAGGTGTAATTATTGGGGCAGTGAGGATGATGACAACAGGCAGTTGAGATCTGAGGACAGACGGAGCAATAGCTCACAGTGGGGTGAGAGAACTGTGGATGGATGGATTGCATTAGGAGTCAGAATTGGTAGACCAAGTGGACAATTAAAGTGATACAATGGGAAAATTAGAGAGTGAGTTTTAGGGTTCTACTTCTTTGTATGTTATTATTTTTTAATTTTATTTGAGAGGGAGAGAGCATGCAAGTGAGTGAGATGGGGCAGAGGGAGAGAGAGAGAATCTCAAGCAGGCTACGCACTCAGCATGGAGTTTAACATGGGCTCAATCCCATGAGATCATGACTTGAGCCAAAATCAAGAGTCAGACACTCAACCAACTAAACCACCCAGATGCCTCTAGGATTCTCCATTTAAATGATGTGATTGATTGCCATAGAGAACCCAAGAGAAGCACGCTGGGCATAGCACAGAAAGAATGAAGAGGGAAAGGAGGGAATGGAAAGATTGAAAGGACTGTGGAACTTACATATTAACAAACACTCGGGGAGCACTTACTATACACCAGGCACTGCTCCAAACACTTGACAAATATGAACTCATCTAAAACGCAGAGCAGCCTTCCAAGGCATCTGCTGTTAGTAGGCTGTGTGCAGATAAACAAAATGAAGCACAGACATGTTCCATACCTTGTGTACGATTCCACAGTTTATAACTGGTGGATATGAGATTGGAACCCAGGTGCCCTGGTCCCAAGTTCATGTCCCGATGAACATGGACAAAGGACATGCCTCTCTGGGAGGTCTCCAGTGGCACAAAGCACATTTGCACCGTCAGGCAACCATCACCACCATTCATCTCCAGAACATTTTTATCTTTCCAAACTGAAGCTCTGTACCCATTAAACCAGAATTTCCCATTCCCATCCCAGGCCACCACTATTCTACTTTGTGTTTCTACAAATTTGAAGATTTTTCTTTATATATATAGTCTATTGTCAAGTTGGTTTCCATATAACACCCAGTGCTCTTCCCCACAAGTGTCCTCCTCCATGACCATCACCCCCATTCCCTTTACCCCTCCTCCTTCAGCCCTCAGTTCGTTTTCTGTATTCAAGAGTCTCTCATGATTTGTTTCCCTCTGAGGGTATCATGCTAAACAAAGTAAGTCAGGCAGAGAAGTACAGAGAGCATACGTTTTCACTCATAGGTCTAACAGAAGAAACCTAACAGAAGACCATGGGGAGGGGAAGGGGGACAAAGAGTTAGGGAGAGGGAGGGAAACAAATCATGAAGATTTTTCTTTACAATCAGATACTTCCTTTATGAAAGTCACAGAGCAAAAGATGCATCTGCACCCTTCAAGGTTTGGGGGAGGATTGAATCCCTTCTAGGAAATAATGAGTTTCCCTAATAGCAATGACATTTTGTGGCTTTTTCTTGCTCCTCTCTTCTTCTGTCCTGTGTACCCTTTGACCATCCTCAGTAGCTGTCCTCTGCACACAGAAGATGGTTAATAATTGTTCCAATATTAGATTAAACCTCTTATGCACAAAGGAATTCGTGAATAGAGTTTTAATATGATTGATTACTTTGGCTTGTCTATGAAAATCTTCTCTGTGCTCATGTAAGTTCAGAGGTTCTTACTAGTAAAGGCACTGAATTTATAAAACTTTGAATTTCTAGAAGCACAATGAAAACTGAACATCTTTGATTTAACAGGAGAAAACCCCCTTTTTTCTGTAATTTTTCAGTGATGATAAATCTATATTAATCACTTTAAGGAAAGGACTGAGTGTTGGAGAAATAAACATACAGAATTTGCATATTTAATCAGGATATATGCTTAGGAAAAACACAACACAGAATTTGGAATCAAATCATGGGTCTGTCATTTAGCCATGGATGAACTTGGACAAGAAAGTGCATTCTTCTCAGCCTGGTTTTGTCATCTGCAACATGGGATCTCCCTGGCTCATAGAAGGAATAACTGGGATATTATATGGAAATGCATTTCTATCTGGGAGCAGGTCACAATTGCCATTTTCCCTTAGCTTTATTTCTGGTACATCACATTTCCGTTGCAGATTTTGATCTGTTCGTTGAGGTTAGACATTCCTCCCAAGTAAAAAAGGTAGCCTGTAATACAACATTAACTGAATTCCAATCCAAAATGTCATTTTACTTTATTCTGGGGTTTCATATGAAAGTAACAAATATAATTGTGTGTGCGTGTGTGTGTGTATAAATCCCCTATTAAGAACCCACCATAAGTGAATAAACATCACTAAATAGTTTGTGGCAAGACAGCATGCTCTGAAGAAAATGTCTCACATGATGAAAGCAGTGGCATCTCAAGAAGCAAGAAGAGTGTCTGAGAGCTGGAGCCAGCAGGTCTATGGGACAGATGCTGGGTTCTAGAACCCTTCTAGGTTTTACCCGATATAATGTTATTCCTTTTTTAAAAACTCTTAATATTATTTCACAAAACAAATTGAAAGATGTAAGGGATTATATAGACTTAAGTGTCTTCTAATTTCTACATGGTTTTAATTCAACATATTATTGAATTTACACCAGCCGGCTGCGCTACGCCCACACCATAGTGGACAAGCTGCTGAGCTCCTGCCTGGCTGCTAACCATCTCAAGACCTCCTCGTAGGCCTTCCTCCCCTCCTGACTGGTGCTCCTCCCCACCCCCAGCAGCACCTCGGCCTGTACTGGTTAGCTCCCACGGTGCTGTTTTCTAGAATGTGGCCCCCCCCCCCCCGTCCCAGGGGGTTGGGGAGAGTTACATCAGCCTTGCTGGCGGGAGTCACCATGTAAATTATTTTAGTACATGTTCGGGTGTGGGTTCTACGGCCTCTTCTCCTTCCCTTTCAACACCGCCGTGTGAATTGTACAGAGAATTGCTCTTGAATCCAGGACTGTCCTTTCCTTGCCTTTATACACATTATGCACATGAATCTCCAAACAAACAAACAAACAGTTGGAGCTGTTTTGAGCACACCAGAAGCTCTGAACAAATATTAAGCAGACGGAGGCTCTCAACTGTCAAAAACAAATTGTTCAGTTTTCAAGGATTCTTGTATTCTTTATGAACTTGCACACCAATGATTTAAGTTTCTGTGGGTATTTCTCACTTAACATGAAACAAAACCCTTCCATCCCCTGGAACAAACACGGAGGATACAGTCAACAAGTTGGGTTTTCACAAGAATTCATAATGGGTTGAAAAATGGTGAAAACAAACTAGGGAAGAGGTGACCAAGCCTTGAAGTAAATGCTATCACTTCCCATTCTCTGCTCTCAGGGGAGAGGGTGGTTCTATACTGCATTTCTTTGTAACAGAATAGGAGTTCCACGATACTTTTATTGCATAAGTGATCTTTTAAAGATCTCCCTTCACATACATATGAAAAACACAACTCTATTTTTAAAAAAAAATTTACATTTATTTATTTTTATTTATTTATTTTTATTTATAACTTATTGTCAAGCTGGTTTCCATATAACACCCAGTGATTTTCCCCACAAGTGCCCCTCTCCATGACAATTACCTCCCTTCTCTTTTCCCCTTCCCTCTTCAGCCCTCAGTTTGTTCTCAGTATTTAAGAGTCTCTCATGATTTGCCTCCCTCCCTCTCCCCAACTCTTTTTCCCCCTTCCCCTTCCCATGGTCCCCTGTTAGGTTTCTCCCATTAGACTTATGAGTGAAAATATATGGTATCTGTCCTTCTCCGCCTGACTTATTTCGCTTAGCATGACGTCCTCGACGTCCATCTGCTTTGCTATGAATGGCCAGATTTCATTCTTTCTCATTGCCATGTAGTACTCCATTGTATATATATATATATACACCACATCTTCTTGATCCATTCATCAGTTGATGGACATTTAGGCTCTTTCCATGATTTGGCTATTGATGAAAGTGCCACTATGAACATTGGGATACATGTGCCCCTATGCATCAGCACTTCTGTATCCCTTGGGTAAATCCCCAGCAGTGCTATTGCTGGGTCATAGGGGAGTTCTATGGATAGTTTTTTAAGGAACCTCCACATTGTTTTCCAGAGCGGCTATGCCAGTTTACATTCCCACCAACAGTGTAGGAGGGTGCCCGTTTATCCATATGGGTACCCTTGCCATAATCTATAGTCTCTTGATTTGTTCATTTTAGCCACTCTGACCAGCGTGAGGTGGTATCTCAGTGTGGTTTTGATTTGTATTTGCCTGATGATGACTGACGTTGAGCATCATTTCATGTGTCTGTTGGCCATCTGGATGTTCTCTTTGGAGAAGTGTCTATTCATGTCTTCTGCCCATTTCTTCACTGAATTACTCATTTTTTGGGTGTGGAGTTTGGTGAGTTCCTTGTATATTTTGGATACTAGCCCTTTATCTGAAATGTCATTTGCAACTATCTTTTCCCATTCTGTTGGTTGCCTATTAGGTTTCTTGATTGTTTCCTTTGCAGTGCAGAAGCTTTTTATCTTGATGAGTTCCCAAGAGTTCAGTTTTGCTTTCATTTCCCTTGCCTTTGGGGATGTGTTGAGTAGGAAATTGCTGTGGTTGAGGTCAAGGAGGCTTCTCCTGCTTTCTCCTCTAGGGTTTTTACGGTTTCCTTTCTCACATTCAGGTCCTTCATCCATTTTGAGTTTATTTTTGTGTATGGTGTAAAAGAGTGGTCTGGTTTCATTCTCCTGCATGTTTCTGTCCAGTTCTCTTAGCATCACCTGTTAAAGAGGCTGTTTTTTTTTTCCATTGGATACTCTTTCCTGCTTTGTCAAAGATTAATTGGCCATACATTTGGGGGCCCAGTTCTGTATTTTCTATTCTATTCCATTGGTATATGTGTCTGTTTTTGTGCCAGTACCATACTGTCTTCATGATGGCAGCTTTGTAGTGAGGCTAAAGTCTGGGATTGTGATGCCTCCCATTTTGATTTTCTTCTTCAATATTAGTTTGGCTATTCGGGGTTTTTTGTGGTTCCATAGGAATTTTAGGATAGTTTGTTCTAGCGTTGAGAAGAAAGCTGGTGTGATTTTGATGGGGATTGCATTGAATGTGTAGATTGCTTTGGGTAATAATGACATTTTAACAATGTTTATTCTTCTGATCCATGAGCATGGAATGTTTTTCCATTTCTTTGTGCTTTTTTCAATGTCTTTCATGAGCTTTCTATAGTTTTCATCATACAGGTCTTTTACCTCTTTGGTTAAGTTTATTCCTAGGTATTCTATGGTTTTTCGTGCAATTGTGAATGGGATGAGTTTCTTGATTTTCTTTCCACTGCTTCATTATTGGTGTTTAAAAATGCAACTGATTTCTGTACATTGATTTGTGCCCTGAGACTTTGCTGAATTCATGGGTCAGTTCTAGAAGCCTTCAGGTGGAGTCTACTGGGTTTTCCATGTAGAGTGTCATGTCATCTGAAAAAAGTGAAAGTTTGACTTCTTCTTTGCCAATTCTGATGCTTTTATTTTCTTTGGTTGTCTGATTGCTGCTAGGACTTCCAGCATTATGTTAAACAACAGTGGAGAGAGTGGACATCCCTTTTGTGTTCCTGATCTCAGGGGGAAAGCTCTCAGTTTTTCCCCATTGAGGATATTAGCTGTGGGCTTCTCATAAATGGCTTTTATAATGTTTAAGTAAGTTCCTTCTATCCCGACTTTCTCAAAGGTTTTTATTAAGAAGTGATGCTATATTTTGTCAAATGCTTTTTCTGCATCTATTGACAGGATCATATGGTTTTTATCTTTTCTTTTGTTAATATGATGTACCACATTGATGGATTTGTGAATATTGAACAAGCACTGTAACCCAGGAGTGAATTCCACTTGATCATGGTGGATAATTCTTTTTATATGCTTTTGAATTCAAATTGCTAGTATCTTGTAGAGTATTTCTGCATCTGTATTCATTAAGGATATTGGCCTGTAGTTCTCTTTTTTGTTGGGTCTCTGTCTGGTTTGGGAATCAAGGTGATGCTGGCTTCATAGAATGAGTCCAGAAGTTTTCCTTCTATTTCTGTTTTTTTGGAATAGCTTGAGAAGGATGGTTATAAACTCTGCTTTAAATGTCTGGTAGAATTCCCCTGGGAAGCCATTCAGCCCTGGGCTCTTAGTCATTGGGAGATTTTTGATAACCAATTCAATTTCTTTACTGGTTATGGGTCTGTTCAGATTTTCTCTCTCTTCCCATTTGAATTTTGGTAGTGCATGTGTGTTCAGAAATTTTTCCATTTCTTCTAGATTGTCCAGTTGTTGACATATAATTATTCATAATAATCTCTGATGATTGTTTGTATTTCTGAGGGATCAGTTATAATAGATCCATTTTCATTCATGATTTTATCTATTTAGGTGTTTTCTCTTTTCTTTTCTTTCTGAGGAGCCTGGCTAGAGCTTTATCAATTTTGTTTAGTTTTTTAAAACACCAACTCTTGGTTTCATTGATCTGTTTAATTGCTTTTTTTTTATTCTATATTGTTTATTTCGGCCCTGATCTTTATTATTTCTCTTCTTCTGCTTTTTTGTGAGACAGAGAGAGAAAGAGCATGAACAGAGGAGGGTCAGAGAGAGAAAGAGACATAGTATCCATAGAGGGCTCCAAGCTCTGAGCTGTCAGCACAGAACCTGATGCAAGCTCTAACCCACAAATCATGAGATCAGGACCTGAGCCAAAGTCGGACGCTCAACCGACTGAGCCACCCAGGTGCCCCAAAACAACTCTATTTAATGCTGTAACATTTTCTCTGTCTGTGATTTTAAAAAGTACAGATGAGCGGGGACAACTGTGTGGCTCTGTGAATTAAGCATCCGACTTTGGCTCAGGTCATGATCTCGTGGTCCCAGAGTTTGAATCCAATGTTGGGTTCTGTGCTGACAGTTCAGAGCCTGGAGCCTGCTTCAGATTCTGTGTCTCCCTCTCTGGCCCTTCCCCACTCACACTCTGTCTCTGTCTCTATCTCAAAAGTAAATAAAAATTGAAAAAAATTTAAATAAGAATGAGCATCACTACACACATCAATGGCTTGTTGTTTTCTTATCAAGTTTAATCCTCAAATGGTTCATCTACTCCTGGGAGAAGAAACAACTACACATTCCCTGTTGAGATCTTCCATGTTCAATCTTATTTGGAAGAAAATGCACACCCGCCCTCTGGGTTCACCCTGCCCACCCCACGTGACTCTGCAATCCTCTGACTACATGGAACTCCAGTGAACGATTTCATCTTTTCATGATGGCCAGGTGAACAAGCTTTTGTTATTCTCATCCTCTGCCATCAAATCACAGCTAACTCCTCTCTTTGACCTGGGCGGAGGGTTTGATCCTGACTTTGTTACTAATTAGCTGATTACTACTATGCAAACTCACACACGTCTTTCCTTCGGCAAGCCTCATTACTTTTTAAAAGGAGTAAATTGGACTAGATTATATCTCATGTGCCATCCAGCTTTAAAAGTTTATGTTCTCAATTATTTATGTATCTGCTTATCTATAATGTGCTCAACAGCATTAAATGTCATTTAGGTCATTCCCAGCTCAGTGGCCTAACTATATTCCCCACTTAGTTCTTTTTGGCCCTAAGTCATTCAGTGTTGTCATAGTGATCTTTTCTTTGCTTACAGTCATTTTCTTTCTACCCTCAAAGGTAAATTTTACTGATTTTATTATCTGTTACTTTTACTTAAAGCAATCTACTAAGTCCATGAGATCCCAATTATAACATCAAAAGGCAAGCTCAAACGAAAGAATAAATATGCAAAAATTGGGGCGCCTGGGTGGCTGAGTCCATTAAGTGTCCGACTTCGATTCAGGTCATGATCCCACAGTCCGTGGGTTCAAGCCCTGCATTGAGCTCTGTGCTGACAGCTCAGAGTCTGGCGCCTATTCAGATTCTATGTCTCTCTCTCTCTCTCTCTCTCTCTCTCTCTCTCTGCTCCTCTCCTGCTTATGCACACACTCTCTCTCTCTTTCTCTCAAAAATAAATAATCTTCAATAAATAAATAAAATAAAATATTTTTAAAAACTTAAAAAAAATGCAAAAATACCAGAAAGATCTGAAAAAGAGTAAGAAGGGATGACAGCTCACATAAATAAGAGAGGCACATGATGAAGACATAATAGTTAAAGGCATTTAGCGCTGGTGCAAAATATGATGTACAGGCCAATCAGACCACTCAAGCCTGGAAATAAATCCAAGAATCTGGAACTTATTACATTAGAACTCTGAAGCTTCAAATCTGCAGGTAAATCATAGATCGACTGTTTATTCAGAACCAATGAAAGCTGGACTATTTATACTTGATAACAAGATAAATTTCAGATGGAATAAAGGTGTAAGTATTTTTTTAAATCATAAAAGTCTTCGGGGATGTGAACATATTGGTATACTATTTCATGACATCAAAAACATATATACCTTCTTTTTAAATTTATTTATTTTGAGAGAGAGAGAGCAAGTACAAGCAGGGAAGGGATGGAAATAGAAGGAGAGAGAGAATCCCAGGCAGGCTCTGCATTGCCAGCCCAGAGGCCGATTTTGGCCTCCATCTCACATGATCTCATGAGGTCATGACCTGAGTTGAAACCAAGAGACAGATGCTTAACTGACTGAGCCACCCAGGTGCTCCTCAAAGCATATATAATTTCAAAACATGGCAAGGAATCTGGAAGCCACAAAGAAAAAGTCAGATCATTTGACTGCAAGAATTTAAAAATACTTATGTGGAAAAAGCAAACAAACAAACACCAAGGACAAAGCCAAAAAACAATAAGTGGGGAAAAAACACAACGCCCCATACATGACAGAAAGCAAACTTTATTAATAAAAATTTCTCACAAATCAATGTGAAAAAATCAGACCCTAAGAACAAATGAAAAAAGATTGACCACAGGGGTAAAAATGTAGGATATGGATGATAAACAGATGGGCAAATATAAATAACACTGATGCTCTCAGCCTAGATCAGCAACTCTGTGTATGTGTGGTGCACAGGTGATGAACACAGACCTTGGTGCCCAGTCTTTCAACCTCAGCTCTTCAGCTCTTAGCTGCGTCATCTTGGGCAACTAACTAAACCATTCTGGGCCCCCTCATCTTTATTTGGGGAGATTAATGATGGTATAAACCTCCAATTTTTTTTACAAGAATTCAGTGAGTTGATATTTGAATGGACCTCAGATCACTGTTGAGAAAACAGTAAGTGCAACATAAGTGCTCTAACTCTAACTCCCTAGGAGACAACCAGGGACAGGGTAGGGCAGCAGAAGAAGACCTGCGTCCCCTTACCATGTCCCACCTGGCTGACGAAGGGCTATGGAGCAGTTTGCCTCACTGATAGACCAAAAGCAAATAGGACCGGGGTGCCTGGGTGGCTCAGTTGGTTATGCGTCAGACTCTTGATTTTGGCTCAGGTCATGATCTCACAGTTCCCGAGTTCAAGCCCCACATCAGGTTCTGTCCTGGCAGTGAGGAACCTGCTTGGGATTCTCTCTCCCTCTGTCTCTGCCTTAACCCCACTCATGCTCTCTCTGTCTCAAAAGTAAATAAATATTATTTTTAAAAAATGAGAGAATGATGTAAGGCATGTGCTATTTAAATATTATTTCTTCATATGTAGTAAGTCTTGTTATTTTCTTTTTTTATAATTTTTTAATGTTTTATTTTATTTTAATTTTATGTTTTGAGAGAGAGAGAGAGAGAGAGAGAGAGAGCAGAAAAGGGTCAGAGAGAGAGGGAGACACAGAATCTGAAGCAGGTTCCAGGTTCTGAGCTAGCTGTCAGCACAGAGCCTGACGCGGGGCTTGAACGCGAGATCATGACCTGAGCGGAAGCTGGATGCTCAACTGACTGAGCCACCCAGGCGCCCCAGCATTGTTATTATCCAAGGAAATTGTCCTGGGCACTAAAATTTTTTATTTAATGACGAGTTTAATCCTCAGGAGAGGTTTTAATAAGCTGGAATCTCTTCTCCCTCATGTGGTGGAGTGGGAAGTGGGGGTTGGAGTGGGGGAGGGTGAGAGTGGAGCAGTGTGGGAAGAGGAGGGATGGCCAGCGTGGGGGGTTCGAGGGGTCACCCAGGACTAAATATCTCTGGCCCCAAGCCATGCAGTTCCAGCGGCACCCCCTTCCGCTCTGGCCCGCTCAGGCACCCCAGCAGCCCCCTGGCTGGCCCCAGGTGCACTGCTACAAAACCTCGGCACTAGAGACCCCGCTTTCACCGAGCACACCTGGCAGACAGCCTGGAGCCCTGACCTGGAATGGTTGTCCTGAAGCCCGTGCCCCCTAAGCCAAAAGCTTATGGACAGAAGCAGACCCAGAGCAAGTGAGCGCCTACCAGATTCTATCCCCAGTCTGGGATTTATCATCCTCAAAGGTCATCCCATCGTAAATCATTCATTGATAAAGAGTTATAGACCTCCTGGTTCCGAATTCATACTCTCTATAGTAAATTAGAGGATTAGCCGGCCCCATTCATTTGTTTGTCAGGCTCCTAACTTAATGCTGAGGATGTCATTACTTCACCTCATGCCACGTGCCACCTATCACTCAGAAGGGACTCAGACCCTGCGAAATATTTAGCTCAAATGCATTTTCAAACAATTTCTTTTCCTAAATCTTTCATCTTCAAAAGAAGTTTCCAAATGCATATTGATGAGAGAAAAATAGCAGGGGGAAGCTTCGAGAACTTTTTTCTGACTGTTTTTACATTTCCTATCAAGCCCATGCCAGCAACGGCGGGCACCTTCCCGTCAGTTTGATTTATTGCGTAAGTAATATTCTGCCCACTGCCAGAACCCAGGGTCTCCGAGTTACTCTTAATACAGTTCAAAGAGAAAAATGCTCAAAAGAGCTGTTACGGGTGCCTGACGGGACTTGCTGTAAGGCAGCTCGGGGATGGTTGGCCATACTTTCTACGGAAAAACAAAACAAAACAAAACAAAACAAAAAAAACCCAAAACCCAAACCAAAACAAACCAAAACAAACCAGTAAGTGTGGCTTGGCAGGAAATGCCCGGAAAATGTGAATCGAGGAAGGAGTGGGAAGGCAATGTGAACGCAAAGTCGTGTTTGTGACAAGAAGCGTGAATGATGGCATGGCCAAGCTATTTCCAAACCAAATGGACGAAGAGCAGAAGGAAACTGGCTGGCGAAGGCTTTAAATAAATCTGCTGTTTTCCTAACAACCATCTCTCCCAAACCACGGACTATCTTTAGCCACAGATCACTTGTAGTCTTAAGTGCACATCTGTAGAATAATTTAGGTTTACGGTGTACATTCACAGATTCGCTGCAACCTTCTATATTTGCTGTAAAAACCAACAGCACTGAGCGTGTATTTAAATATAAGGGAATGAAATTCTGAGAATATAAATAACAATAAAAGAGCATATGACAGTGTCTATATTTACAGCCAACCGCTTTGTTTCGGATGGGGCAGGAAGAGGCAGCAGGCAGTGTTAGAAATACCAATAAGTCTCTTTCCTGTGATGACATTTTTAAGTTGTACAAATCTATTTTTACCTGCCTTTGGACGTGTTATATAATTTTAAGGCTTTCGTGACATTTTTGGCCCCAGAGAACCCTAAGGCGAACCCGCCCGCCTCTTCAGTGTCACTTCTTCCAATATCCGGTTCAGTGATCCTGCCCCTTAAAGAGTTCCTCAGGCTCCCCGTGGGCTACAAAATCAAGTGCAGAGACTCTGGAGACCTCACCCCGCCCTTTATTTGCTCAGCTTAGCTCGGAGGTCTTGTCCCAGCCTCCAGTCTGTCTCGGGATTCCTGCTCGATGGTGCAAAATATTCCCTCTTCTGTGGATACGGCCCGTGCCCATGCTGTCTTTCCTTGTTCCCACTCAGTCAATGATCAAATGATCATCGTTCTTGACTTTCCCCGTGAGGAGTCAGCCTGCCTTCCTCCTTGCCTCTTGGGGTCTCTGTTCGCAGCTGCATGTAGTCTCCTAACATAATCATCTATTTATTTTTCTGCCACCTCTCCTAGACCTACCAGACTTCTCATGGGTACGTGCTATGTCTTATTTTGGCAATAATTCAAAATACCAGAGGGCCCAAGAGGAGTTTATCGGGCTTGATCCACAGGCATAATCTAATGAGAGTATTTTATAGCATAATAACATTATCTCGGTTGAGTGAAAATGCCCTTGGTTGGAGAACTTCATTCAGTTCCCTGAACAGGATCAGAGGGAAGCATGTTTTGAATTTGCACTGCCCCAGCGGTTTTCTTAAAATGATGAAATCCATGTCAATGGCTGGCTTAAAAATCTTCCTTCGTCTTACTTAACCTTCTCAGGAACCCAGAACTCTTCCTTGTACCTGAGGACACTGCCTCTCAGGGCAAGTGAATGACCCACCATCCAGGGAAAAACAGGGCCCACAGGTGGGTGCTTAGTTATGTCTGAGGCCAAAACCACAGCTCTAACCCAACGTTCTCCAGGGCCGACACAGTGTCCTTGACATGGTTTGTAAAGAACGTTCCTGACTGGCCCTTGTTTATTTCTCCAGCCCAATGTTTGCCACCAGCCTCTTGAACACTAGGTCAGTTGTTATCCTGAACCATTTTCTTGCCTCCTGTGTCCTGGACCTGGGCATTGATTCCCCCTGAGTGGGAATTGCCCACATCGCTTTCCCTAGCTCATGTCACCACTCTTTGCTTTTTTGTTTGGGAACAATGGGGTCCCTGAGACCCCAGGATTTAGCACAGTATTTTGTATGCAGCAAAACTATTCAATGGATTGTATTTGTACTCGGGAACTTTAATGAAAAAAGTAAGGGAAGCTCTCCACTTTGTTCATCATTAGGAAGTGATTTAAGCTTTGAGAACAGGAATTTCCAGGCACAATGGTGACAAATTAAAGGACAAATCAGGAAAGTGCATCCTAACAAGAGAGATGGTGAATATCTCATGATCTAGAAAAGACCTTGGATTGTTATGATACTCATTAACATAAAAGATTTTCAGTATCAAAAAAGTATGATTATCAAAAAAGTATTTGGTGGATCTTGTTCATCAGAATGCATTTTGTATTAAAAGCATTGGAAACTTAAATATCTAACTTTGAAATAAGAATATTAAATAGGTTTTACCTGTACAACAGGAAAATTGCCTCACTTAATTCATGCAGAGAAAAAAGAAGTCAGTCATTCATTATCTAGATATTCAACCAGTAACAGCAAGTATTACAAATACCCCAAATATTAAGTAATGTAATTGGATAGTGTATTTGTTTACCTATTTATTTTATTGAATCAAGCTTTAAAGTAGACATTTACTCATGTAAGAGCACTCAGGGATTTGCCACTTACAGGACATTGTTCTGGTAGCCATATAGGGACCACTGGTTTCTTATGTCCATTGGTCCATACAGCTCTATAAGTGTTTTTTGTGTTTTCTTTTAAATTTATTTATTTTGAGAGAGAGAGAAGAGCATGATCAGGGGAGGCACAGAGAGAGGGAAGGAGAGAATCTCAACTCGGTTCTGCACTGTCAGTGCATACTCTGATGTGGGGCTCAAACCCACGAACCATGAGTTCATGATCTGAGCTGAAAACCAGAGTTGGATGCTAAACCAACTGAGTCACCCAGGTTCCCCATAATTTCCTCTGTGGTATTGAGGTTTCATTTGCTTATCAATTTTGAGAGACATAGACAGTGCATGAATTGGAGAGGGGCAGAGAGAGAGGGAGACAGAATCTGAAGCAGGCTCCAGGCTCTGAGCTGTCAGCACAGAGCCCGACATGGGGCTTGAACTCACGAACCACGAGATCATGACCTGAGCCAAAATCTGATGCTTAACTGATTGAGCCACCCAGGCGTCCCTCTGAGGGATTGACTTAAGTAGTGAGAAGAATCTTGCTTATTAGTAAGTGAACTTTTTCTTATTGAAATTCAGATGATGGTAAATCTTAGGTCACTTTCATTGGATGCCTTTAACTCATCAGCCAGCCTCTCTCCCACTCACTGTCACTCTTTTACTGTTTAATGCCATCCCTTAGATAAAGATGGAAAAATCTTCCACACTGTGCCTGAATCAGCCCCCTTATTTCTCTTGGAGTAAGATATGAACCTTTTTTTATGCCACAAGTGATGTGAATGACCTCTCCCTTCCCACAACCAGGCATAGAATTCTATCCAAGACGAAATATTGCCCTGGTCCTCCACCACCAGAAAATGTATGGGAAGGAAAAATTCTTCAGTGTGAGCACTGAAAACCGCTCATCACCGAGACCTGTTTAGTTGGCTCACTGGACCACCACGTGACCACGGGAGATGAAACTGCTAGAATTCATACTCATAAAACATATTTGTTAAAGTTACATTTTTACCAAAACCTCAATCTTGGCTGTATCTTCTGATTGTTCTCTCTTTTAATAAAATTTGTAGTTTATCTTCCAGCGGTCTGGGAACAGGCAAATAAATGTGGGTGCAGAGACAATGCAACTGACTTCTTTTGGAAGTCTGAGAAGGATTTTTTAAAGCTTTTATCTGGAGGTAAAACTAGAGCTAAGCCTTTAATGTTATATGTATAAAATGTTTTACAGTTGTATTCAACATTTTCCTACTGTTTTCCTATACAACCCTGTGCATTGAAATAATTAGCATTCCCATTTTGCAGATAATTAAGTAAGGCTGGAAAGGCTGGTCTCAACCAGCCGGTGGCAGGCAGTGCTAGGAAGGTAAACTATCTACTAAGATGTTCTGCACCTTAGTCCTTAAACCTTTGCCGGAACTGGTAGGTAGGCTGTGAGCTACTTTATGTAATACATCTCTAGATATTTTAAGCCACGTGGTTAACCTCTAAGGTTTTCTTGAGTCACTCGACAAGGAAAACAGAACAAAACAAAATACTTTTCCTCTACCCTAAGTTGGCACAGTGGCCGGGGCTCTGAATTGAATTGATGAAAGACAGATTCATAGGAGAAGACATTTATTTCAGATGCATATGGGGGAGGGGGCTCACAGAAACTGTGACAGACAGCCTTTCTGGTGCATGTCGGGATAAATATGCAAAGAAGAATAAAACCTTCACATATTTACTTGTTTAGGGCTCATATCACCATACATATGCTGCCAGTTAATGTCTGAAACAGGAATAAAAGAACATTCAGCTGTTCTACTGCTTCGAATCCCATTTACCTTTGTGGGCTGCTGCTTGAGCCCTTCCAGGGACTTCTATCTTGCGGTAGCCCTGAAGCTCCAGGCCATGGGCTGCCGCCAGCCCCTGAGGCCTGAACACAAGATCCCTAATCCACTCAACAGGCCAAATTCCTCTTCTGATCTTCGCTTCCTTCACACTACATGAGCTAATTTCGGTCCAGAAATGCTCAAACACAGGAAATACATCTCAAAATCCTTAGGCTCAATGACCTAGAGTGCTACTTATTTATCCTGGGGCCTGGATATCCAGGGGGTCGGAGGTGGATGAAACATCAAGAAGATCCTGTGACTTTAACGTTGTAGCTTGAGGCATTTTAGTAGATATCCTTAGGCAGTAATAAGACGGCTGACACCAGCCAGATTGAAAGTACCTACTGAATATTCCAGCCATAGGAAAGACATACTACACAGTGCTCAAAAATATGTGATAAAGAAATAAGATTCAGAGATTAACAGGCTCTGGTTCACACATTGTTCGAGAACAAGAATGAAATTAACTAAAGGACTTCCAAATCCTTTTTTCATTTAGTGCCACATGATCAAGTCAAGAGTGAAAGGCAAAAAGTCAAACTTATTAACTGAACAATTCAGGCCACAAAAGCTGCTACCGTGAGCTTTCTGAGCTTTAGTGCACAGCTTTCAACTTCACATTGTGGATATGTATATGAAGATACAAGGAGTTTCCAACCTGTGTCTTTTTAAATATGCAACATATGAGGCACCTGGGTGGCTCAGTCAGTTGAGCTTCAGATTCTTGATTCGGCTCAGGCCATGATCTTGTGGTTCGTGAGTTCAAGCTCTGTGTTGGGCTCTGTGCTGACAATGTGGACCCTGCTTGGGCTTCTCTCTCTCCCTCTACCTCTCTGCCCCTCCCCTGTTCATGCTCTCTGTCTCCCAAAACTAAATAAACTTTTAAAAAGTGGAAAAGAATAGCATACACATCAACATCTGAATCACAATTCAGATCATATTCTATTCTATGATACAGGAACACGTTTATTTATTTATATTTATATTTTTTAATGTTTTATTTACTTTTGAGAGAGACAGAAACAGAGAGAGAGAGAGAGAGAGAGAGAGAGAGAGAATGAGCTGGGGAGGGACAGAGAGAGAGTGGGAGACACAGAATCCAAAACAGGCTCCAGCACAGAGCCCAAAGCAGGGCTTGTACCCATGAACCGTGAGATCATGACCTGAGCTGAAGTCCGATGCTTAACCAACTGAGCCACCCAGAAGCCCCCACATTTATTTAAAATAGAAAATAGGATAGGTTTAAACCTTACCTGCTCTTTCTTATTAACTGTACATGGAGCTATTATCTGTTCAGAATCTGCATCCGGAAAAGTAGAAGGCCAAACTAAAGAACAGCCAAGGCAAACAGATCTGTCTTCCTCTATATCCTGAATGCTGTTTGTTGAGCAGAAGACCCCACCAGAAAACAGAGTCTCTTCTGTGTCGGCTAACTGGGAAAGACCCGGTCTCCCTGGGGACAGCAGGATGCACGTTCCTAAAAGCCAAGGGGAGGAGGATGGTCTTCCTGCAGTTATTAATGTTGAAAACTTACTTGTGCATCAAAGCTAGGAACCTGACTTCCAATGTGCTGTTAAGTATGTGAATAATTCTCTCAATAACCAAAGCTTGGGCATACTACATGAGGTTTTTTTTTTTTACTCTTACCTACTGTATGAGTCTGCTAGAGCAGCCCTGATAAAATATCATAGACTGAGTGGCTTAAATAGCAGGAATGTATTTTCTCATGGTTTTGGAGGCTGGAATCCAAGATCAAGGTGTTGACAGGTTTGGCTTTTCCGGAGGCCTCTCTTCTTGGCTTGCAGATGGCCATCGTCTCCCTGGGCTTCACATGGTCTTCCTTCAGGGCAGGTGCATTCCTGGCGTGTCTCCTTCTAAGTACAAGTCACATTGGATTAGAGCATCTACCCCTGCTAGCTATGCGTCATTTTACTTTAATGACTTCCTTTAAGACCTTAGTTCTAAATATAGTTGTATTGTGCTAGGCCTTCAACATATGAATTTGCCAAGGGATATGGCACAGTCCATAACACGTTTCCTGGGGCAGAGCTTGACTACATAGGAAGGAAGCACCATAGTTTCCTACGCAGCATGTAAATACTTGGAATTCACTTTCAAATCTCTGCTGTTATGTGTTTGGAGAGTGTGGACAACTGCAATATTATTGACACCCAGTATTGGGGGAAATTTTGTATTTTAGGTGGTACTTCTATACACACACGGTAGGTTTGGCAATTAGCATTATTTACACGTAATAAATATGGAAACAGATTCAGTGAGAGTAAAATACTTAGTCCAGGGGCACCTGGGTGGCTCAGTTGGTTAAGTGTCCCACTCTTGATCTCGGCTCAGGTCATGATCTCGCCATTCAGGAGTTCAAGCCCTATATTGGGCTCTATGTTGACAGTGTGGAGACAGGTTGGGATTCTCTCTCTCTGTGTGTCTCTCTATTTCTGCCCCTCTCCCACTCTCTTTCAAAAACAAATAAATAAACTTAAAAATAAATAAATAAAATGTTTAGTCCAATTCTTGTTATTTACTTTGTGCCCCTTCCATGTTTGAGAAACTTCTGGTTAATGCGATGTCTTCCCATTGTATGATCTAGAACAGCACCAGGCCTCTTTCTCCCCCCTCCTTTCATCATCTAACTCAACCAGATGGAAACACCTTACAAACTGCTACAGTGTCAGCGTGATGTTAATCCTGCCGCGCTGAGTGAACAATGAGATCTGAAAAGAGGGGTTGGCTCTCTCCATGCATCACTAGGACCCTGAACTCAGGCATGAGGACTAAGAAATGAAATTCAGATGAGAAAGCAAATGGTAAAACACCATTTCATGGCTCTACGTGTGTAAGCATCACAAGCCAAAGAGTCACATGACTGCAGCAGGCTACTAGAATCTAATAAGCTACCAGTGCAGAAATAAAAGGTTCAATGACACCTCATTGTTAGAGAACAATGTGAGCCTGAGAAAGTTGTCTATGTTCTTGATCCTCAGCCTTAGCCCCCATGAAATAGACTTTTCAGCTCTGCACAAATCCCAGTACCAGGGTGAGAACCAATCAGTGTATGAAATCTTGACAGGTGCACACAGCCATTCTTTGTCCTTTCCACTCCCTAGATAAGTGTTTCAGTCATGTGTCGGAAGAAAATAAATCATGTTAAATTAATTTTGCCTCCTTCCAACCAAAACCAATATAAATTGTCTATTTTCCTATGAGTTCAAAAATCTTCCACTCTACTACCATTAGCACGTGGCTTGCTGGTCTATAGGAACAAATACACAGAAAGTCATGTTCTCATTTTATTTATGAACACAGAGATGAAGGAATGGAAACATTAAACAACTTAAGAAGAGCACTGTAGACCGAGGTCAAAGGCATAGGCCCTGGAATCAAACAGTCTGGGTTCTACACCTGCTAGCCATCCATGAAGGGCTACTTCTGTAACGTGTACTTCTGTTTCCTCTCATTTAATGGAGTAATAATGGCAGCAATGGATAGAGTTGTTACAAGGATTAAAGAAGAAGATGCACGGGGCGCCTGGGTGGCTCAGTCTGTCCAGAGTTCAACTTTGGCTAAGGTCATGATCTAACGGTTTGTGGGTTCGAGCCCTGCATCCAGTTTACCGCTTTCAGCTCAGAGCCCGCTTCGGATCATCTGTCTCCCTCCGTCTCTGCTCCTCCCCCTACCTGAATTTTCTCTTTCTCACTCTCTCTCAAAAATATGTAAAACATTTTTAAAAAATAAAGGAGAAGATACACGGATGGTGCCTGGCACATATCACTGCCGTTACACTCAAATAGCTAAGAGAAAGCAGAGTGGGCATCAGACCCTGTTTGGAGTTTTTTGAGATGAACCACGGGTTATAACACTGCTTGTCTACAGAGAGGAAAGTCAAGAAATTGCAAATAACTAGGGAATTTGGTCCTTGACCATGATTACCCAGGGGGCGGGTCTACCTTTTCATTGAATGACAGAGCAGAGAGTGGTGTGGGGAAGTGGTGACTTTCCAGGAAACTCAGAAACATGAAATCAACCTTGTGCCAGGTCTCTGTGTTCCAGTCCCCACGGCAGTCTCTGTCCTGCCTAGGTCCACACAAGTCCCCTCCAGATCTGGAGCCACCACACTGCCTTCCAAATTGCATCGTTAGAAATGAGTCCTGTGTAGATTTTCATGTTTCTGAATTGTTTTCTGAGCCCCCATTCCTAAGGCAAACATGCTTCTGAGAAGTTTATACGAAGACTTTTTCCCGAGCTCAAAGGTCAATGTTATAACTCAGAGCTCTGACATGGACAAAATCTATTTAGGAATTTATCAGCACTCACATTTTCCTTCTTATTTTTTTTCACCAGCTTTTACCATATGCTAATTTCAGTCTCAGTGTTTGAACTTGCAGTGCCCATGATTTTCTAAATCTTGACTCAGTCTGAAGCCCATTTGAAATCTTGACACAAAAATGATCACAAATTAACCCTGCTTCAAAGAGATTTTATTTGCCCCCGAATTCTTATGCACTTGAAATATCAAAAATTAATTATATTATTTTTCTTGAAATGTACAGCATATCTTTGTCTTCATAGGTGTGCATATGTGTGTGATATCAATCTCCTTAGCTAAAAGATGCATTTCTCAAGGACAGAAACACTTGTTTTTTAGTCCCATGTGTAATTCTTAATATTCTGTTCATGGTATAAAATCTGAATATATATTGTATATGAATGACAGTACAAACTCTGTTTGTTAACTCTTACCAGTTAAATGAATATATTATTTTGAGAATTGCCTTTTTAAAAAGTAATATGGTATGACAGGTCGACTATACAAAAAAAGACAGATGTTAAGATGCCTGGGTGGCTCAGTCAGTTAAGTGTCTGACTTGAGCTTAGGTCATGAACTCACAGTTCATGAGTTTGAGCCCCTTATCTGACTCTGCATTGACAGCTCAAAGCCTAGAGCCTTCTTCAGATTCTGTGTCTCCCTCTCCCTTCCCCTCCCCAACTGATGCGCGCATGCGTTCTTTCTCTCTCAAAAATAAATATTTAAAAAAAGTTTTTTAAAGATACAGGTGTTTATGCAACATAGTTCACACTTTTCAGTAGTTTTAGTATTTAGATATGATCTGTGTTATTTATCTAAAACACACAAACAAACTTTCCTGGACCCTTGCAAAATGTTTCCAGAAAATATGTCCCTGTCATGTAGAGGTCCATCTGAGGCATTACAGGGGACATGTGCAGGGTTTTCTTTAAAATATTCCAGCTAAGAAGAAAACAAAAAATCAAGGGAGGACCATTGAGGTTGGATGTTGGGCACACGACTTTACCTTTATATACGTTTGAAAATTTCCAAATAAAAGGAATAATAAAGGAAGGAGAAAGAAAATATTGAGACAATAGTGAAGAATTCCTGTTAACCACTTAGAATGCAGATGGTGGGGGGATGGGGGAAACAGAGGTTTACTAACATTCCCAGAGAAGGCGCCCCTTGTAGGCTGGCTCCGTAGCACAACAGTAATCATACCAAGAGTGTTTAATTCTTTCTATGGAATCTTCGAAGAAGTGCTTTATCACCAATGATTTTGACGGCCCAGAAGATATTATGTAGAAAACAGTCATCAGGGGGCTCATGGATGGCTCAGTTGGTTCAGTATGCGACTTCGGCTCAGGTCATGATTTTTTAAATTATTATAATGTTTATTTATTTTTGAGAGAGGGAGAAAGAGTGTGTGAGCGAGGGAGGGGCAGAGAGAGACAGAGACAGAATCCTACGCAGGGCTCGAACTCTAGAACCGTGAGATCATAACCTGAGAGGGAGTCAGACACTTAAGCGACCGAGCCACCCGGGTGCCCCTCGGGTCATAATTTTTAAAATAAGGATTATATGGTATGCAAGAAGGACATTAGAGGTATGGAGAAAAATAAGGCAGGGAAGGGAAATTTACAAATGCAAGTCGACAGAGGAGGGGACCTTCCATCTTCTACATGGTGGTCGGAACAAAGGCTGATAGCAGCTGGGGGCTGGGCCAGTGGCGTCCCTGGTGGTCGCAGGTCAGGAGTGAGCCTATCACATACCTAGTGGTGTGCGGGAGAGTCTGCAAGGGCCTTGTGACGATGGTGCCACTAACCTTTGAGAGACCGCGTGGAGGCGTGCGCAGCTTTGGCTGCGTCTGTGGAGAGGAGCCGGTGGGGGGGGGGGGGAGAAGAATTCGATTTCACTGGATAAGCAGACCCTTCAAGTAACAAAATACTTATTTTTTAAAAAGCTTATATTAATTATAGCAAGTGTAGAATATTTGCACAACATAAGAATGTCTCAAGATTGGACAATGTTAACTTTAGAAACATATGTGATAATTTTCATTATCAATCCCTCTATCCAGGTATCTAGCTGTATTTTTAGCGCATAATGGCTAAGGAAGCTTTTACAATTTGGATAGTGATAAAAACACAAGTAAGGGAAGGATTTGAAAGAAATCATTTTCATGAAAAATACTATTTACATAAATATTTTTAATTAACTGTTTACATTTTTCTTTTTAAACTTCTGAAGTACCCTTTTAACATCTTTCATTTCCTCTTGTTTTGTCACTTTATATTTATTTTGATATAACGTAGCATAAACAATTCAGGTTTAATTCTTGTCTCATCCTTAATATGAAATGTTTACATTTTATGTCTTGAAGAGGCAAATACATAGACAGATTTGGAATACAATCTTTGAATTTGTTTTAGGAAATAATTAATTCAACCTCTTAAAGTTTTAAATAGGACATAACATTTGTTTGCAATGTTTTGGATCTTGGTTTAATTAAGTTCATAGTAATTGAATTATTGTAGTGATTATATGTGTGAAAAGGGGCAGTTCTTTTCATCTTTGTGGTTTTTTCTCTTTAAAACTTCTTTCTTCATCTCCTAATTAGTATAACAATACCTCCCTGACAAAGCTTCATAGAATCCAGTGAAAGTGTTTAAATACTGTTCATTTAATGGTTCTTTGACAGAAGAAATGCAAGACAAATGTTCTGTGTCATTAGCAATTTTCAGTTCATTTGGTACCATATCTGAATGTTATTTAAAAAATTTCCCCAATCTCCTTAGTAAATGGTTGGCATGTTTCCACTCATATTTGCCTTATTTGGATTTTCCCTTGAAGACTGAAGTTGCCATTGACTGCCCACTGTCCCCTTGGCACGAGCACCCAGCTGGAGGCCAGGTTCAAAATGATGATGAGCTGCCTTCAACTTCCTTAAGCATAGATAGTTCACTGCAAATGCTGGTGAGGACAGCTGTCAAATGGTCACCTCTGGGCCAGACAAGTGATACTCCGGGGACTGTCATAGGAAATGCATACGCTGTGCTAATTAGTGCCTCTGAGGTTTGACCACTTTTGTACAATCCTGCCTATAAAACCCCCAAGAAATGCTTTCAGATTATTGGTTGCCTTCCTGAATTCTATGTGGTTTTCCAATAACTCATTTGACACAAATGCTCTACCCCAAAAAATGATGTTAACATGTGTCCGCGGTTGCAATTAAATTCTGAATGACAAGGCTGTCCTTAGGATTTAGGCATAATTCACTGCTTCGGATGATTGAGCAAAGACCATGTGTTTGAACTATGTCACACTAGTTACATTTTTAAACGTCATATCCATACCATGAGGCGTACATCCAAGGATAGGACCAGTGAAAAGCAACATCAGAATTTAGGTCACAGAACAAAAGATGGAGAAAATGACCAAATCCTTAACATATTTCTATAGCCTGGAAATAATGATAACTCTGTAAATCATACTGCCTGTCAAGAATTGGTCATAAGCAATGAATTCTTGGTAAGATAGAATTAGAAAGGCAGGAATATTTTCGATACCATTGGTTAGAAGTTTCAGAAGGGAACCTCCCTCCCAGGAAAACACCTTTTAAAATGAACAACCCTGCTCTTTCCATTTGTTCCTAAAATCCAACACTGATGGTTAAGACCAGCCCATGGATGGTACTTAAGCCAGTCTTTTAGTCCTATTAGAGAAGAATGCTCAGTTCGTAAGTTTCAGATCCCCCCAAAGGTGGTCATTAACCACAGGAAGCCACATATAATCCCGCACACATAAGATACCTCACATGTAGGTACCTGATTGATGCCTCATTTATAGTTGTTCACATTTTCTAGACATTATTGTTTTTTTAACTTTATTGAGATGCAAAGAGCTGCTACATAATTAGTACAAACAACTTTATGCCTCGTTTACCCCTCCCCCTGGGTTCTGGCAACCACCAGTCCACTCTGTGCTTCTGTGAATCTGACCATATTAGATTCCTCACATACAAGTGGTTTCAGGTAGTGTTAATCCTTCTGTGTCTGGCTTATGCCACTTAGTGTAATGTCCTCCACATTCCAGGCATTATTACTCACCCTAATCTGTCCCAGGCAAAGAGCAAGAAATTTTCTCCAGCCTTCTTTTATACCTACCCCCTCTACCAGTGTACACACGCCTGGTCTCCTTGTGACTTGTCTCTCTGTGAGAGCGTTAAACTCATGTGAATCCAACATGCCTCCTTCACTTTACAAATCATACTTTGAGATACTGGGAAAAGCGTTTTGAGATATTTCACTCCCAATAATCCATGGTTCCTAATTTGCCCCCCATTCGCTAAATAGGAGAGGAATGGTTATGGTCTAGAAAAAAGAGTTTGGTACTTACTTTCAGTTTTCACTCATGTATATGTACGTATTTCCTTGTTATGGCAGTCTCTATCTATCTATCTATCTATCTATCTATCTATATGTATACACACACACACACACACAACACACACACACACACACACACACACACACACACACACACATATATATATACCACGATTTTCTAAATTCCCTAAATTCCAAAGCTTTCAATATATATACCCCGATTTTCTTTTGCCAAGCAAAGCTTGGAGCTCTAAACACAGTTTTATCAGGAGTCAGGATATATGATTTGATCACTGTTTTTCACAGCTAGGTGGGAATAGCGACATGGAATTGTCACCATGTAAGGCATTGTTATGGGCTGAATTAAGTCCCCCACCCCAAATTCGTATGTTGACGTCTTAACCCCCAATACCTCAGAATGTGACTACTTTTGGAGATAAGGTCTTCACAGAGGTAATCAAGTTAAAACGAGGTCACTAAGGGAGGTCTGAAAGCAGTAAGACTTGTGTCTTTATAAAAAGGGGAAATTTGGGGGTAGGTCGGCATGTGAGAGTGAGGTGAAAAGGAAGAAGATGTCTAGAAGCCAAAGAGAGAGGCTTAGAACAGATCCCTTCCCTCGTCGCCATCGGAAGAATCAACCCTGCCGGTACTTGATTTTGGACATCTAGTGCCCAGAACTACGTGACCACAGCCTTCTGTTGTGTCAGCTGTCCAGTTTGTAGTCCTTTGTTCCAGCAGCCCCAGCAAACGGGTACAGACATGTAGGTCCATCCAACAAACCTGAATTAAAGGGTCTATGATGCACCACATCCAAGGTGGGCTTTTGGGATAGAGCCATGAATGTGGTTCCTACCCTCATAGAACTTAAAACTTAGTGTAGAAGACACTGAGCAAACCATGTAACCAAACGGTGTGTGTGTGTGTGTGTGTGTGTGTGTGCGCGCGCGCGTGCGCCCACCATGCTCAGTGGTCCACTTACACTTGGGGCTGCTTTCTGCCCTGCTTTGCCTATGACCCTTTGGGAACTCCTCAGGGCTCTGGGGTCTAGGGATGCCCTTGAAGTCAAGACTTGAAGGACAGGAAGAGAAGTCTAAGTGAAGAGACTGGGTAGAGTGTTGTAGAGAAGGAGAATAGTTTTTAACAGCTCTCCTACGTTTTCCCAGGAAGTTCAGCCCAAGTTCACACAGCCAGGAGGGTGTTAGGGTTGCAATACAAGTCTGGTCTCTCAGCCCTTATAGTACACTGTGTGCCAAGCTCACTGACATGTCCTCAGGAAGGAAATCCGAATGGCTGAAACTAGCACACTGCCACTGTGTCATCACAAAGCAGTGCATGGTGAAAGCCACAGGGACAGGCAGCCGTATGACAACCATTTACAGAGTACACTGCTGAATGCCATGAGGGGTACAAAAATGAATAAGAGATGTCCTCCACCCATTCAAAATTCACTAGATTTCGACTAAGAGAGGACCCTTATGTTCACTTGGTAGTGGTTTGGTTTCCCACACTCCTGTTGTGATTCTCTTCAGTGCAAGAATCACTTCAGGGCTTCAGGGGGTGTGTGGCAGGTAGGATCACCTGGTGTCTCTTCTAGAATCAGCTTGGGTAGTGAAATGCTCATATAAGAAATTTCCGCATAGCAGAAAGTCCCACTCCTGGTCCAGTCCCATATCACCATGGAAATGATCAGGTGCACTCCTCTGTATGGCCTTTTATTTTAATTATGGCTGAATACCACTCATGGCTCCAGATTTGGAATTCATCGAGACTATCAGAAACATAGATAGTAACATTTAATTTCACAATCAAAGATGCTATTTCATTATTTAATTAGATACCACTTAAATCTGTACTCAGGCTCTAGCAATGACGAGTTGGAAATAGAGTAAATGCTTTACAAAATACTTTTGCCTCTCTTGGATACAAATGCCAAAGACGATATTACAAGCAATTCAAAACTAAGCCTTGAAGAGAAAATATTTCTCAAGCTTCATTTAAATTAACATTTGTTTATGGTCAGGAGAGAGCTTTCTGCCTATCCCCAGCTCAAAGTGAGCCTGGAGGACTTTTGATATGTCCCCCCATGATTTAATTAAAAGATAAGCGGAAGCTGGGAAATTGGAAGAAAAAGCACTTTGACGGAAGGAAAATGCAGAAATGAGGAGGAAGGTTGGGGAAAGAGCAGAGGACAGGAACGGGGACACCTTCACCGGAGACAGACTAACAGGAAGTGGTGTCACTACAGGAAAGAAGAAAACACCACTTCAGATCCACACAGGTGATCAACACATTCCTGAAACGACTTCAGAAGGTTCAGAAAGCCTAGCCTGCTGAGAAAACAATCAAAATTAGGTAGATCTTTTTCATCTTTTGCCTATTATGTTTTCGTGTCCTCTTACCAAGTAAAAGCCAACAGATGCACAAATGATGGCAGGGATTCAGAGCCCTCACCTGACTCCCACCCCTGGGGTGGATTTGCATGAGAGAGAGCTCCCCGGGACCCAGGGGACCCATGGGTTCACCGACTCACTGGGGTGGAGGAAGGCAAGAGGAAGACCCCACCACAACGGCTGAGTCTGCTGGGTTAAGTTCCCTACGTTTTGGGATATTCTCAAACCAAATGCCCCTCCCCCCTCACCGCTGCATAGATTCCTATGAAGCCCCTCCTCCAAAGCAGAGGGTGCAAGACAACTGTTGAGTGTGAGGAATAATCTGAGGTAGAACCTCTCAGATTCTACCTCAGCCATGGGCAACGCAGAGGAGAACTTTCAGCCATACTTTTCTCCAGGCACAAGGTTAAATTGATTTCACATGTGAATGAGTTAAAAGATGGATGACTGTATGCATTTTTCTGTTCTGTTCAGTTTATCATAAGTGACATTTGAGGGAGTTTAAGAATGGCAGACATCAGGCTTGGAGGATATCATTATGCCCTGGAGTTATGTTTAAGTAACTAAGGGCAATGTTTAGATGATATTTATATCTAAGTGGCTCACATTAAAACCTACCAAGACCATATCATAAATGTAAATTATAGGGGAGATTGCCTATTTGTGGAAATGAACTATATGCAGCTTTATTAATTTTTCTGACATTATTTGCATCCCATTACTCATACATTTATGATTATAATAATTATCTAAGCAGCCCTGATTCTAATCCTATAATATTTCAACCGGATTTCACTAACTAGCCACTGCTTCTGAGAATATTCAATGTTATAATAATAATAGAGATAAAGAACTCTATCCTAGGGATATACATTTAGAGGAAATATGTAAGGTTAAGGAAAACATAACTCAGGATTACAGACAAGTGTATAAATAGGAAACAAACAAAACGCCTCTCCAATGTACCATGATATGAGGTATTGTCATACTCTGTACATATAACTTCTAAATAAGAATTTATGCTAAAAATAGTAAAGCAAGTGAACATTTTCAATTATCTACATGATTTCTTTTAAAAGAGACTCGTACTGGGAATTCTAGCCTTCTGGGCTTTTTTGACTGTCAGCTTCATCCTCTTAATTCGGAGAATCTGCCTAGTTCTGTCTGGGTTCCTCTTTCCTGCTCAGTGGCCTGGAAACTTCCTCCAGACAGCAAGCTGGGCCAATTGTAGGGCTTACCTTGTTTGCTTCTCACCACGCAGAGATCACTGTCCTTCACTCCCTGATGCCAAGTGCCCTGAAAACTATTGTTTCACATTGATTTTGTCTGTTTACTTGGCTGTTTCAGGAATAAGAGTAAATACAACCTCTATTATTCCATCTTGGCTAAAGGTGAAAGTCAGAAAAAAAAACATGCAAACATTTATGGGGTAAATATTGACAAAAGTATCGTTATACATATAATATCATTTTGAAAATGTAATGCCATCTCTTCCTGGTAATGCAGGTTTTATGTTTTTAATCACTGCCATATTTCCAAGGCCAGAGACCTCTCTTTCATGATTTCCCCCCTTTTCTGAGGAATCCAAAGGAAAAGGAAAACAGATGCCCTGTGAAAAATCAGGACATGGTCACAGTGGGAGGCCTAATGAAAGGGACAGAGGCACTCAACAAATACTAGTAATATTATTGACATGTGTAGGATACTGATTACAAAACATTTCATTCAATATGTACCCTTTTAAAAATGTTTTGCTTTAAGAATAGAGCTCGGGGTACCTGGGGTGGCTCAGTCAGTTAAGGGTCTGACTGTTGATTTTGGTTCAGGTCAGGATCTCATGGTTCATGAGTTCAGACCTTGTGTTGAACTCTGTGCTGACAGATTGTGCACTTGGGATTCTGTCTCTCCCCTCTCTCTGCCCCTCCCCCACTCATTCACAGGCATTCTCTCTCTCTCTCTCAAAATAAATAAACAAACATTTTAAAGAAAAAAAGAAGAGAGCTCTGTGATCGCTCACAATTTAGAAAGATGTGGTCAAAATATGTCATGAGAACTGTAAGAAAAGGCAATACTAAGAGATGGAATCAGAATAGTAAAGCTTCCAATGAAATGAAGTTGGTAAAAAGACAAGAAAAAATATTTTTAATGCTTATGCCTCCATCCCCCTATTTGGAGCAAAATATACAAGGAAAATGTAGGCCCACTAAGTTGAATAGAGACGGAATCATACTAGAGTAGAACTGGGGGCGGGGGGGCAGGGGCACCCGCCACATCATGGTCAGTGTGGCTATGGCACCTTGCAAAGTTGCACAGTGACACTTCGTATTTGTGTGATATTCTGTTTGCTCAGGGCTGGTGTGCAGGAGTGAGTGATTTGTTCATGAACACGCTTAGTCACTCCTTCACTCAAGAATTATGTGTAGAGTGCTACTCAATGCAGTTTTGTGGTGCTCTGCTCCTTATATGAAGCCTGGGAATCTTGAAGAAATAGAAAAATCTATTGCTTTATAAAAAACACGAATTTGGCCCTGAAAACAAGAACTAGTATTGAGGCTCATGAATTGATAAGGGAAAAAAAGTGAAAAATCATAATTTTCTGACGGGTAATGAAGCAGGAGTACAAAGTGAAAGATTCACTGATGGATCACCTCCAGGTTCTCCTCCGTCTCCCACAAATGCTCATCCATGTCTTCTTCATCTCTATTAAATTCTGGAAAGCTGGATCTTGTGAAGCCTCTGCTTCTCTGAATGGATGACTATGATTCTTCTGGGAAAAGTCTCTTGGGTTTGGAAACACTGTTAGTCTTTGAAGAGAAGCCATTTATGTCTTCAGCTGCAGCCTTTGTCAAAAATGTCCTAATAAACTGAGAAAACTTCTGGTGGATGCTTGTCTCTCCCAAAGAAATCCATTTGGTCCTCAGCCCATGATTCCCTTTGGGTACCCAGTTTCAGGCTACACTCCCCACGGATGGCCAGTCTGCTATGGCTTAAAACGCCCAAGTTGACTCGAGCTCAGTCCCTGACCACCTCTTGTACACAGGGTCCAGGTGTCACACCTGGATGATTATTAGGGACTTACCTGTATTGATTCAGCTGGGTATTTCATGCCAAGTTATGTTTCCCAAAAACATATTGGTACACCCTTCTTTCCTAACTCAGACATCGTCCCACTATTCTGGCCCTTCCCCAGGAACCAGACAATTCAAATTCATCTGCCTGTAGTCCTAACAGAAAACCTGTGAATTCTTCCAGCAAAAGAAAAAAAAATGACAATCATGGAATGTAATTATACATGGCAGTGAATAACAGCTATGACTTCAAGTCCCCTCTATTTTCCTCTGTGGAATGAACTGTATTACAAATAATTACCTAGAGATAGATTTCTTATTCTTGAAATTGAAAACTGTTAGGCAAAATGTCCATATGATCTATGTTCTGTTAGGAAAAAACAAAACAAAACAGGAAAGGCCGTGCTTCACCTTTGAGGATGCAGAAGATTACTGTAAGCAGACAAGTGAGTTAGGATGAATGCACGTGACTGCATACAAGCCATGTGTATTTTCACATTCGTGTCCTTAGAAAGAGAGAAAAAAGTGGAAAGAAAGCATTCATAATTTCCATTCAGTTGAACAACTCAAATACCACCTTTACATGATTGCATTTGAATCAATACATTTGCTCAGTGTAGTAAGTTTAGAAGGAGATTTCCGAAGATGGAAAGAACACAAGAATGCTATTTTCATGGCCTATGCAAACACAGAACAACCTTTGGTTTTTCTTAAAAAAATAACACTACTTAGGGGTACCTGGCTGGCTCGGTCAGAAGAGCATGTGACTCTTGATCTCAGGGTTATGAGTTTGAGCCCTATGTTGTAAGGATTACTTAAAAAATAAAATTAAAAAAAATTTAAAAGCCACACTATACAATACTGGAAGTGAGTGAATAATATTTGCTCTACTTACGGATGCAAAGCACCTATGAAATGGAATTGGAATGCGGTGTTACAGACATACTGTTTAAAACAGACACCGAGTCATAGTTGCAAGCACATGCATAACCAGTTATTTCATATACACACAACACACGTGTTCATATATGTTCATATTAGGTCATACTAAATGACCTAATTTGCTAAACTTTTAAACATGACTAATTATGTAGCACCAGGATTCTCCCAGGACCACATGCTTATCTCACAACCATGGGAACATCCTAAATGGCAGAAACAGGGGCAAGGAAGAGCCTCACAGCAGATGACGTGACTGAAGAAAATTCTCTTGCGTCATAGGTCTTCACCTCCCTCCAGACGCCGTGTGTCAATACTTATCTCTCCATATTCATTTGAATATCTAAAGGTAAGTAAAATGGGTTTTTTAAAAATGTTTATTTATTATTGAGGGACAGAGAGAGACAGAGCACGAGCAGAGGAAGGGCAGAGAGAGAGGTGGAGATGCAGAATCTGAAGCAGGCTCCGGGTTCTGAGCTGTCAGCTCAGAGCCTGATGCAGTACTCAAACTCAGGAGCCGTGAAATATGACCTGAGCAGAAGTCAGAGGCTTAACCAACTGAACCACCCAGGGACCCCTGGACATCAGTGATTCTATTGTGCACTGGTTGTTGAAAACCACTCTACGTTGTCAAGTGCATTTAATTGACACAGCAATAATCAGGATGTGCTTTTCTCATATCCTTCCAGTCAATGAAAAATGTCAGAAAATTCGGTTAGCTTTATAAGCAATACCAAGGCAAACAGGCAAAGACAAAAGAAAAATAAACAACAAACAAACAAACAAAACAAGCCACCTCAGAAAGAGTTCAGCCCTGTATCCATGGACAATAAAATTACTTAGGATTATAACTGAACGGGGATTTGGAAGCCATATGCCACTTCTTCAAACATACAGGTAAGAAAGTCAGGTTCAGAACTGGATACATCAGCTCAGGTCCCACAACAAGTGAATGGCAGACCCAAGTGCCAGAAAACAATTCCCAGGTCCTAGGACAAGGTGTATGGCTTCGTCCTTTCAAAAAATATTGCTATCTGCCTGTATCGTATTCCAGACACTACATGAGGCACTAGGGAGAGAAAAAGGAACCACCTACAGGAGCTGCCCTGAAAGGTTTTTAAAGTAATCTCTATGCCCAGCCAGGGGATTGAACCCACAACCTTGAGATCAAAAGTCACAAGCTGTCTCAATTAAGCCATTCAGGCACCCCTACCCTGAAAGGTTTTAGAGTTGGTGAAGAAGACAGAATGGAAAGAGAACACACACACACACACACACACACACACACTGAAACAACAGCAAAGGTACAAAGCACTCTATGCCAGGTACTGTTTTAAGCAGCTTAGATGAACTTTCTCAATGAATCCTCACAATGACTTAGAGCAATACTCTTCAAACTTCAACATGAATAAAAATCATGAGCAGACCTCATTAAAATGCGAGTTTTGATCTAGTAGTTCTGTGATGGAGCTTAAGAACTGACATTTCTAGCAAGCTCCCTGGTTCATCCTTGGATCATTCCTCGAATGTGGTGCTTGGACAGCAATTCTCAAATTCAAGCAAGTTAGATTTCCCAGGGTGGAGAGAATGAAACAGTCTGATTCCTGACCCTCCAGATTCTTTAATTGCTTCTCAAATAATAACACCCCATTTCACAAGTCAAAAACTCTAAGCATTGGGGTGCCTGGGTGGCTCAGTCGGTTGAGCGACCCACTTCAACTCAGGTCATGATCTCATGGCTTGTGAGTTTGAGCCCCCCGTGGGGCTCTGTGCTGACAGCTCAGAGCCTGGAACCTACTTCGGATTCTGTATTCCTCTCTCACTCTGCCCCTCGCCCACTCATGCTCTGTCACTCTCTTAAGAATAAATAAAAAACATTTTTGAAAATTAAAAAAAAACCCTTAAGCTTCTAAATAATCAATGAATTGCATAAGGTCACAAGGCTAGGAAGTGGTAGGTTTGGGATTCAACCATGGAAATCGAGTGGCTGAGCCCATAGTCACAGCCACTCTTATCTAATTGGCTAATCACACTAAAGAACCAATTTTCTTGTAAAGCTACCGATTTATAGACAAATCCTCATAGACGACCACTAAAGACAAGCCCGTCCAACTGTTGAAGCCATTGTGCACAGGAATAGGAGACTTTCAACCTCAGCACCACAAAGAAACAAATGCCAAATAACACGGTTTTTCTCCCCTCAGTCCCCTAAGAGAATGACATATGTGTGACTTAGTAAACTTTCATTGCATGATGTGCTAACACAGACAAATTTCTGTCACAAAAGCATAAAGAAATATCTTCTCAATAAAAGTTGATGTCATTTGAGACTTTTAATATATGAAAATCTAAGAATGTAAGGTTTTAATTTCAAATGAGCTAGCTCACTCTTCAAGTAATAAGGAAATAATTTTTAGAATCAGAAAAATAATAATTTTTCTCCCAAAGATTCTTTTCTGTTAGCCCCAGGGTCTCATCTATCAGCCTCTAATGAGTACAGTATGAAACCGTATGTGTCCAGCCCAATTACTATTCTCTTGAGATCTAATTTGCATGAAAGTCCAGAGAAGGTAACATTTCCAGCTGATACAGAGAGAAGTACTCCTGAAACACAAGGTGGCCTCGCCCAAATTTAAGTGAGCTCTGTGGTTATGATTTAACTGATGAGATTCTATTTCAGCTCTCAAGATAACATTTGAACTTTTAAAAAAAGTATATATTTACCAGCTTTCATTTAGCTAGGCATGAGATGTCCGAAAATATTATCCTCATAGAAATACAAGCTTCTCTGTCTTCTCCTTGGGTATTGGTCTGATGAAAACATTATTAGAGTCCAATGGAAAACAATAGTAAGTTTTATTTGCAACTTGACTACTGCTTTTCCCCCCATTTTTTCTAACTAGCTGCTAAAAGATATGTTGAAAGAAACATTTCGGTAAGAGTTAAAAACAAAAGTTTTATCTTTCAGCAACCATGACCACTAAAGAGGTAATGATCAACTGGAATGACTTTGGAATGTCAGTGAATAAGCAATGAAAGGAAAAACAAAAGACACATTGATAAAGACACACAGGCATGCTGGAAATTCCTTTACGTCTGTAATGGTTTTCCTAAAATCTAACAGATTTAGTTCATTTTTTGACCTTCCAAAGACTCAGAAATTTCCTGTTCTGGCCAAAATGGCATCATCCCATTGCTTCTGGGTGCCTTGTTATTCAACTAGGAAACCCTGGGCATGACAAAACAATAAACACACAAAGTCTCTGTAAGGTAGAAACACAAAAGTGGGCTGCCAAGGGACATCGGGACTTGAAGAACAGCATAGCATTGAGTCCACTGCTTTCATTATTGCCTCCCATACATCCCCACAGGATAATGTAGAATGGCCAACCCAGAACATACCAACAACATACACAAAAAAGACCCAAGGAAAGCCCACTACCCTGGCTAAAAGACTGAAAGGTCTTGGTTTAGCAACCAAAAACCTTTTTAACAATATTCACTCTGAGGGCCCCTGCCTCTAGAAGGTTCTGAGTGGTGGCAACATGGCCTGCTAGTGGTAATGGCTCCACCCTTGAAAATTGCTGTGAGGAAATGGCAACTCTGATGATCTCCAAATTGATTCTAGGTCATTCTTCCCTTTTCCTGAAGAGTAGTGCATATTCTTCACACCTGAACAGCTCTACAGCCCCATCCTGTAGTGTCCAAGCAAGTAAACAACGTCTGTTATCTGTTCCCATGTCCACCTTCAGTTTAAACCAGCAGTGTTTCTGTCTGTACCATCCTGCAATCTCTTTGTCACATGATAGTCCAACCACATTCTTGATGATCTCTTCAGAACACATTTTCTCTCTTTTGCAATATGCCTAGGCTGAGAATTTTCAAATCTTAAAGTTCTGGTTTCTTTTTGCTTCACAATCTTACTTCTGTTCTTCTCTCTTCTCTCATATTTTACTCTAAATAGTCAGGAGGACTCAAGGCTCACATTCAACACTTTGCTTAAAAATCTCTGCTAAGGATCCGATTTCATTGCTATCAAGTTCAACCCTCCATGAAACAAGAGAACACAATTCAGCCAAGGTCTTTGCCATTTTATAACAAGGTCACTTTTCCTCCAGTTTTCAATGGACTGTTCTTCATTTCCATCAGAGATCTCACAAGAATTGTCTTTACCATCCATCTTTCTCCCAAAAATGTGTAAGTAGTTTTTTAGGTTTTCTGCTAGAAGACAGAAGCCTTCCCCCCAGCTCTATATTTTTCTTTTGGAACCTTCACTAGAATTACATTGAGTGTCCATATTTCCAACAGTCACTTCATGGTAATCTAGGCTTTTTTAGCATGTCAGAAGTTCTCCATTCTCTTTGATTCTAAAGCCACTTCCACATTCTTAGGTATTTGTACAGCAGTATAGTACTTCATGATACTAAAACCTGTATTAACCTGCTTACCTTGACATCAAAAAATACCACATACTGTGGCTTAAACAACAGAGATTTATCTTCTCAGTTTGGAAGTTAGAAAGTCTGAGATCAAATTTCCATCAGGGTTTGACTTCTGATGAGAACTCTTTTCTTCCACTGTGTTTACACATGGCCTTTTTTCTGTGTGTTCATATAAATGTTCTCTCTCTCTTTCTCTTTTTGAAAAAAATGGTTGTAAATTCCCCAAGTTTGGTGAAAGACATAAACACACACATTCAAGATACTTAGTAAATTCAATAAACCCAAAGAGTTCCACACCAAGAAATATCATAATTAAACTTCCAAAAATGAAAGACAAGGAAAAAATCTTGAAAGTATCCAGGGAATGATGACATATTCCTCACAGAACACCAATTCCAGTGTCAGTGAATTTCTCATTAGAAACTACTGAAGTCAAAGGAACTTGCCTCAGCATTTTTCAAATATTGAAAGAAAAGAACTAAAAAGAAAAGAAAAGTAAAGAACTGTTAGGTGCACACGCAATGTCTTTTAAGAACCAAGGAGCAATAAAAACAACTTAAGAGGAGGAAAACCTAAGAAAATGTATTGTTACCACAAAACTATAGATGGAGTTTTCCTAGCTTTTTTTCTACTTTTTATGATCAGCTTTTATGTTTGTTGTTACCTTCTCCTTGGAATTATCACATTACGAAGAGTCAGAGAGTTGCAAAGGAGTCCTTTGGGTCACTTTATATTTGTACAATAAACACCTATTTCATTTCTGGAATAACCACGTGACAAAAATGATGCATAAGTGAATTATTTGGACTGCATCTTAAAACTTCCCCTCCTCACAAGCACAAAGCAGCCTTTAAAATCAAATCTTTGATATGTAGATTGAAAATGTTATCATCTTAAAGGTTCATCTAGAAAGAATGCTTAGGATTCTAAAATACACCAGAGTATTTTTGTTTTTTAGTTTGTTTGAACACTGCTCATGTGATTCAAAGAATTAAGACATGTGCTTAGCAAGGAAAGATATGTACTGGGAGGTAGTTGGAGAGAAGGTAAGGTTCCCACACATGCAGTTAGTGGGAATGATAGACAAATGACCAGAAGTAAGTCACCTAGGTCAAGGACAGAGCACTATGGGTGAACTTAAACCTGAGCAAAAGAGGAAGTCCAGAGGGGAAGATGTAGCTAAAGGCTGTTAGGGTTTACCTTAACTCAGATGGCAACCCCTCCATCCTTACACATGAGAGCGAGAGCACACACTCTATGACTTATACCTGCCTACACACACACACACACACACACACACACACACACACATGCACACGCACACTCCAAGACTGCCAACTTCCCTCAAGGAAGATACAGCCAAAGAGAAATGTTATTTTAATCTCCCATTCTATCTCCTCTCTGAGAAAACCTATTGTAACCAGGAAACACATTCTTCATACTCCTCTCGACCCGGTTCTAAAAGACAAGGAGCAGCTGATGTTGCCAGCCACCTTAAGCTTTCCTAGACTCTGGACTTACGAGCTCCTGAGGCTGTCCGTGCCCTCTGGGAACTGTTGTCACTCTCCTACTCTGTCCTCATCGAGCATGGCAATCGACTAGCTCTTCTTCTGAAAACACTCAGCACTTTTATTATATTCCAGGATCCAGGCAAGAGCTGCCCTCTTTACCCTATAGGACATCATGAACACAGGGACTAGGTTGGGACCTACCCTATACACAGCATCATAATCTCTTGTCATAGAAGTTTATGAAGCATTTGGGATAGACAGCGGCAGAGTCGGAGATGAGTTACATGCCTCCTGGGTGTGTGGCATCACCTGAGCCTTGCAGGTTCTAATAGCAGACCCCACAATAGACCCTAAAACCAGTGGTTCTCAACATGCGATCCCTGCACCAGCATCCCTGGTGTCACTTGGGAACTTGCTAGAAACACAACAAGTACATGTGCCACTCACCAAACATCTGAAGGAGAAACTAGGTTTGGACGCGGGTTTAACAAAGCCTGCAGTTGTTACTGATGGGTCTTGAAGAGCCACTGACAAGTTTCCCCAATGACCAGAAAAATCACAGGGGTGGTCTCTGTATGATATGGACCCCTTGTCAAAATCTCCTGATCTATACTTCTGGGCAGGACACGGGAATGTGCATTTTCACAAGTGTTTTTGGTGATTTTTACCATTATAAGCTCATCTGAGGACATTGCTCCTTCTTTTCTTAAGAACCTCCCCCTTTTTGGTGATTACCTATGTCGGCAACACTCACTCACTCATAGTTAAGAAATGTGTATTGTTCTTTTTGTTTAAAAGAAACATTTTAAAAACAAAGTGTTGACGTTTGCTTTATTCCAATACCTAATATGTTTGGTTACCATTACCCGACCCTGTGGAGTTTTTCTTTGCTGCGTGGGAAGAAAGGAAAGACTAGTAGGAGCTGTTTCCTCCAAGTTCTCCAGGAAAAGAATTAGGTCACAAGCACCTGAGCCATGTGTCTCTTCAACCTGGTGTGACTTAGAGCAAAAGGAAGGTATTTTGAAAAGATACAGTCTTAAAAGAACATATATTCTGAGACTTAGAATCGTTTCACCCATCATTTGAAAAAAAAAGATAAGCTGTAAGAAAGCTGACCTTCAGCCGGAGCCAAAATTACTCTTCAACCAAAACAACAATTCACTGTCTGTCATCCAAACTCCTTTTGTCTCGGTGAAAATTTGATAAACGTCTCAACTGCAAAAAGGTTCTTATCTCTTTCTTTGTTATACTCTCTGAAGATCCATTTCTCAACCGCATCTCTATTTTTGCTGGATAAGTACAAATTCAGAGAAAAGATAATGGTCAGCACCGTGTGCTAATGAATCCAAGCCAGAAGCCAAATTACACTCTTTTAAACATTTTTTGAAAGGAAACATTAAACTTACGTAAATATTTGTGTAACATGTCCATTGATTCTATCGGTTTACCTTGACTTCAGTAAATTATTTAGTTCCCTCAACCCCACCATCATGGTCCTGGCCTGACTCTGCAAAGGTAGGATTTATTTCTGCATATATTCTAATATGTGAACCTCAGATATACAGACACCAGATGGAAGCTTCTAAAGACGTTTGCAGTGTTTAGATTTAGAAGACTCTCTCATGCAAACAGGGATAACTCTGGGGACCCTATCTAGGGGCCCTGTGCCCCTGTCATGCAAAAGAGCAGCATGCAGAAAGAAAGGATATTGCAAAGTGATGTCAAAACACCAGAGATTTATATGGAGAAACAATAGCCTGTGAAGAATTCCATTATCTGAGGAAAGGTAGATGGGCTGTCCCTCTCTCTAGTCAATTGATGTCTCTATGAGAGGAAGCTGTCCATCGACAGCTTCTTGTCCTTCTTAGTGCTGACTTTGTTATTGATTTTGGCCACACTTCACTCCTTATAAAATGCTTCATGAGGATTTATATACAAGACTGGCTACATAATTCGCAAGGCTCAGTGCAAAATAAAAATATGGGAAATCTTGTTCAAAAAGTTAAGAATTTCAAGATGGCAGCAATCGAGCGTTAAGGCAAGCACAGAGCCCTGTGTGCTTGCTCAGCCCTCAGGCCATGATACTGGCCCTGATCACAGTGTTACTCAAACACAGTACTTGCGATGGATGATTTTTTTCTGACAATATACCCTGTCTTTGGGGATGCCTTTTATCATAACCACATGGAGCTAATAAGCCGGAAGTTAAGTAGTATCATTTTCTACCTTCCATTGCCAATAGCAAATGGTTGGAAAAAGATATCACAGACTGCAATTACCAGCCCAGTAGGTTAACTGATATGGCGGATTTGGAGGAGTGCATGTTATCAGAGAAAAACAATGCAAAATTCAAATCTGGAAAATGACATTTAGATCACAGAAGAGCTCATTATTCAGGAAATCGTGTTATTCTCTCCCATCCTTTGTTTATATTTGTTTATTTTCACTAGATGATTGTGGGAAATTGACTTGCATTTCAACCTTATGAGACCCTCTGTTCTGTTTTATAAGGCTTATAGTTTACCATGAAAATAGCATAAAAAGCAAAAGAGGCTTACGGTACAAATGGAGATGTCAATATTTCCATTTCTCCTAATTATCGTGTCTTCCCATTGGTATCATTATACACATATTTTACTTATAAATATTTTTATTAGAATTTCTAACAGAAAGGTAACAGGCAAAAGGGGGAAATATTTACCCACAAAAAATTTTTTTAAGTTGTACTTTTCATGCTAATTTTCAATGAATGTTCTCAAGATTAATTTTATAGAATGGGATAGCTGTAGACACAGTTCAAACTTTCCATCTGACCCTGAATAGAAATGTTTTAAACAAGATTTCCTGTGTCTTTCTGGTAGGTGTGGGGCACCTAGGCATTCTGTGCCACATCCATACCCTCAGATCCCCTTTTGACCGGAGCATTGCCCAAGCCTCTTGCCAGTAAGCAGCTGCTTGCAATGTCCAGCTCTGGGGAAAGTTCCTTGATGACACAATGGCTCTTGCTGAAATTTTAGCTGCTGGAAATGGTGTCCAGGGTGATTCTGAAATGACATGAAAATTGGTTTCACCACCTGGATGGTGTCCAGGTGTTCCGCAGGCCAGATGAGCAATGAGGGAACATGAACAAGGAAAGACCATTCTGGAGCCTGTAGAAAAGCTGTGTGGAAAGTTTATGGCTCTGTAGCCTTTTATTCCCCTTGAAGAAGAAAGCTGAACCAGGTTTCAATGAAAAGGTTTTCAATCACCATGTTCTTTTATTCATTCATTTATCAAACTCTAAACATGCAGTGGACTCAAGGCACTTCACACTCTGGGTAGGAAATAAAAAGCAAATACTTTGTCCTCAAACTAATGTTTACTACAAGATAAATCAAGTAAAAAAAGATATAAATGGAGGAGCGCCTGGGTGGCTCAGTTGGTTAAGCATCTGACTTCAACTCAGGTCATGATCTCATGGCTCATGAGTCCGATCCTCTCATTGGTGAGCTTGAGTCCCCCATCAGGTGAGCTCAAGCCCTGCTTCAGGTGAACACAAGACCAGCTTTGGTAAAACACAAGCCCCACTTCAGGTGAGCCCTGATTTTTTTCCCTCTCTCTCTCCCTCTCTTTTTCTCTCTCTGCCCCTTGTGGGATTTTCTCTCTTCCTTTCTCTTTGTCCTTTGCTCACTTGTGTTCTCTCTCTCTCTCAAAAAAAAAAAAAAAAAGGATGTCAATGGGTAAAGAGCTATGATCAACAAAACTCACAGAGTTGTGAGAAGGGGAGACATTAAGGAAATTTCCAGGCTGAAAGGACATGTTGGAATTCACCAGATGAAGAGGGCCATCCCAGGCAGAGGGACAGGAATGTGCCTGAAACTTTCAAGCAGGATCAGGGAGTGGTGACCTTTGAAGGTAGGCAGACCTTGGATTATGGAAGCTTTTAATGTCCCAATAAAGCTTTTTTTTTTTATCCTGAAATAATGAGACACTATGGAGAAATCTCAAGGATAGGCAACTGAAAATATGTTACAGACATGATTAATCTTGGAAAAGGCACAAGCCTACCCGTTGAGTGTCAGCTAATCTGGAGTTTATTAAGAGGAAAGGGACCACTCTAGGCCAGCAGTTTCTGAAACTTGTCTGCACATCGTAATCTGGAAGAGTTTCAAAGTGCATGGATGGATCTCACTCCCAAAGATCAAGCTGCCCTATGGCTTGAGATTGGGAATTGTTACAAGAGCTTCAAGTGATTCCACTATTGAAGCAAGTTTAGACCCTACTGCCTAGAGGGCAATTTAGAATTAGAAGAGACAAGAGTGGAGAAGAAAAACACAGTAAAAACACTGGTGGGGGAAGAGGAGACTTCAAAGGAGAATGAGCAAACATGAAGGCAGAGGAGAACAAGGAAAGACTACTTTCTTTGAAAATGGAGGAGGAGGAGATATCACAGAAAATGCTCAACTGGAGTATAAGGATGAACAAGTGACCATTGGATTTGCCTTTTAGAAAAACTTGGGTGATCTTTCAAGGGCAGCTCTAAGTATGTTCTAGATTGTGCTGGGTTCTAGAGGCAGTGGAAAATGGTAAGGTGGAGATTATTTTCTTTTTTTTTTTTTTTTAGTAGTTTATTGTCAAATTGGTTTCAACAAACTTGCCTACAAAGGAAGAACTGGAGACGTAGTTTATCAAAATACTTCAGCAGTAGTCAAAAGACAGGTCTTCTCCCCTCCAACATTACTAGGCGCCTTCCAGCTTATCTATATCTTGTATATTCTCTCTATGTCACCCTCTACCCAATTGATTCCCATAAATCTCACTCTATAAGTCTGTTAAAAATTTCTCTGTAGCATTTAACTGTGCTAACACATTAAAACATTTCTGCTACGATTAGTGCTTTATTCTCAGCTCTGTCTTCCTGTTGGCAAACATAAGTTCTATGGTTGGAGAAAGTGGTTAGAACTTGGCATATAGAAGTGGAAATCGACTTGTGTGTGCTTTCATTGTTAAAGGAGCCCTCTGTTGCCTTGGAAACGACAGTCTATGTGGAAAAAAGCAGTGTATTTTGTGGGTAGATGATAGAGCAATCAGGTATGCTATGTGTAAACATTGTGCATCTGTGTGAAGAAGCTTTGGCCAAACTTTGTTGGCAGTAAGGCCAGAAGTTGGTTTGGGTATAAGTCACATGTCTGCTAAAGCAGATTTACAAAATGTGTCTTGGGAAGAGGAAATGTGACAAGGGACATAACTTTGTGAGTTTTCCTTTGAACCCATGCCTCACAGAAAGTATGGCCAAAAGAGAGAAAGTGACCCAAAACCTAAGCCACATCTTCAAGTCTTCCATTCATCAATTGTGAGTATTCTAAGATGTGTGAATATTACATTTGTTCACTCTTCATTACTGTGAAGCTCATAGATTTACTTCATCAGTCACGGCTACTAAGCAATAGGAACCTGGTGATTTTATCACTAAGGGAAACCAAAGTATTCAGGCATCTCAAGGGAAGATGGAAAAATCATAAACTGCAGTGGATGTTATGCCCTTGGGAAGACAAAAGACTGTTCCTATAAATTACTTTGAAGAATTTTGGAAAATAGCTTTCAAGGCTCTGACCTGCATAGGGTCATGTCGGTGATAGCCTTTCATTTATAACTTTCTCTAACGAAGGCAAAAGTATTCTTGTAAATAATTTCAATATATTTGTTTGGGTCATTTCTCCTTTTACACACTAAGGATTTATTAAGTAATCATTTTGTTCTTGGTCTAAGAATCATCAGGTATGACCCTTCCCTTCAATGAGCTTATGGTTTGTGTGTGTGTGTGTGTGTGTGTGTGTGTGTGTGTGTGTTGAGAGAGAGAGAGAGAGAGAGAGAGAGAGTCATAAGCTGGTAAGTCCAATCAAGTATGGATAAGATACACAGTGGTCCACAGGCAGGAACAGTCAGTTCAACGTGGGGGAAACATAAATATAAAACAACAACAAACTTCTAACAAGAAATTATCTTAAAATTGGAATTTTAGACTTAAGAAGCCTTTGCCAAGTGACAGTGGATTAAAGATTTTTACCTCAATTATTTTCCCAGACACTCATCTCTCAGACGTAGGTCATTTTAAGAGCTTGGTGCTTAATACCGTTTAGGCCATGACAGAAACATTTCATTATTAGTTCAGTCTTTTATTAGCAGCCCTCCTGGTGGCTTGAAAGAGTCAAAGTACCTCCTTAAATGCCTTTATACAGAGGGGAGCTTATTCAACTGATGGCATCTAACCAGGTAAAAGCATTTGGTGACAATTTGTTCATCCTTTTTTTAGCTCTGTAAACCCACAGTGACCTCCTTTCTCTCAAAAGAAGTGCATGTTCTAAAAATTCTTTTTGCTCTGATCTACTATATTCATTCTTCTGCACTTTTAAAGAATAGCTATGTGTGTGGATGTTACTGAGATGTGTCAAAGAAGGAAAAAAAGAAGATATATAGGAAGAAATCAGGCTACTACAAATGACCAGGAAGAGCTTTGAAAAATCATTTCCCCATTAGTGTATTAGTATCACTCACTTTTGAATTACTGACCTATATAGGCCACTGCAGGCAGAGAGGTTTGGCTGCAGTTTTGTTTATTTGTTTGGTTTGCTTTGGTTCATCTCCACTATTAAAGATCTTAAAAATTAATCAAATCATAGATTTAAAAATCCCAAATAGTATAAATTATTTTAGCATGGTATTAACATAAAAGTAATATGTGCACACACACTTATATATGAAGATAAGTGGCATATAGAATATGAAAGAAAGTGTTTAAAAAATATGAGTTATTCACAAAACCTCCTTGAAGGAGATGTGTATTGATTGGAACACAAATTAAACAGGAAAAAGGGGACTTTGGTTTTCAGATAATATAAAACATATTTTTGCATGCTCCTTGCTTAGAACTTAGCTCAACAGAACAAGGGGAAGACAAAACAGAATCTCCAACTTCAGTAAAACCAAAAACACCTGTTACCTCAAACAGCAGTATGTAGAGCAAGTATTTTGGTAGGAATTGATTTAGCAAAGTGCAAAACTTGAAATGGAAGTCTTTGCAGAGAGAAATACTGTTATAAAACAAGTAGTTAAGCCTACAAAATTTGTTTTGTGTTGATCATATGAACCACACAGTACCATGGAAGATGGGAGTGAGGGAAGGGGCTGAAAACAGAATTGGTTGAAAATCTGAGTAAGAGGTAAATCTGTCCTCACCACAACCAGCACAGTTTGAAAAGAGAACAAAATGGTAAATGAACAGAGCATGGGATAAAGAAGGCATACAAAGGAAATATCAACTCAATATCTTCAACATTTGACTAAAAGGATTTGGGGGTGGATGGAGAGGAAGGGGAAAGAATATAAAAACATTGCCAAGGCATTAGAAAAGAAAATTACCTAGATGAAAGATATTAAGTTCTGACAAAACTTTGCAATTTCAGAACATGAAGGGTAAAGAAAAATCTCTGAATATCCTAGGGAGAAAAAAAATAAGATGTCACCAACCAAGTTTGGAAAATGAGAAAGTCATTGAACTTCTTAGTAGAATATTGAATGCTAGAAGATGATGGAGGTATACTATCAAATCCTTAGTGAAAATGATTTTTTAACCAGAAACTTCTACCAGCTAAATTATCACTCATCTGTGAGTTAATGAGATATCAGACTAGAAATGTCTAAGAAAGATTTATCTCTCTTCCTCCTATCCTTAAAAAAATAAAAAATAAAACAAAACCCAAAACAGCATGCTAGTGAAGACAGATTCCAGAACAAATGAATTGTATATAGCTGAAAACACTGCTTCTCAAGCTGCCTTTGGAGAAAGATCAGTTGTTATTTTTGTTGTTGTTTTTTTTTTTTACCCCATCATAGATGGTAAATTATAATAAAAGTGAATTTCAAAAAAAAAAGATTAATGACCTGGGATACTATGACAATGTCAAATTGCTATGAAAGTTTCTGAAACTCACTTTTAATTTCTGTACTTATTCTGTTATGAATAGGACGCAAATAGCCCTCTCACTGGTACCAGTATAAACATAGTAATGAAATAGGAAAGTAAATACAAGGAAACAAATTATAAAAAGTTGCCCCTGAGAATCGGATGAAGAGGGCAAAGGAGTAAAGAGGGATGAGGCAGAAATCACTATTTTTCTGCAATTATTTTGCTTAATGAAATATGAACCATGAAGGTGCATTTTGTGAAAGTTAAAATTTTCAAAAATATGGAACAGAGGGAAATATACTGGGGTAAGTGGGAATAGGTCAAGCTGCCTGAATTATAAAGCAGTTCTGGGAATGAGTCAGAGCTAAATGTTAGAGGAACGTGTATGAAGTGACAGATTATGTTCGACTAGGGCTAAAAACCCATGGGGATAGGAGAGGAAAATTCATTCACTCCTTCTCTTGGCAGAGATTTATGAACTGCCTACTTTGGGCTAGGTACTATTCTACATACCATTGAAGATACAACAGGAAACAAGACTTGGTTGTTATGGAGATTCTTTCTAATGGTAGGGAGTCTGACCACAATAGAGAAGTAAGTAAACTATGTGATCTATAAAGTGGATAAATGTTTTTGGGAAAACAAAGCAGTAACGGCAGATGGGGTAGAGCAGGGTGACCATTTTCTTTTACCATGACTCTGTATGAAAGTGATGCTGTACTTTGAACTCATGACCAGGGAGTTTTCCCTTTTCTTTAATGAAATCCAAGAAGGAGAAAAACCCAGGGAAGTACAGGGAACAACTTTTTGTGGGATGAGCCCACCTGGTATAATATTTTGACGGAAACTGATATCATTAATTGAACGCAAAGGATGCTTCAAAATTGAGCTTATTATAATCCAAGAAGAAAGTTTACTTTTCCCATACAAAAAAAATCAATATTTTCTATTTAAAATCTAAGGATAATATTATTACTGAGGGTAAAGGAGAAAGGAACTGAAAATGCCATGTGATGACATTGTGCCCTTGAGTCCAAGGAAACAGTAGACATCAGATCTAGAAGGAGCCACAGGACAGTTGATACTGGGTCCCCTTTTCCCTCCCAGCAGTTTTGGGAAGGACGAGATGGCACAGGAGAAGAGGGAGAGATTACATAGAGTAATCGTAGAGATTACGGTAGTGCCACTGTCAGGCACTCTACACAGATTTTGCCATTTAGCTTGGTAGCTCTTAAGAGTGGTTTTCTCCAGTTCGGAGGTAAGTACACTCGCACTAAAATGGTAAGTGACTGCATGGGATGGGGGCGGGGAGGAAGCAATCTCTGAAAACCAGAAACCAAACCAGGTCTATGTGGAAAGAACAGGAACAAAGATGAGGAGGATGCATCCTGAAAACAAGGAAAGCACGATGCCCTCCGTTTTGCTGCCTGTGTGGTGGGTGAGGTAGTAACACCTTCTTCCACCCCCTCCCCCCACCATCCCTGCTCAGGACCATCACATGAAGAAGCAGAAGACTGTCTTCCATGCAGGTTCCTGTTTTCCTCTGCCTGGAGCTGTCAAGATGGTGGAGAAGCGGAGAAGCAGGCAGGAAGGCACACATGTGGCAAGAAACATGTCTTCACACTCCTGGAATAGCTGAGCAAAGAAAAACAAATAATGCTTTAAAAAAAAAAGAAGAAGAAGAAAAGAAAAGCCAAGTTTGAGACAAATGTCTCTATCATTCCAAATTTCCAGGGGGTACAATTTCTTGTATTCTCTCTCTCTTGACCTAGTTTTATTCCAAATGGCTGACCCCGGGGTTCCCGATTATAATTCCTGCTAGTTTATAACAAAGGCTTTCCACATTGGTTTGACTAGTGTTTCGCTCAGAGCCTAGTCCCCAACACCAACTGCTTTGAAATTATAGTTGTTCTTGATAGGAACAAGCACCAAGGATGGAGCAGGCCTCTGGTGGAGGCCACACAATCATCAGGAGAGAACATGCTACTGAAAATATGGAGACGGGGAGCCAAAAGGCTCACAGAGGAGGTAATGGCTCAGAAATATTTGGAAGAGCACCATTGTTTTCTGTATTGAAAATGATAATATTAGGTGTTAGGGGAATCTTTAGAAACAACTTTCTGGGACAAAGTCCTTTATATGTTGTTGATCTTCTTTTGCTGGATTTCTCTTTGCTAGGATTTCTACAGCTTTATCCCTGGGACAGTGCTGGTGAAAACAAGGGAAACAAAACTTGTATGAGTGTCATGCAAAATGGCACAAAGTTGGTCCTCTTATCTCTTTGTGGACTTCTCTATGATTGTGAATAATCTGTAATGATTTACTCTGATTGCTTCCCCTCTGTTATGGGCTAAATTGTGTCCACTCAAAATTCATATGCTAAAGCCCTAATGCCCAGTACTAAGAATGTGACTGCATTTGGAGGTGATGTCTGTAAAGAGATAATTGAGTTAAAATGAGGTTATTGGAGTTTCAAACAGAGAGGGAGGCAAACCATAAAAGACTTAAATACAGAGGACAAACTAGGGTTGACAGAGAGTGGGGTGAGGGGGCACATAGGAGATGGGCATTGAGGAGGGCGCTTGTTGGGATTAGCACTGGGTGTTTTATGTAAGCATTGAATCATGGGAATCTACTCTTAAAACCAAGAGCACACTGTATTCACTACATGTTAGCACACTTGATAATAAATTATATTTTAAATAAATAAACACAAATAAATAAATAAATAAATAACAAAAATAAATAAATAAATAAATTAGGGTGTGCCCTAATCCAATATGACTGATGTCCCAATAGGAAGAGATGAAGACACAAACATGCACTGAGGTAGGACCATGTGAGGACACAGGGAGAAGGTGGCCATTTATAAGCCAAGGGGAGGCCTCAGGAGAGATCAACCTGCTGACAGGTCTGATTTCTAACCCCCAGAACTATGAGAAAATAAAATTCCATTGTTGAAGCCACCCAGTCTGTGTTAATTTGGCAGCCTAAGCCCATGAATGCACCCTTCCTTCTACACCATTGCACAATCTGCCAGAGCTAATGTGACAGCCTTTATGAAGGAAAAAATAAAAAGGAGTGGGTTCTAGTTACAGAACACCACCCAGAGTTTCATGACCTTTCGCCCTTCAACTCACCACCTTTCTTCATCAATGTTTTGAGGGTGGTTAGTTGGTTTGTTTTGGGGGGATTAAGTCTAAAGGAAAAGGAAAGGCTTTTCTACAAATTTATTTTTGAGAGGAAAAGTACCATGGAGAGTGAAATCCTGAACCTTGTATATGGGCAACAAGCTAGTGCAGTCACTCAAGGCGACTCTTCTCCTACCGGCGCTGAAATGATAAAGCAACATAAATCTCAACACAGTGATGGACTCACCCACTCAGCGGGTGAAAATCAGATAAGTGCCTCTCTCCCAGGCCCAGTTCACCAGTTCACCACAAATCTTTGCTTGAACATCGACAGCAATAAACACAGGAAGTGAATGCACCTGGGCTCAGCTGGACTTCTTTGCCACCTTTGGCAGGATTGAGATTTTTAGGATGAGTATTGATGCCTTACTTATTTCTTAGCACAAGACCCCACTCATGTTTTATCCAAACTGATACGTATAAACACACACACACACACACACACACACACTAGCTTGACTGGAAAGGAGAGTGGATCCTATTAAGAATCTTCTCATCTAATGTAAACAGCTTCATAACAAAAGCAATTAAGCTTTAATGGTTACACAATCCTCAAGTCTTGATCATTTAATGGACCCAAACTTTGTACTCAAGTCACAAAGCACATATTGATGAGCCCAACAGAGTACTTATCACCAAGAGATAGTATATTCAAAATAGAGATGTTAGGAGCTATACAAATAACTTAGAGTGAAGTCCTCTCCCTTTACTGATTTTAAAACATAAAAGCTTAATAAAATCAGGATTTTCATACAGTCTCATTCATTGACTAGACACTAAGGAGGGAAAAATTATATCAGCCTTTGTTTTTGCCTTAGGAAGCAGCAAATTAAGTGATATTTTATGAACTTTCCATGCGTAATCTGAATTTGGTATTCCAGTGTTATCCTTACTTGCCTTTTTATGAATCTATATACTCATCAGCCATTAAGAAAAACAAAAACAAAGTCAAAACCCACCCAAACTGCATCCGGTAGGTGGACTTGACTTCTGGTCTACACAGCCATTCTCATCCAGGTTCCCTCATGACCAAAGAATTGGAAAGAAGCATATTGGATGATCAGGTGGATCTCAAAACAATTAAATTACCCCAAAAGCATAAAGTATAATTTTCAGTGTGTGTGTGTGTGTGTGTGTGTGTGTGTGTCCAGGTATTCCACAATACCCTTTAGAAGTTCATGCTGAGTCCAGCCAATCTATAAAATAACAAGAATTGCCATACTCTTCTTATTCTGTTGCCTAATGTCAAAATGGCTCCTGCTAAGACACCAACTCATACTGATCATTTCAAGAGTGGAGCATAACTGCTATCCTCGCTTTCTATTGCTACAAAGGCCAGACATCACTTCTTAATAAAAACCCAAATGTGGCATTTGTGAGCTGCTTTATAATTGCAAAGTCCTATACATGTGACCATGTTTGATCCTGAAAATTACTGTAGCAGTTATTGAAGGCAAGTGTTCGTCCCCCGTTGTCTGAGGATGAGCCTTCTGGAGACACACTCTTGAGCCAAAGATTAAAATGCAAGTGATTTATTAAGGAAGTGCTCCCAAGAACGACTAGTCATGGGCAATACAGGCTGGACAGGGGAAGAAGTCAAGCAGGTATGTGGTTTTAGGGGAAGTCCCAGGCTCAGTCTGGTCCCACAGAGGAACTCCGGGTCTAAATCCTGCTTTGAGGTCTGTATTGAGTCAGAGATTTTTGTGTTCTGACATTCATTGGGCATTAGTTAATGGTGCCCAGAGCATGTGCCTTCCTCCCATGTCCTACACGAGCTCTAGATGCTGTGTTAAGTGAGGAGAACCATCAATGGTTAAAGAGGCCCAGGGGACCTCCTAGAAGCAGTGACAGAGTCTCCCCCATCCACTGAGAGTGGAGGGACTTAAGCTCCCCAAGAACTCTTTGTTCACTGGGAATTCCAAGCTACTGCTCTGCTAAAATGCTTTGTCTTGCCTCCCTGTTGTCCACTTGGTCAGCTCCTCATCCTGCACATTCAGTACAAACCTTATCTTTTCTCAAAAGCATTTTCATCAGCACCGTCCCCCAGTGAGGTCCTCCTTCCTTCCTCTTTGATATGCCCTAGTATTATGGCTTTGATTTCACATATCATCTTAAATATGATCTCTTTTGATCAGTGCTGTTGATTAACCACTGAGCTCATGAAGGTATGGTAAGCAACTTACTCATCTCAGTAACCTCAGTGCCAGAGTCTGGCTTGTAAACTTTGCTCAATGCACATTTGATGAGTAAACTTGGCAAATGAACTTAACCGACATGCAATCCAATGATTTCTCCATAGCAGACAGGTGAAAACACCTTATACCACTTTTTTAAATGTGATTCAACTCTCCTTTTTTCATATTTTCTTCATATCACTTTTTTAATTATAGTAAGATCACTTAATATGAGATCCAGCCCACTTAATGAATTTAAACTGTAAAATACAATAGTGTTCCTTTTAGGCACAATAGTGTATAGACGTCTAGAACTTAATCATCTTGAATCCTGAAATTTATACTGTCGAATAATAATCCCTCATGCTCCCTCTCTCCACAGCCCCTAGCATCCACTCTTCTAATCTCAGCTACTCTGTGTTTCAATATTTTATTTCCCCTCATATAAGGAGTATCCGGAAGTATTTATTTTCTGTGACTGGGTTACCTCACTTAGCATAGTTTCCCTAGCTTCCTCTAGGATGTTGCGTATGGCAGTCTTTCACTCTATTATTTTTAAGGCTGAATACTCTTCTACTGTGTGTATACACCTCTTTATCCATTGCTGGACATTGAGGTTGTTTCTATGTCTTGGCTATTGTGAATAATGCCACAGTGAACATTGGATGAGCAATTATCTCTTCAAAGTTCTGATTTCAATTCTTTTGGATAAAAACCCAGAAGAGGGGTTGGGGTATGTGATTTTTAATGTAGTGAGGCTCTCCATGCTGGTTACCATTGTGACTTTACCAGTTTACGCAGTTTACATTCTGACCAACACAGTGTACAAGGCTTCCGTTTTCTCCACATTCCCACCAACACCTGTTATCTTTTGATTATTTTTTGATAACACCCATTGAACAGGTATTACCCACTTGTCTTCTTTGGAGAAATGTCTGTTTAAATGTCTATTTCTTTGCCATTTTCTTAATTGAGGTTTGGGGAGAGGGTTGGTTTTATTTTGTTTTGTTTTGTTTTGTTTTGTTTGCTATTGAGTTGAAAACCTTCCTTAAATATTTTGAATATTAACCCCTTATTATATGTATATACAAATATTTACAGCCATTCTATAAGTTGTCTTTTCATTCTTTTAACCATTTTCTTTGCTGTGAAGAAACTTTTCAGTTGATATCATATCCAAGAAATGATTGCCACTTGACTACAGTGTGAAACTTGGACCAAGTCTTTTATTTTCCCTTAATCTCCATTTCATCAGGTATAATAAGGATAGCAACATATCACTAACAGCGTTGGGCTGAAGAGTAAATGATATGTTGCACTTAAATAAGATAGACAGTAGGTATTTGAAAAGGTATTTGAAAAGGCGGATGATTTTATCCCAACAGAATCAGCCTGAAGTAATCTCTCCATAAGTCTCAGATCTTATCTACTCTTCTAAGAAGAGTAGAATGGCCCCATGGAAAAGTACTTAGTATCTTCTTGAACATAAAGCATAGTTAGTCTACCCGTTTCTTTCCTTTCTGCTGGAAAACTAGCAGTCATTTATTACTGAGAAAAGTAGAACACTTTTAGTTCAGATGCACATGTAATCTAGCAAAAAGGAAATAAAAGCTATGACTTGAGGATGAAAAGAAGAGCTGTAAGACAGGAAAAAGGCCACTTAGTTGAGTGCTTAGATGTAGCACCGCCCAATAAACAAGGCTCAAATGAAACTCCCGAGTCACCAACAAGAATATCCAATTATAACCTGTCCACAATGTTTAACAAAGGAGAAGAGCTGTGGAAAAACGTTTTTAATGTATCAATATGTTTTTTTAATGAATGCTTATTATTTAAAGTCAATACGAATTAATTAAACATCCAATAAGCTGGAGATTCACCTATGTGAAATAAGGCATCTCTCAATACAGATAAAACAAAGCTGCATTTTATACACATTTGTCTACTATTGAAACCAAAAAAAGCCAACAGTATCAGAAGACTTGTGCACTGCTTCTACCATCAATAGTTCTACATGATACATTGATATGGCATAGCGTAATGACACTGAATGACAATAATCAAAAGCATTACAGTTTTGGGGCATCTGGGTGGTTCAGTTGGTTAAGCACCTGACTTCCACTTAGGTTATGAGTCATGGTTCATGGGTTCAAACCCCACTTTGGGCTCTGTGCTGACAGCTCAGAGCCTGGAGCCCACTTCAGATTCTGTGTCTCCTTCTCTTTCTGCCCCTCCCTCGCTCATGCTCTGTCTCTCTCAAATAATAAAAATAAATAAATGTTAAAAGCATTACACTTTTAAATCCAATTAAGCCAAATATAAAGATAAAAAAGATGAATGTTAATCCTGAGAATAAAGAAATTACAAATGTGAATAAAAGAATCTGAACCATGACCCCCTCTCTCTCTCATAAAAGTAAAGATGAAATGCAAAACAAAACCCATACAACTTGAGTTTGTTGGCTAACGATCAAAGTTTCACCCAGAAAATTATGAAGGACTGTTTTCCCCAGATATTAAGAATATTTCAAGAGTGTTTCCAAACCATTTTCCAGGATAAAAGGAAGAAATGATCCTAACAAATTAAAATCCAGGCCAGATGGCCTCACTGATGAATTCCACAAACCATTTAAAGATGAATTAATGCCAATCCTTCTCAAACTCTTCCAAAAACTGAAAGAAGAGATAAACCCTAATTCATTCCACGAAGCAATATTATCCTGAACTAAACCCATGGAAAGACAAATATTGTATGATTTCACTTACACGTGGAATCTAAAAACTAAAACAAGTGAACAAACAAAACTCATAGATAGAATAGATTGGTGGTTATCGAAGAGGAAAAGTGTTGGGGGTAGGTGAAAAGAGAAAAGTGGGTCAATTTTACGGTGATGAATGCTAACTAGACGCATTATAGTGATCACTTCCTCGTGCAAACAATGATCAAATTATTATATTGTACTCCTGAATCTAATATAATGTTATATATCAATTTTGCTCAATTAAAAAAAGAACAAAAGAATACTGTGTATAGGCCAATCTCCTTTATGAATATTGGTGTAAAAACCTCAACAGTTTATTAGCAAACCAAATCCAACATCATATTAAAAGGATTACATGCCATCACAAAGTGGGAATGCACAGAATATCAATCAATGTAATATACCACGTTATGAGAATAAAACAAACCAACCATAGGGTACATCAATTGATACAGAAGGAGCATTTAGCAAAATCTATCATCCTTTCAGGATAAAATCAACCTGAAAACTCAAAATTTCCCAACACGATAAAAAGCAATAATGGAAAAACTCCGGCTAACCTCATACTCAGCAGTGGAATTTTTTGAAGCGTATCTGTATTGAGACATAAATCAGTAATTCATTCATTTCTATCACTGAATAATTGTCAACTTTATGTGGAAGAAACCCTACACAAAAGATCACATGTAGCATGACTCCATTTGTAGACATCTCCTAAATAAGTCAATCTATACAGACAGAAGGCAAAGTAGTGTTTTTTAGGGATTGGGGAGGATGGGGATGGGGGAGTAACTGTTTTGTGGACATATGGTTCCCTTTTGGGTCTAGATAGAATGCTGCTTGAACAAGAGTGAACATACCAAATACCACTGAATTGCTCACTTGCAAATGGTTGATTTTCTGTCAGGTGACGTTCACCTCAATTAAAAACCAAAAGGAAGAACTATGCTTCTATTTGCTCGTGGTAACAAAATAACATAAGCTCATGTGGGTGAAGGGAACACAAAGAAAAGGTTTCTCTCAAACGTAAGTAATTCTAATTCAGGAATTCCAGGACTAACGTCTCAATTCTGGAAAGGACTTCAACATCTGTTTACCAGCCCACCCACCTGGCACTACTGTGGTCTCCCGCTTGGGTCACTCTGGCTCTGCTCTCCGACGCCAGCAGATTGCCCCCCCTGAGGCAGAACATTTCTTGCCTGAATAGTCCTGCTAGAAAATTCCTTCATGTAATCAGCTGAAATAGGTTCGCCCTGTGTGACACATAGAAGAAATAAAGAATTTCATCTCACAATAAAAGTGGGGTCAGCTTCGCAACCTCCCGGGCTGGCATCGATGATACACTTTACAAGTAGATTAAGCGGCTATTCAAAAGCAAGTTCACATTCAGAAAGAATCATTCTGGTTCCCCCTACCTCCTTTCTTTTTTTAGTTAAAACAGATTGCAGGTCAATCCACCTAGTGATACCTTATTTGATAATTAATTTCTTTCGAAGTTTAAATTCTCAACAGCTGCTCTGAGGCTCCTGACCCGGAAGTTCACTCCAGGCATCACTTCGGATCAAAGACAAGACTGGGAAAAGGGAGGAATGAGCCCCTAGCATGGAACAACACTGTGAACTCTGAAAGTAAGTGAGCCCGCACATCAGAAACCAGTAACTGTTAAATAAACTGTAAAACCAATGTGATACACACATTCACACTCGTGCAAACACACACACACACACACACACACACACGAACACACTCTGTTAAGTGCATCACATACACGATTTCATTGAATCCTCAACAACTCCATAAGGTACCTACCTACTGTAGTACTCCCATTTTATAGATGGGAAAATCAAAGTGGAGATAGATTTCGGAATTTACTAAAGGTCAGGCACCTAGTAAGTAGTGAACAGTGATACACGCTTAGAAATGAGTGTCTTTACTACCGTGATATCTTGCATGATATCACAGGTGGAAAAGATATTCATGACGAGTCAGGGACTGACCTAAATTCTAGTCTAGGTGTTGCTCCGCACTCTGTTGGCTTTGGGCAAAATCACTTGATTCATTGCTTTGTGCCTCTTCCTCCTCTTCTCCCCTCTCCCTCCTCCTTAAATTCTACCTCCTCTCTCCCTCCTCCCTCTCTTCCTTCTCTCTCTTTTCCTCTAAAATAGTACAATTGCACTAGATTATATCTTTCGCCCAATTTTTCCCTGACACAGTTTGTAAGTCTATACTGTGAATAGTTAAGTACACAGAGTATATATGGGGCAGGTGTCTCTGAGAATATTCTTGGAAGTTTCCTTCTTCATGATGAAAAATCCTTTATGTAAACTGAACTCAAAAGGGCTCACTGTTCTCAAGGAAAGAAGAATGTACAAATGCAAGAAGTTGGGCCATCTTTGATTTTCCTTGACTTGCGATTCAATCATTTTCCAATATGAGGCTGAAACAGATAAGTCCATTGACCAGAAGCAATATACTCCTGTTGTTCCAGAAAGTAAACGTCTTAAATTAACCTTTAATAAGTTCTGCTACTGACCTTGTTGATTTTCAGTTCCCATCGTGTACTTCCTTCTTCTCAGTGGCTGTCGCTGAATATTTTTGTCCTGCTTTTTTTTTTTTTTGGCACAAAAAACAATTGTGCATCATGCAAAATGAGCACCACCTGACTCAAAGCTATTGACAAGTGGCTGGGCTTTCTATTTCTCTTTCATATCTAATAACCACCATTATAATTTAATACCTATAGAGAGGAGCCTTAAAATAAACAGGCTTCCAGATTTTCCCTTGAACCATAATTATATTTCAAAATGAAAAATCACATTTTCATTTTGAAATATAATTGCCTTTGCTAAGATGTGAATGAATGATCAAAATACAGCTGCTTCTAAAAGCTTGTAAATGTCTTCTTATAATTTTCTGTAGCTGCACTTTCTTTCCATCTAACACAATTTTCACACATTTTAGGGTCCACAATCACCTCTCACTGACACAGACATAAATTCCATCTGATTTATTTACTAGTGGAAAAGACAAACCTCTTTCGTAAGGTTTGCTTGCAACAAAGTATTGCTGCTAACAATGCACCAAAAAACTCCACGCACAATTAAACGCATAAAAATACATATCCAATCACATTTCAGAGCAAAGACACTAAGAGAATTAATTGTAAGTGTGGAGCAGTGGTGGCAGAATTGTGTATATCTAGCAAATGCAGAGGATCAAAAGAGGTAATTCCAAACGTTTTTAAGCACCAGCTTCCCATTGTCGCTGAAGCATTCCAAACTGTTTAATTATGTACAGAGCTGTGCAAAGGATCAAGCCGAGAATTACATACAACTGCTCGAACATGATAGGTGTGCGTAGCTGGGTGGAGGCACCAGGAAGACATTCTTGTCTCTTCAGAATAATATTCTTACGGAAACACTGAAGCAACTCTTACTTCTGCAATACAATAAAAAAGTGATTTCGATATTCATGAAACGAATGATTGACAACACGCCAAAAACTCCGTTTCCTCATTATCAAATGGAATAAAAATTCCAACTCTAGAAGGTTGTTTGGACATTCAGATTAAATCACAGAGGCTGTTAAAATACTTTGTCAATTATAACATGCCACAGCAAATGTATGTAATGGAATTGTTAAGATACTGCATTATGCAAAACTTTTATAGTTCATGTAACATATAAAGTGATTGATCGGTGCCCCCCAGGTGGCTCAGGAGGTTGAGCATCCCACTCTTGGTTTCAGCTCAGGCCATGATCTCAGGATTCTTGATTTCGAGCCCTGCAGAGGGCTCTGCACTGAGACTATGAAGCCTGCTTCAGATTCTCTGTCTCCCCCCTCTCTGCCCCTTCCTCACATGTGTGTGTGTGTGTGTGCACACACTCTCTCTCTCTGTCTCTTTCTCTCTCAAAAATAAATAAATAAACTAAAAAGAAAATAAAGTGGTTGATCAAAACTCCAAGGTAGTATTTTTAATATTTAATTCAAGGCCAAGCTAGTGATCAAACTAAAGATCCATTTCCAGCTCCCACCCCAAGCAGAAAGTGATCGATTGATTACTCCTGACAAACGGGCTTTAAGTGACCTCCTTCCCTGTTACCCAACGTTCAGTCACGATGCCGGCACTAAATTTTTTGAAACGTTTCCTTGTAGTATAGTTTAATTGTTCCTCCAACCTTTTTATTTCTTGTAATCTCAAGTTGACCCCAAAGTCTTATTTCAGTTTGGCAAACAATCTTGGTAAGAATATGTCATCAGTGATGTTGGGTCCTCCATAAGGAATCATGGTGAGATACGTAACTGCACGTTGACCCATTATTCTAAACGCTACGTAGGATCACTGCTGGCGTCTGATAAGATTACAACATTAACCACAGAGAATGTGTTCCTGAGCTACTGCTGGGGCAAAACACGCAGCCGGAACCCTCTCTCGTTGTCTGAGCTGACGTTGCTATACCGAATGGGACCTACAGATGAGCCTCACCGTCCTGACCAGAGAGAGCAAGACTCAGCAACAAGGAGACCCACTAGATACCAATACAAAATCCCATTTCCCTTCTCTTTCAAGAGCATGGCCCCAATGCCGGCCATGTTAGTGGGATTGCAGGGTGAACTCCTGTGTGCTCGAGGTGGTGACCAAAGCAAGTTTGGACTTTAACATGAAAGTGGTCACATATTTATTCCTGGGAACATGTATAAGTCACTGACCTTAAGAAATGTGCTCTGTCTTGGAACTCTTATGCACTGGGGGTGGAAATGTAAAGTGCGTGACTGCCATGGAGAACAGCATGGTGGTCTCTTAATAATTAAAAATAGAATTTCCATGTGATCCAGCAATCCCACTTGTAGGTATTTATCCAGAAGAAGCAAAAATAGGGTCTCAAAGAGAAATTCGCACATTTATGTTCATTGCAAAACTGTTCACAATAGTCAAGACGTGAGAGTAAGCCAATGTCTGTCAAAGGACAAATGGGTGAAGAAAATATGAGGAACACACACAGTGGAATATTCTTCAGCTAGAAATTCTGGCACATGGTACAACATGGATGCCACCTGAGGACATTAAACTGAAATAAACCAGTCACAAAGGACACATATCGTATTACGTACTTATAGAAGGTGTCTAAGGGAGTCACCCCATCACAACAGAAAGTAGAATAGTGGTGGCCAGAGGTTAGGGGAAGAGGAAGAGATGGGGAAGTTTTGTCTAGAGGGTAAAGAATTGAAGTTTTGTAAAATGAAAAAGCTCTAGAGATCGCAGCAGTGTGAATATAATGAACACTACTGAACTGTACACTTAGAAATAGTTAAGATGGGTGAATTTTATGTTATAAAATTATGTTTCTAGCACAATAAAAAATATGAAATACTAGGTCTCTTAATTATGCAAATCGTTTGCCTCCTTGGATTTCAGTGAAATTGCCTCAAAAGAGTGACAGCTGGTGCATTCAGCAAATCTAAGATTCTCCACTATAAATATAAAGTTCTAGAATATAAACTCCTTGTGAATATTTCCCTGAACGCCATATGCATTACTGGGAAAGTACCAGGTGCCCCACAAGAATCTGCTCGATAAAGGAGGCAAAAAGCAAACCAGTAAGAGACTGATTTAAGAAAAAATTAAAAACTATCTAAAGAAAGTAAAAGAAAAAGAGGCTGAGTGGCCCCATCGATTAAGTGTCCAACTTCAGCTCAGGTCATGATCTCACGGTCTGGGAGTTTGAGCCCTGCATGGGGCTCTGTGCTGACAGCCCAGAGAGTGGAGCCTGCTTCACATTCTGTCTCCCTTTCTCTCTGCCCCTCCCCTGCTCGCGTTCTGTCTCTCAAAAATAAATAAATAAACATTAAAAAAAGTAAAAGAAGGAATGTTTGTAATGTATGTGGATTGGGACAGATTTACCAAAGAGGAGTTTTGGTTACCCCGAGTTAGCTTCAATAGTGACAAGAACTAATCTATAAGAATACCGAGCAAGTCTCTTCTTTCTCAAAGTCATGTTCTCACCCTCAATTTAAGATTGAATATAGAATATCTAATGTAATCTAGATGTTCGGTTCATAAGGACTGCTGAAGTCTGGACCAGTTACCTTTGCTTTTCTAAACATGACTTAATATTTAGGTAGAAGCTTGATAAAGCATCAAAAACCAAGAACTTAATTGTATCCTTGTTGGCTAAACCTTTTACACTCTTTTATTCCTTTTGTGGTTTTTGCTTATTTTTGAAATATATCCTTACCTTTATTGTTCTTTCCAGGAGTATGATGTTGGCATTAACTATTTGACTCATTCTGAACAGTAATGCACCACAAAAGACCCCACAATAGACACGGCTATCCTGAAAAAAAGAAAGGTAAAGCTGGAGGCGTCACAATTTCGGACGTCAAGCTATATTACAAAGCTGTAGTCATCAAGAAAGTACGGTGCTGGCATGAAGACAGACTCATAGATGAATGGAACAGAAGGTCAATGGTTGTGTACAGTGTTTAGTGACAAGTCCGCCCTAAGGAATAACAGAATGGGAACTACTTCTCACCCCAGGGGAAATAAAAACAGGTCCTTCTCCCTTTAGAAAGCACTGAGAATTCCGTGCCCACCAGAGGCCCTCCTGCTGTGTAGGCATACGCACCCGTGAGACGGGTGGGAAGCTGGAATCCCACACTGCGCTTATCCAGCGGGCCCCCGGACCGGACTCATCCGATAACCCAGGGCAAGTCCTTGTGTCTGCATTTCAAGATGCCTGGCAAGTACCACTCCTTAACCCCCTGCAGATTTCTAAGCCACTGGAGCTACTGGCTCAGGGGAGTGGCAAGATGTCAGCCTCCTTCCTAATGAAGTTGTGATTGGAGGGTGTGGCTTTGCTCTGTTAGCGGAGTCGGCTTCCACACACCACACCTCTGAATTAGGCTGAGTCCCCAGGAGGGGAAGGTACCTCTGGCACACCTTGATCAGGACAGAGCACTTCACAGGGGTAGGTGGGCTGGGTGGAGGGGGAGAGGGGAAGTAGGCAGGGCTAAGATGCAAGCCTGTCCCTCCCAACCCCTCACTCATCTCTCCATCTCTCCGCTCCTCCTCGGGAAAGAATGAGGGGAAAGGCAGGAGGCAAGCAGGAGTTAAGAAAATCCCTCCTCCAGAGACCAGAGAGGAGTGTGAAAAAATGATTTCCTTCCAATACTGTGCTTGCCAAATAAAAGGAATTTCCTGCAAAATGAATGATTCATTAATGAGGCCAAAAGGACATGTGGCAGGAGCCTTTACATAAAAGAAAAAGGGGAGGGGGAGACAGAGAGAGAGGAGAGGGAGAGAAGGAGGGAGAAAAAGAGACAGAAAGAGTGGAGAAGGAAGAGAAAGAGGGAGGGAGAGTTTTTATGAAGGCCGTGCACACATTTACACTCTGTTGTGTGTATTGCATATACTATATACATATATTTTTAATTTTTTAATGTTTACTTTTTTGGAGAAAGGGAGAGCACGAACATGTGCGCATGCGTGCGTGCAGAGGCGCGGGAGAGGGGCAGAAAGAGAGGGAGACACAGAGTCCCAAGCAGGCTTCAGACTGAGTTGTCAGCACAGAGCCGGATGCGGGGCTTGAACCTGCAAACCTCCAGATCATGACCTGAGCCGAAGTCAGATGCTTAACCGACTGAGCCACCCAGGCACCCCTGAAATTGTGTTCTTTATTCATGTAACTGTCTACTTGGTTAATGAGTCATCACTAGAGTAAAGCTTTGTGAGTGCAGGGACTCTCTCTTGCTCTCTGCTCAGTCACCAGCGCCTAGAACGGTGCCTGGTGGATAACAGGTGCTTGGCAAATATCTGCTGAAAAAACAAATAGTAAGGCAATCGTCTCGCATCAAGGCGGCCCCTGATTTTAAAACAAAACAAAACAGAACAAAACAAAAACTATGTCGTCAAAAAATCTTGAAGGCAACAGTGCTTATTTCCATTGGTCACTTGGTTTTGTCTATAATTTTTATTATCCAAAGTTAGCTGATCTCACTCTTAAACGTTTATGCCATCCATCGCCTAGGAAATATGAAACACATACCTTTTATTTCTTTCTGATTCTCTACCATTTCAAGGGGGGGCATGTGGTGGCAGGGAAACAACATCCTTGCATCTTCACTGCTGTAACATCTCTCAAAGTCAATGTCAGGATCATAATTACCTTTTCTGAAGCATTTGCCAGCCTGTCCTTTGAAACAAACCCCTGACAACTGAGGCATAGCCAGCGTCTAATGCAGTGGACATTCATTTCATTACCGCTATTAATGGAGACACTCAACACAGTGCCCAATACCCAATATTTAAATTTATCTGCTGGCTCACCTTTAGAACTAAATGTTTCTAATATTTTTATACCCCAATAAAGTGTAGGAAATAAGCAAAAAAATATAAAAGCAACAAAATTCCAGAAGCATCGGTGATCTTTTTAAAAATGCTTCAATATCAAATAATTTATTACAAAGCAATGCTGACATTTAGAGAAAAAGATAAAATCCAAAAACTTACTTTGCTGTATTATCTCTAAGATCTCTTGAGTTAGTCATATTTTAAATGTCAGACACATTAGCCAGATTCTTCCAAAGCAGAAACAAAATGCTCTTTTAACCTAGTGAGCATCGTGGGTACACATTTATTATAATTCTGAGCAAATATCAACATTGCTTATTATTCTTTCAGTTTAACTCAAATTTATGAGCAAGTCAATAGTCTATTATACTCACAGCGTCTTGGCACGTACAAAAATTATGCATACTCTGCAGACGCAAATAAGCCAAGCAAGAATGACAAGTGCAGAAGGAGAGAAAGAGCTTTTTCAGTCTTGCGTTAGGAAAAAAGAACCCACAATTACTGGTTTTCCAAATAAATAATTCTTCATCTTTATGACTTGGCTAAAAATCTAGAAGAAAAATAGAGACCGGAAATACTCCCCGGCCTTAGTATATTGCTTTTCACAGTCCCTTGCACACTGGGCCTTTTGTTTGTTTAGTTGTTTGTTTTAAGTTTATTGATTTATTTTTGATAGAGAGAGAATGCATGCACAAGCCAAGAAAATGCAGAGAGAGAGAGAGAGGAAGAGAGAAGATCATCTCAACCAGGTTCTGCACTGATGGTGCAGAGCTCGATATGGGGCTCAAACCCATAAACCATGAGATCTTGACCTAAGCCAAAGTCAAACCCTTAACCAGCTGAGCCACTCAGGCGCCCCATGGGCCTTTTGGAACGCTGACTTTGCTCAGAACAAACCAGTCTGTGGTTTTCTTTATCTTGCTCTTCCTACTCTGCAAAAACTGACCTAGGATCCTCGGCACTTTCTCCAGAAAAATGCTCTTGTCTCCCATAGCTCAGCAGAGCCAGGAGATGAGTCTTTAAGCTCTTGAGTTTGCAGAGCCATATTCATGATGGTTCAGCTGTCTCTTAATCACCTTCTCATGTAGGCTGCTCTTCCATGGCATCATTTGATCTCTAGAACATTCTTTTGTGCTGACTCCAGCACCTGATTCATTTTCTTTTCTTCTACCCATATCCCTGCAATAATTCTCAGAAATTCAACATGGACCTGCATGATTCTTCTACCAAACTGACCCGTAGTCACAGAACTTCCTCATGGCCCATCACGTTCACTCACTGATGACCCACCACCACGGAAGCATCTGTGACTTCTGTATCATTTAAACAATTGCCACCACACCTGTGTATCCTACCTCCACTCCTACTTTGTGAACTTGATTTTATAGTTCTTGAAAGCCCTTGACCACTGCTTTTAGTCAACCCATCAGCCCTCTTCAGGCTCCCTTCCCAGGCTGGCCCCTAACGTTGCTTTCGCCAGTGCCCTAGATAACGTTTCCCTCATTCCACTAGGTGCGTTTTGGCAGTGTCTATTCCACACAGACACCCGTTGCTTCTGCACCACTGAGAGCAGCTGAAGTAAAGTAGCCAAGTATCCAAAATGGTAAATGTGTATTGACTGCGTAAAAATTCACGTTCTCCAACTTCTGCTGTAGGAACCATTCTACCATGCCCCTGAAACTCGGCCACAATTGACTTGTCACCCCTCTTTCTAGATTTCCCCACGTGCTCATCCCCTTCAAACTGTTGACTATGACGTGTCTGCCCTTTAAATGCTCACTGCACCTGAGGGTTGGCCTCTGCTTCAGTTGGGGTCAGCTCCACAGGTCCACACACCCCACCTCCTCACCCTGGGTGGGCAACTATTGTCAAGGTGCACATACCTTTTGGGGTAAGGAGTGGGGTGAGACAGGCGATGGGGATTAAGGAGTGCTCTTGCCAAGATGAGCACACGGTGATGTAAGGAATGGCTGAATCACAATATTGTACATCTGAAACTAATATGACACTCTATATTAATAACTGGAATTAAGAGAAAAACTTAAACTAAAAAAAAGGTACTAATACCTTTCTCTTCCTCTTTTGCCGGATGAGATCATCATTCCTTGAGGGGAAGCTTCACGTTTAACAATTTAGTGCAGACCTCACCACGTCACTCCCCAGACTATTCTAATGGCGTCCCAACAGTCCTCAGCCCTCTGATCTCTCCATTCTCCGGCCTGTGGCACGCATTGCCAAGAGGTTAAACTTCCTCAAGAATACCTCCAGCATGTCACTTCTTTGCTCACAATGTTTTGGTGGGTTACATATTTCCAAACAAGTCTTTCATCTAAGACATTTCAGGATTTGTCTGTAAGTCCTACAAGGTCGTATACAGTGACCTACAGGACTAGACACTAATTAGAGGTTAATGTCCTGCCCGGGTCAGTGAATTCCTAAGTCTCTTTTGTGAGATTATTAAATTAACTGGTAGTTTCTGTGCTATTTACTACATTTGCAGTTCAGATGGTGAAACATTTACTGAAGATCACTCCACCGCCGTTATTTTTAGGTGTAAATAACCACTACTGTTTAATCTCTACTATGTGCTGAATATTTTACTATATACTTTATGTGCATTATAATTTAATCCTCCAAACCATCCTGATAGATGTTGGTATTGTCTCTATTTTAAAGAGAAGGAAACCTTCAGAATAGCTAAAACAACTTGCACAAGGTAATATACATGTGTGGAACTAGAGATCACATTTAGAGATGTCTGGCCCCAAACTTTGCTAAATATTATTTTTTAACAGAAAAATCATGGGAACCCACTTTTATCTATAAAGAAAAAAAAGTCACACACACACACACACACACATCCGCGCACACACACACATATTTTGAAAAGTCCTTGATGTTAAAACTAATAAATTCTAGAAAGGAAAATGTAATCAAGGGCAGAAAATGCCATTTTGAAGGTTCTCTTTTGACATTCATCGGATCTCTTCCTAGAGAAGTGAGTTAAAGGAAAAGGGAAGACACAGGTGGCTTCAGGGGCACACTCTCAGTACTTTGCAGTGTGGCAGCACAAGACCCCCAATCACAAGTGCCTGACAGAGTCCCTGGCCATGCAAAAGGTGCCCAATCAGCCACGTTCTACTTGGCCATGTGCAACTTTGGCTACATACTGGCTAAGCTGACTGCAGCGGATGGCCCCTTCTCTTCCTTGTTTGCTGTAAATCTGCCAGGCTAAGTCATGCAGAGGCATCCACTCCACATCCCGTAGGAAGTGTTGTCAACACCCCTTATGCTGGAAAATCCTAAGGCTAATAAATACTAGATTGCTATTATAGAAATATGGAACTACTGGCTCCTTTTCAGTTTATCTGCCTGAGCACTTCACTTACAGAGAAGATAAAGTCAAGAAGTGACGACTGAATTTAGAAAGAGAAGTATTCATTGGGGGGACCACCTGGATGAACATGGGGATGAGTTGAACAAGCCCATGCAAATATTTTCTTCTCATCCTAAAATTCAAAATTCAAATTCAATTTAGAAATACTTTTGGGTCGGGGTGCCTGGATGGCTCAGTCGGTTAAGCGTCCAATTTGGCTCCCAACATGATCTCATGGTTCGTGAGTTTGAGCCCCCTGTTGGGCTCTGTGCTGACAGGTTGGAGCTGGGAGCCTGCTTCAGACTCTGTCTCCCTCTCTCTCTGCCCCTTCCTTGCTTGTCCTCTGTCGTTCTCACTTTCTCAAAAATAAATAAATAAATGCTAAAAATATTTTTTAAAAAAACAAAAGAAAGACTTTAGGGTCTAACCACTGACTCTTAAGGTACAACACAGAAGTTTAGTACCAATAAATATCCAGTTAAATAGAGTTCTAATAAATTTTCTACAACCCCCTCTATTTAGGTGGCAGTGATTTATGAATGAGAAATAGTAACCAGAATTCTTATTGCTTGTATCTTTACTCCTACATAATATTTTCCCTAAACATCATATATTGAGAAAAACTATCGTCTAATGGGAAATGCAATGCTAACAATTCACAATCCTTAGGAAGGCAAATATTAAATGACCATAAGATCTTTCTCTCTTGACAAGAGTTGAGTTTGATCTCTGTTAGATACGTGTTGGTTTTTTATTTTTATTTTTTTAAATTTATTTTGAGAGAGAGGGAGAGAGTGCAAGCAGGTGGAGTGGGAGAGAGAGAGAGAGAGAGAGAGAATCCCAAGCAGCCTCCCCACTGTCAGTGTGGAGCTCATGCACAGCTCAAACCCACAAACTGAGATCATGACCTGAGCCAAAACCAAGACTCAGAGGCATCACCACTTGAGCCAAGCAGGCGCTCCAACTACTGATTTTTTTAAGCAATTGTAATACCAGAGAGATAATATTGGAAGAGAAAAAGGATTATCAGTGAAATTAATAGATTAGTTAAGTGTATTTATAATCTGCTAAAGATTTTTGCTTTATTTTCCTGTTTCTCATATCTTTCAAACTAAAAAATCATAAGCAATATTATGTGCCAAAAAATTCAATATTCCACCTCCCACTATGTCATAAGATAACATTTTGGCTAATAATATTAATAAGCAACATCTGTCTAAGTGAACATTATGTCTGAAGTAACTTTGTCATATATGCACTGCATATAATAAGAAAAGCTGGGCATTCGCCAACTTTAAAGAGTGCTCTAATTTGATTAAACTTAAAAATCCATTTACATATGTAACTAAAACAAGTGATAATATACTTTATTACATTTTTAGTAATTTTCATTATCCATTTTTTTAAAAAAATGTTAATTAGATAATTGGCTCTCAATTATGACATCTTAATTCAAATCAATTTAAATTTTACTGCTAGAAATAAATGACTCATTTGCTGCAACTGCTCACATATCATATTTCTCTCCTTGTTCCAATGCTCGTTCTCTACATTTTTTCAACTATAAAGGTATTGCTGTTCTCTGAAAGGAAAAAGATGGTAATGATCAAAGGATTTGTATATATTAAAGAACATACACTGATACACGTTCATGCTCTCACCAGCAGGCTTGTATGCACGTCCAGAGATGGTGGTGTTTGTTCCCAAATCTATTTATGCCAGTCACAATAGTTATAATAATTATGTAAATTAATAAACTATCACAGAAGCCATGAATTACAAGGATGAAAAGAGAGTTGTTTGTAATAAACCCATATATATATATATATATACTTTAAAATTTATCTATTTATTTTGAGAAAGTGAGAGAGAGAGAGAAGAGAGAGAGAATCTCAGGCAGGCTCTACACTGTCAGCACAGAATCCGATGTGCAGCTCAAACTTACAAACCATGAGATCATGATCTGAGCCAAAATCAAGATCCTTAAACAGCTAAGCCACCCAGGCGCCCCTCTAATAAAACTATATTGAATACTTGGGAATACTAAAGAGAGGTAAGACATTAAAAATTGTGTAGTTTGGTGTGGCAAGACCATTCTCAAAGTTTGGAGGAAAAAAATCATAAAAAAAGAAAAGGTACTCTCTTCTAAATTTACTTTGTTTTCAAAAATACCTAAGTAATTATTCATCTTCTAAAAGTGTGAAACTGGAAATTGTAGATTTAAATTGCATAATTGGGAACCCTACACATTATATAAAAAAGCCAGTGAGCAATTATATCCACAGAGCCATACTCAACATAACAACCTTGGCCATAGATTCAAATATTGTCAATAAATGTCCTTTCAATAGAGTGTGTAAGATGTATGTGTGTATATATTTATTTTAATTCTCTGCCTCCGTCTGATCTTTCTGTTACTTAATCAAGTATTCATCCTTATCATACATCTTCTACTGTAACATCAACATTGGAAAGCTTTTGTTTTCTCAGTGAAGTACAGACCAACATTGTCTCTGAAGAACAGTGCAAAGAAGAGTTGGAGCTTTGAAGAAAGCAAGAAGCTGTTGCATATTAAACACCTTGGATTGTGGGAGTGAGGTCCCAGCTGACGCTGGAGAACATTCATGTATTCTAGCTCCAGCCTGCCAGGAGGGTTTTCTCCAGCACCCCTCTGCTGCTTGGAAACAATGGGAATGTGGGTGTCCAAGTTTGTTGGAGTTTAACGGTCTACCAAGTGCGTGGGCAAAAGCAGAGGACACCAGCAGAGGTGATACTATTTGCAAGAGTGATCATAATACTGAATCAGAGAATGCACGCTAAACGAGGAAGTAGAATGACAAGAGGAGGGTCCATGGATAGAAAGTTGGGGCATTTTAATGGATTAGAATTTGCTAGGTGGTTGCAAAATCATTGCTGTAAGAATACTTATGCATGGGAGCTGAAAGAATAGGAAGCTGTGATTGGGAGGTGTTAATCTGAGATTTCCGAGGTAGTAGTTTATAGTGATGATATAGTGCAAGACACGACTTGGGATGTAGTGGAGTTGCTCAAAGGTCATTAGAAATGACGTGGTCTGGGAGCTGAGAAGCTAAACTGAATGAAGATGTCTTCATGGATGTCCAAGTCATCTGCGATGATGGCAAAAGTTTGGGTACAGAAAAAAGGCAGCCGTCTAGGCTCTGAAGTGTTTAATGGTGACTTGATATGAACAGGATTTTGATTGTTACAAAGCAGAGACAGCTGATTCAAGTCAATGACGTGAGCTTTAGAGAGGCCGCATTGTTTTTATTTTATCTTACTTTATTTCTTTCTTTCAAAAGAAAAAGAGACCTAATGGTCTGAAAATGACACCGTGGAGGGGGGGACAGAGGGGGGGAGCAAGAGTAATGTCTAAAGCAACTGGGATGTGAGAGAACAGTCTTTTTTTTTTTTTTTTTGAGAAGGCCTCAGGGGAAATGTTATCAGAGAAAGCTGGCTTGCAGGCCAAAAGTTATGAGAAGTTTCCCAGACCATGAAGAAGACGCCGAACCTGTTAAGGACACGGGGACATTCACATTTACTATCAGCAGACTGAGAGCTATGTGTGCAAGACCAGAGAGCTAGTAAGCCAAGCCAACTTCAATGCCAAGTGTGTCTGACTCCCAAGCTGGGCCATGCTGCTTATCAGCAAGAGAACATTCTCCCAAATCAGTGAATTGGGTGTTAGATGTGGGGAAAGCATTTTCAAAATTCTTTCATTCGTCACTAGTTCTTGACAATTTCCGGGACATAAGGATGGTCACAGTGGCATATGTAGGTAGCTGAGCACAGAAGAGAGAATGGTGATGCAGTCCCAGGAAACATGGATTCCAGAAGCTCCCTGTGCCTTCAGAAACTCGATGTGAACCAAACAACTCAGGTGAGTCTTTGGAGCCGGCAGACATAGTCAATCCACTGAGACAACAAAGCTATTTTACAGCTTATGCAGCACTTTCTAGAAACTGTTGTTGCATGGAATGCTTCCCTCAAGAAACTATTCAAAATGAAAATGACAACGAGAAGATCAAATTCTCATCAAAGCTGATTATCCCAGCAGAAAAAGTATGCAAAATATCTTGGAGACATGAGCTCAATGCATCTCATTTAGTATTCATTTTTTTAAAGATCACATACAACTGATGAAACATTTTTTGGAATGTTCTACCACTAACCCTTTCTAAATAAAACTGTATCACCCAAGTTCTAATATTCTGACTGAATTCACCTTTTGACTGTGAGGGATCTAGAGAACAAGGTCCAAGAAAGTGAAACTGAGATGCTGGCTATATGTATTTAACCTGCTTAAAAAAAATTGAGAGAGAGATGATGAATTAAATTTTATCTAGCATATCCTTGTCAATTACAAATTGGAAAATTGCTGTAACATGAAATGATTAGATAGTTTTCCATAGCAATGGGCACCACAGCACTCTTTTCCCCAAACTATTTAGAAAACAAACGTAGGAAGGACTCTTTCTGCCAGCAGATACACCTCTTGTTACTCTCCGATCCATAATCAGTGTCCTCCAGTGATCCACGTTATCTTTGTTCCCCTGAGGTAACATTCAAGAAAATACTTTTCCCAGCATTCTGGGTCCGGTGGCCACCTACTGATTTATCAGCCCAATATCTTCAGGCATTCTTCTTGAAACTCCACTGCTCCCTTGCACCTAACTGAACCATGTAACGTGGGAAGCCACGTGACAGTGTGACTCTGACCTCTCTTGATTAGTCTGGGGCCAGACACCTGACTCAAGTCAGCCCAATCAGAGTTCTCCAGGGATTTCAGAACCACTTGAATAGTAGAGCTTGAATGTTGTCAATACAGTTTGCCACGTTGGGAGACCAAAAGGTGAAGAGAGGCGAATAAGGCCCACACGAATGTGTTGTCAACAGTGCGGCTGTTTGGAAAAACAGAGATGAAGATGGAGAGTAGATCCTCAAGTCTTCCTGGGCTGCTGTTCCCAGTATCCACCTGCATTCTTGTCCAAGGTCTCGTGAGACACCCCCCCCCCAGCCCCCCGCCCTGCAGTGTCCTTGTATCTTTACACAACATGGCTTTCCCATTTCACTGATGCTACTACCCCTTGGAATTTTGCCCTCCAGGCAAACAAAATACTAAGTATTCAAGGAGCTGTTGCACTGGGTTAAGCTTCCTACTTCAGCTCAGGTCATGATCTCACAATTTGTGAGCTCAAGTCCCTCTCTGACAACTCAGAGCATGGAGCCTGATTCAGATTCTGCGTGTGTGTGTCTCTCTCTCTGCCCATCCCTCACTAGTTCTCTGTCTCCTTCTTTCTCAAAAGTAAATAAAAACATTAAAAGTTAAAAAAAAAAAGAGTCTGTTGCACAAGTTGTGCCAGGGGATATATACTTTGTGATGTGGGCAGTGTTAAAAGAACGCCCCCGTTTTTTGTGTGAACAAGCCCTTTGAAATATCTGTCTCAACCACAGCCTTTGAGTCATAACAATAATGAGAATTAATGCTCATTGTGAGGTTAGAATGTTCTAAGCACTGTGCTCTGCGGATGACAGTCATTACTTCATTCAATCTTCATAAAGTACTTACAGGGAAACTGAAGCTCAGTGAAGTCAAGTGAGAGAGACAGAGAGAGACTTCTCCCAGATCCATCATTAAGGAAGGACTTGCCCGGGCTTTGGAACTGCTGTCACCCCCTTTAGGACTAACCATGAGCTGTGGAGAGCCTTCTCTTGCAGATCACACCCCTCCCAGTATGCAGCCTGCATCCCGTGACTGCGTGAGAGACATCGAAGCCCAACATCAACTTTGTTGGAACAATTCAGCTCCATTGTTCCTGGTAGGGTGGCTGAGGCTATCAGACATATCTTGTGCCTCAAATTCCTTTCTGCCCAAATCTTCTTCCTTCCTGTCCTGTCTGTAGTTGCTCTTTCCCATGGTGTTCCTAATAAACATGTGAACACATGAGACAGATGAACATCCCATCTCAGAGGTGGCTTCCTGGGAAGCCCAAAGTCTGGCAATTAGATAGTTCAAGTTCCCCCCGAAGGCAAGGCAGAGCTAGGGGTTTATAGTAGTCTCTCTGACCCCAAGCACATGCATGTCTCCGTGCTCCCCATGGTTTATAGCAGTGCAAACAATGATTGAGCTGCCACTGTGTTGCAACTATTCAGCTCACAGGGTTGGTTTCGATAGAAATCCAGCCTTTTCTTCAACCATGCCAGAGACAGAACTCGTTGAACTTTATTAAAAAATGAAACTGTTTTCACATTACTAGAAATACCTCTGTAAATATGTAAAACCCCGAATTAGAAAGGGAAAGGCATATTTAGTAAAGGTTCTCATAGACCATAAAGAGAATAATTCATTTGTGAAAAGAAGTGATGTCCTGGCTTATCATCATCACTGCTGTAAAATACATACATGTGTGATGGAATGCACTTAAATCTCAATTCCACATAAAATGTGTACCAATCATTTCCCATAAAGTATTGTCTTGCTAATGTAGAAACATTCAGACCTTAAAACCGGTGGGGGAAGAAAGCAGGAAGGCGGATGAAAATGTCAGAATGTTCCACACATGATGATGATTCTTTTCCTATTAATGAGGAATTTGTATTCAGCTTTTTGGAATAACTGAACTCACAAACAAACCACCCAGCCCTCCTTCGGTCCCTAGGGGTTACTTAGAAATGGTCTTAATGTACAAAGATTACAGAAAGCCCTCCCCAAAATTTGACCCCGTTGGAGAAAAAAAATAATACAATCTCAAAGATTCTTCTGGGCTTTTTTTTCCAACAAAGTGATGGACATTAAGAAGTTAATGGGTAGGTGGCCTTTGATGAATCCCATTTTTTATTCCCCACTAGACCTGGAGGGAATGGACAGCTGGCAGAGGAACAAAGGTGAGCCAACACCACCGTGAGTAATGGAGCCCGACCTCCACTGCGAGGGATCCCAGCCGTGCAGATTTTATCCCAATTAGGAAAACATTTTTCTTCCTTACTGTGGATTGGACCATAATGCCCTGAGAAGTACCTTAGCTATGTGTGTGTGTTGTTTGATTTAATACTTAGCTCCTGGCTGACCCCGAAGGGGGAATAGGCACATCTTCAAAGGAGTCCCAGCTGCATTGCAGAAACCTGATTGCAACTTTGCACTGACTTGGGATCGTCTCTAAAGCCCGCTCTGAGGCATCATGCTGAATGAGCACCCTCCCCACCCACCATTCTCGCACCACGCTGACCCCAGGCGGTAGCTGGTCTAGACATCAGAAGTCCACACTCCAGTCACTACCTCCCTCGGCTCGCTGAGGGACATGAGAAAAGGGGGTCACAGAGCCTGAGGAAGGAAGGATAGTGTCTCTCTGAATGGGAGGTACAGCATTGAGGTCCTGGTAAGAGGGATTTGATGAAAATGGAACAGACGGGACTACAAGGCCATTCCGTTGCACATTGAACTTTCTTATTGTGTTTATTCTTTGAATTACAAAGACATTGATATAAATATATCATTTGTAAAAATAATAAAATATTTCTGAAGCTAAAGCCTTCAGTCACTTCTCCCTGTCCAGAATGATTGGGTGTCATGTAGCCTGGGGCAAGTACAACATGAGGGTCAAGGAAGCAAGAAGAGAGGCAGCAGTGACCTCATGTCCATCCAGGTGCCACTGTCCCTGGGACCTTAGCAGCATCCTCTCAAGGTGGCTGATGACTAGGGGTTCCAAGGGTGGACAGGAAAGGAGACGGTGAGAAAGGAAATAACCAGGAAACATCTCAAAAGCAGGTATGATGCAGTCTTTCTGCCACAAAGCTATTAAAAGCAGGTGACCTTCAAGAGAGGAGGAGTCTACTGCTTCTCAAACATCCTTCTTGGGAGCACCTGGCTATCTGGCATCCAATCTAATGTATCAAACATTGAACACCTGTTGAATTTTATTTAATGGCTGAGCCAATAGGTCTTATGTCCTGTTGGCATATTTAAATTTTTTAATTAGTTGCTGACATTTGAAAATTGGGAAGTTTCAATGAAAATTCAGATTTCTAGTTCTGTAAATCCAGCAATACCAAGCCCGTGTTCTAGAATATTCAACACTCCAGCCAGGAGTGGGCAGCCGCCGCTGGTTTTGATGGGGAGCTCACAACCCACAGTTTCACCTAGCGGTCCTGCCCTCACTCAGAGTGGGCCTGGACCCTCTCACGTGTGTGTGCCCCCAAGATCCAGGAGAAGTGAAGAAAGGCTCACCGTGCGAACCATTTCATTTTTATACTTCACACATTCACTTCTGTGATTTAAGGGAAGGAGCTTTACAAAATAACTAATGGAAATGACATCTGGTTTCCAGCAAAGACCATAGATTTCAAACACTCTAAAAAAAAACCCAACAACATATTTTCCACAACTTTGAGTTGCAAAATTGGCAAAAGCCATGCGTGAGAAGTTGGGAAAGCCATTTTCTACACACTGAGGCTCCATCCAACTCCAAGGCACCCTGAGGTTATACATTTTAATCAAAAATGGTGCAGTAGTGATGCTGTGCCATGTTTATTGCATTGTATCAGGTGATACATGATGTCAGCACGTCTTATTTCTGGGGCTGTTCACCTTGATCATTAGGTTAAGATGGTGTGTGCTGGGTCTCCCCATTGTAAAGTTGCTACTTTCCTTTTTGCAACTGATGACTGTTTATGAGAATTACTTTAAGACAATGCACACAGTTTCTCCTAAAATACTAATGTCCACACCAATCGGTGTATCTTGCCTGTGGCAATTATTGTTGCAGTATTTGCCCAAAGTTAATTTTATATTTCCTTCATCCCTTCTACATCTATTAGTTTGAATTCTTCTGTAAGAAAGAGTTTTCTCTTTCTCCCATGCATCTACTTATTCAATTATTATTTGTCTCCTCATGGACCCAAGGATGCCTGTTTTGTTTTATGAGTTATGATCCAATATGATCATTATAATCCAATATGATCATTCCAGGTTTGCCTCGGGAAACTCTTTCATATTAAGGCATATTTTTATTGAGCATATTTTTACTTTCACTACTCCAAGGAACTATCGTTCCTTTTACTGAATAATATATACGAATAATTTAATTGTTGAGAGAGTGCCCCACCATCAAGAGAAAAAAAATAGTTAATAGAAACCATCTGATAGACAATCCAAATATTGAAATTACTTGGCAGATTTTAAAAGTAATCAGAATAAATAGGTAAGAGAATCTGTAGGAAAGAAGAATTATCAAGGTAAAAAGATAAAAAATTTCAGGCGAGATGGAACCTGAAAAACTTGGGGAAAATCCTCAAACTGAAAAATATGATCGCTGAAAATCTAAAACACATTTGAACTACCAGCTTGATCACGTATTCATATATTTTGACAAGTCCTTTTGCCATCTTTCCTTGGGCTAGTTTTTAGAAAATATAATAAATAAACATCAAAAAAATTTTAAATACTATTTGTGATTTGTTATCTATATTGTGTATCTATACACACACATATTATATATGTAATATATGTATGAAAGTTAATGTAAACTTTTTATCCTTTCCAGTCTGTACTTTAATGGTACATTTCAATGCTCCTTTGTGTTTGTCTCTGATGTCATTCCCCTCCTTCCCCAACCAGAACATATTATCATTCTTCATTTTTTAAATGTTTTTTATTTATTTTTGAGAGACCAAGAGAGACAGCATGATCAGGGGAGGGTCAGAGAGAGAGGGAGATACAGAATTTGAAGCAGGCTCCAGGCTCTGAGTTGGCTGTCAGCTCAGAGCCCCACGTGGGGCTTGAACCCACAAACATGAGATCACGACCTGAGCTGAAGCCAGACACTTAACCAACTGAGCCACCCATGCGCCCTAATCATTCTTCATTTAGAAAGAACTCTTAACGTAATAATTTTGCATTATTATATGCATAAACAGTATGAGTAGTTTTATACTTTTTTAAGATATGTGTTCTCTTAAAGTTTGTTTTTATACACCATGTCATTTATAAAACAATTATGGTGCTACCATTGGTGGGTCTCTAACTCAGTCCAGGGTGAGCTGGTAGTGGGGTGTTTTCGATGAAGAGGTTTCATGGGGACAGATGCACCAGGCAGCGAGGAAATAAGTTTACTGGTTTTTTTCTTTCAGTTAGTATTTTCATGTAAAGAAAATTAAGGGGCACTTTACATGCACTGAGTCACTTAATTTTCATAATATTTTGATGGGGTATCATTGCCCTGTTTTATAGACAACAGGGCAAAATTTAGGGAATTTTAGGACTTTTGCTCTATTTAATTCCAACAGCTGTGCCTTTCTCATTACCCCCATTCATTGAGGTTTACTTATTTCTATCATATCGTATTTGTTTGTACCAATATTGTATTCCTTGCACACTAAAGTGAACTATATTTTATTTTTTTTATGTTTACTTATTTTTGAGAAAGAGAGACAGAGTGCAAGCAGGAGAGGGGCAGAGAGAGAGGGAGACACAGAATGCAAAGTAGGCTACAGGCTCTGTCGGCACAGAGCCCGACATAAGGCTCAAATCCACGAGCAGTGTGATTATGACCTGAGCCAAAGTCGTAAGCTCAACCAACTGAGTCACCCAAAGTGAATTTCATTATTGAAGAGACATTTTAGAGGCTCAGTTCATCAGTTACTCCGTTAGTCAGTGACTAAGACTGGCCGTGCAGGGACACATGGGCCGTGAGCTTGACCGTCCCGTGGAACGACAGTGGTGAGGCAGGTCCTGTAACTGAGCACCAGCTTTACCACCCACCTCTCTACAGGCTGCAGTCAGCACAGATGCCTACAGGCTAATTAGGGGAACACGATGGGAAGACGCGTGGCTCTTAGAAATGGTCTCTTGTTAAGTAAGATCTGGAAGAAAAATCACCACATCTAATCATGGAGATTGGAAAAATCAATGGCTATTATGCAGAAAGCTTTTACAAGCTGCTGAGAATCTTTTCTGAGCAGGAGGCAAAAGCTTATATTTCAGCGGTAAAAAATATTGTAAGGAGACATATGAAACTTACATGTAAAGATCGTAGTTTTAAACTAATACACAGCAAAATGACAAAACCTGCAACAACAGAGAATAGAGGTTACTGCCCTTATATAGGTTAATTAGATCACTTTAACCCCTTAGTAAACCTTTACTCCCTTGCTTTTTACCTTCATTACCTGTAAAATATAGAAGACAAAACTGTAATGCCCAATACGTTTGCAGAATTTGGAGAACTTATTCCAAATTTATTCCTTTCCTGTCCTGGCCAAAATATGTCGAGCTAAATTTGGAGATTCAGAGTAAAGGGACAATATTGAACTTCATTTTTGGTTATTTAAAATACTGAATATATCTGGGGGCACCTGGCTGGCTTAGTCGGTAGAGCATGCGACTCTTGATCTCGGGGTCATGAGTTCAAGCCTCATGCTGGGTATGGAGTCTACTTAAAATAAACTTATTTAAAATATTGAATATTGAATAGGGGCACCTGGGTAGCTCAGTTAGTTAAGCATTTGACTCTCATTTTGGCTCAGGTAGTGATCTCAGAGTCACAGGATCGACCTCCACATTGGGCTGCTTAAAATTCTCTTAAGCCTGGATCTTGCTTAAGATTCTCTTAAAATATATATAATATATCTGTTGCAAGATTTCTACAAACAAAAAGAGAATAAACTAGAAGCTTACTCCTGGACATCCCATTAGACTTGTAGTTTGGTGTATCTTTAAAAGCAAATTTTAAAAAAATCATGTAAGAGAATAATATACCTTTACCTGCACTCCAAGTCCTCTTCAGTGTGTAGAAAGAAGCATGCTGCTTCCTCAGTTCCTGGTGGGAAATCTTCAGACTGCTGTATATACAACTGAAGTTCTTCCTAGTAATCATTTATGCTTCCTCTCCAGTCTGAGCGCACCATTCAGAGACCATTCAATTTGCTAAGAATAAAAAATTGAAAAAGGAGAGGCAAACAGAGACACCACAAACAACATCCTGACAGTCCAATTCCCCTTTGCAGCCCAAGGAGGAGCTGACCCCAATCCAGAGATATTTCATTGTCTTGTTGGTACACTTCACATTCCCAAAGGACCTCAGTCACACACGGGAGTCACCAAAAAAAAAAAAAAAACCAAAAACAAAAAAACGTGATTGCCTGCTGTATTAAAACCGGATCAATGGGAGGAAAAAAATATCCAGCCCTGAGTTTTGTTACTCTTGGTTTAAATAGTTGTTCATACTTTGCATTCAAGGTAGCAACAGTGACACGGCTCTCTCTGATTTCACCCAGTCCTTGAGAGACAAGTAAATCTCTGCCACATCAGAACGACATAATGCACGGAACGCATAAATGAAAGGAGAACAATGCAGTATCATCGCCACCATCTTTGAGTGTTTTCTATGTCCCAGTTACTGCTCTATATTTAAAAATGAATTTATCTCACTTCATCTTGACAACAACATCATAATGATGATGGCTAATGCCTCGTATAGTCACTTGGGTGCCACGTCCAATTCTTCATGAGCCCGTTTAATGGCCTCAGAACCCTCCATTGAGGGGTTAAGGATTCCCATTTCAAAGCTAAGGTTTTGCCTGCTATGGAAGAATCAGGAAATGGACCAGCAGGTTCTGATCCCAGGCTGGCAGGGAGCCCACACCCTCCTGCATGAGGCCACCTGCCTCTACATCCAACTCCGTAGGGCAGACGGACAAACCTGCACCTTACAGAGGAGGGGACAGGAGCCCGGAGAGAACAACCAAGTCAAGATCCCACAGCAGAGGCACTGCAATTCCAGCCTGGTGCGGACAGAGCCAAAGTGAGGGCTCCTCATTGCTGTCAGGGAAACAGCCAGCGGCCACTTGGTGCCCCACCTAGAGGTGGCCCTCGAGGCCGACCAGAATCCACAGCTTGTCATGCAAATAGAAAGATCTGTTCTCTAACAATGTGCGGCATATGGTTAAAGGCTAGTGCAATCTGGCAGGATCAGAGGCCTGGTGCGGAATGTATGACTGCGTCACTCCCCACTGCTCCGAGCAGATGGGATGGTAAAGGTGGGGGCGCTTCATAGGGAAGGTTAGCAACCACGAGATGGGAAAGCGCATCGCGGGGTCTGATGGGAGGGGGTGTGATACCTTCTCCTGTTTCTTCTATCCTAGCTCAATACCTTCAAATGTGAGAGGCACATTGACTTGTTGAAGGATAATTCAGCCGGCCATAGCAAAATGGAGAACATCATGTGGGCAGATACAGTTGCACAAGTTATGGCAGGTTTTTGAAGCCCAAATCCAAGCCGTCTTAATGCGGTACTGGTAAAAGCTATGGTTGGCACATAATTACTAAATATATAGTAACCACCGGGCTTCTTCTGGGTTGTAACATTTATTCACACTTTTCTTCACTTACATCAAACTAACCATCTTAGAGAGTCATAGGCTAATACTTTTTGTTGTGTTTCTCCCATAAGTAGACCTATTCATTCCATCTGGCCAACTTATCTTTGAAGATCTTTCTTCCATTTTTTCTTCAAAGAAAGGAATCAGCCTTGAGAATTTTTACATTTAATTAAATGTAAGATGTTTGACTTTTGGGTAAATATTGAGTCAATGGACCTATCAAGGTTTTTAAAAGCCCGCCCAGCATTTTACATTTGATAAACAATAGAAGGATTGATGAAGATTTACATATTCTTCCTGGAGTCAAAACCAGTAAATGAATTAGGTGAAATTTTTCTAGAAACAGTTGGATAAAATAGTGATAAGATAGAAATGACAATTGCTTAGGAACCTGTTTTAATGCCATTCTTCCTTCACAAGATGCTGAATTTCTGGAAAGCAAGGTTCTGCTTTCCTTACTAATCTTCATGCACCAAGCACAGTACCTAGGGTATAGTGAGTGCTCCATAAATGTTTGTTGAATGAATGAATGAGTGAATGAGGTGGCATAAGACATGAGTAAGAAATACAGGTCACAAATTAACTAGAAGGGTTATTGTCACAGGAGACACACACAACCACGACTGAGGTACATTCAGAAAAGTACAGAATGGAAAGGGTATGAAGTTTACATTAACTTTCATACATGTATTATATGTGTATATATAATATGTGTGTGTGTGTATGCACAATATGTATAATAAATCACAAACAGCATTAAGTGAGGTTTCCATGTTAATTTGCAGTCTCCTCATCAAAGAGATGGGGAGAACCTGTCACCAATAGTAGCTCCTGTCTATCTTCTGTTTCTTTCTGGACCACCATCAGTCTGTCCTTGTGTAAAAGGACCCATCCTTTCACAATACATACAAATACGGAATCATGTTGTACATCTGAAGTGAATATAATGTTCTATGTCAATTACGTTGCAATAAAAAAATAAAGCAACATAAAAGGACACTTCCATTTAGATATTTTCATTAACTGCAGAGACATCTCAAGTTACCTTAAAAATTGAGCCAGGTTTACCCCGCCCCCCCCCTGACAGCAATGACTTCATTTTTATATTCTAGTTAATTCACTGCTTCATAGACATGTCACTACTCTTTGAAAGTATGTTTTGCAAAATGACTACCACCTGCTTTCTTTTTGTTATTGTTGTTCTCTCTCTCTTTTTTTTTTAAATAGTTTATTGTCAAATTGGTTGCCATATAACATCCAGTGCTCTTCCCCAAAAGTGCCCTCCTCCATCACCACCACCTCTTTTCCCCTCTCCCCCTTCCCCTTCAACCCTCAGTTCGTTTTCAGTATTCAATAGTCTCTCAAGTTTTGCGTCCCTCTCTCTCCCCAATTCTCTTTCCCCCTTCCCCTCCCCCTGGTCCTCCATTAGGTTTCTCCTGTTCTCCTGTTAGACCTATGGGTGCAAACATGGTATCTGTCCTTCTCTACCTGACTTATTTCACTTAGCATGACACTCTCAGGGTCCATCCACTTTCCTACAAATGGCCAGATTTCATTCTTTCTCATTGCCATGTAATACTCCATTGTATATATATATACCACATCTTCTTGATCCACTCATCAGGTGATGGACATTTAGGCTCTTTCCATGATTTGGCTATTGTTGACAGTGCTGCTATGAACATTGGGGTACATGTGCTCCTTATGCATCAGCACTTCTGTATCCCTTGGGTAAATCCCTAGCAGGGCTATTGCTGGATCAGACCTAAGGGAGTTCTATGGATAGTTTTTTGAGGAACCTCCACACTGTTTTCTAGAGCAGCTGCACCAGTTTACATTGCCACCAACAGTGTAAGAGGGTGCCCATCTCTCCACACCCTCGCCAGCATCTATAGTCTCTTGATTTGTTCATTTTAGCCACTGTGACTGTGTTGGAAGTCCTAGCATCAGCAATCAGACGACAAAAGGAAATAAAAGGCACCAGAATCAGCAAAGAAGAAGTCAAACTTTCACTTTTTGCAGATGACATGATACTCTACATGGAAAACCCAGCAGACTCCACCAGAAGCCTTCGAGAACTGATCAATGAATTCAGTAAAGTTGCAGGGTAACCCAGGAATGAATCCCAGTTGATCATGATGGATAATTCTTTTTATATGCTGTTGAATTCAATTTGCTAGTATCTTGTTCAGTATTTTTGCACCTGTATTCATTAAGGATATTGGTCTGTAGTTCTCCTTTTTTGCTGAGTCTCTGTCTGGTTTGGATATCATGGTGATGCTGGCTTCGTAGAATGAGTTTGGAAGTTTTCCTTCTATTTCTACTTTTTGGAATAGTTTGGGAAGAATGGGTATCAGCTCTGCTTTAAATGTCTGGTAGAATTCCCCTGGGAAGCCATCTGGCCCTGGGCTCTTATTCATTGTGAGATTTTTGATAACCGATTCGTTTTCTTCACTGGTTATTGGTCTATTCATGCTTTCTATCTCTTCCCATTTGAATTTTGGCAGTGCATGTGCATTTAGAAATTTGTCCATTTTTTCTAGGTTTTCCAGTTTGTTGGCATATAATTTTTCATGGTTATCTCTGATGATTGCTTGTATTTCTAAGGGATTGGTTGAAATAGATCCTTCTTCGTTCATGATTTTGTCTATCTGGGTGCTCTCTCTTTTCTTTCTGAAGAGCCTGGCTAGAGGTTTATCAATTTGTTTATTTTTTCAGAGAACCAACTCTTGGTTTCATTGATCTGCTCGACTGTTTTTTTGGATTCTATATTGTTCATTTCTACCCTGATCTTTATTATTTCTTTTCTTTTGCTGGGTTTGGGGTGCTCTTGCTGCTTCCCTTCTAGTTCCAGTAGGTGATCCATTAGATTTTGAATTTGTGCTTTTTCTAGTTTGTTGAAATTGGCCTGGATTGCAATACACTTTCCTCTTAGGACTGCCTTTGCTGCATCCCAGAGAGTTTGGATTGTAGTATTTTAGTTTTCATTTGTTTCCATATATTTTTTAATTTCTTCTCTAATTGCCTGATTAACCCAATCATTCTTTAGTAGGGTGGTTTTTAACCTCCACATTTTTGGAGGTTTTCCAGACTTTTCCCTGTGGTTAATTTCAAGTTTCATAGCATTGTGATCTGAAAGCGTGCATGGTATGATCTCTATTCGTTTATATTTATGGAAGGCTGCTTTATGTCCCAGTGTGTGATCTATCTTGGAGAATGTGCCATGTGCACTTGAAAAGAAGGTGAATTTCCTAACTTCAGGATGCAGAGTTCTAAATATATCTATCATTTCCATCTGTTCCAATGTGTTGTTCAGGTCCATTGTTTCCTTAGTGATTTTCTGTCTGGTTGATCTATCCATTGCTGTCAGTGGAGTATTAAAGTCCCCTGCAATTAGCACATTCTTATCAATAAGATTGTTTCTGTCTGTGATTAATTGTTTTATGTATTTGGGTGCTCCCAAATATGGTGCATAGATATTTATAATTGTTATCTCTTCCTGGTGGAAAGACCCTGTAATTATTATATAATGTCCTTCTTCATCTCTTGTTACTGCCTTTACTTTAAAGTCCAGTTTGTCTGATATAAGGATGGCTACTCCGGCTTTCTTTTGGCTTCCAGTCGCATGATAGATATTTCTCCATCCCTTTACTTTCAACCTGAAGGTATCTTCAGGTTGAAAATGAGTCTCTTGTAGACAGAAAATAGATGGATTTTGGGTGTTTTTTTTTTTTTTAATCCATTCTGCTACCCTGTGTCGTTTGGTTGGAGCATTCAGTTCATTTACATTCAGTGTTATTATTGAAAAATGTGGGTTTAGCGTCATTGTGTTCTCCATAGAATTCATGTTTATAGTGACGTCTCTGGCACCTTGTATTCTTTGCAATATTTCCCTCATAGAGTCCCTCTTAGGATTTCTTGTAGGGGTGGTTTGGTGGTCATGAATTCTCTCAATTTTTGTTTATTTGGGACACCTTTATCTCTCCTTCTATTTGAATGACAGGCTTGCTGGATAAAGGATTCTTGGCTGTATGTTTTTTCTGTTCATCACATTGAAGATTTCCTGCCATTCCTTCCTGGCCTGCCAAGTTTCATTAGATAGGTCTGTAATCACTCTGATAGGTTTCTCTTTGTATGTGAGGGCCCTTTTCTCCCTAGCTGCTTTCAGAATTCTCTTTTTATCTTTATATTTTCCCAGTTTCACTATGATATGTCTTGCTGAAGGTCGATTCAAATTATGTCTTAAAGGGGTTCTTTGTGGCTCTTGAATTTGAATGCCTACTTCTTTTCCCAGATTTGGGAAATTCTCAGTTATAATTTGGTCTAGTATCCCTTTGGGACCTTTCTCTCTGTCTTCCTCTTTAGGAATTCCTATGATACGGATGTTGTTCCATTTGATTGTATCATTCAGGTCTCAAATTCTCCTTTCCTGCTCCTGGATTAATTTCTCTCTCTTTTTTTCAGCTTCTTCTTTTGCTCTAACTATATCTTCTAATTCACCTATTCTTCTCTCTGCCTCATCAATCCTTGAGGTGACTGCCTCCATTTTGTTATTCACCTCATTTATAGCCTTTTAAAACTCATCATACCTATTTTCAAGGTTCCTACTCATGGTCTCAGTTGCTTCTTTGATGCTTTTCTCAACCCCAGCAATTAATTTTATGACAAGTTTTTAAAATTCTTGATCCAGCATGTTGTCTAGATCTGCCTTGAGCAGTTCTGTGGCTGTGACTTCTTCCTGGAGGTTCTTCAGGGGAGAGTTCCTTCATTTTGTCATTTTTGCTAGTTTTCTGTCTCTTGCCAGCTTTAAAAAGCTCGTTGTGCACTGTGCACCTGTTAATATTGCTCAGTTAAAGGATGCTTATTGACTGTCCAGGGCCTGTCGTTTCAGGAAATATTCTTTTAATGGTGTCTCTCAGTTTCTCTTGTTGTGCCTTTGAATATTTTATTTCTCTACTCAGCAATATTTGGGACTCACCTTCTTGGTAGCCCTAAGAAGGAAAACAGACAGACAAACACAGAGGGAACAGAAGCACACAAATTCACAGACAAATCAAACATACAAACAAATTAAAAGGGGGAAAGGAAAGAAAGAAAATGGAGAAGAAAGAGACGAAAAGAAGAGAAGGAAAAAAAATAAAGGGGGTCAGAGACAATGAAGGACAATGAACAGTCTAAAAGTGTATGACCAGTTGAGGGGAGAGATAAGGATAAGATAGAGGAGAATATATCTGGATTGCAAGAAAGAAAAAAGACAGAGGGGAAAAGGAGAAAGGAAAATAAGGAGTAAAATTTAAAAAAAAAATTTAAGTAACAAAGGTAATAATAATAAAAAGTGAGTACAAAAAAAACAAAAAGAAAAAAGAAGAAAAAACGAAAAAAAAAGCAGTATCTCCTCCTTGCGGATAGGTGTGGTTTGGTGTAGTAGGCTTGGGGGCTGCTGTCAGAGGCTCTGCCTTGGTGGTTGCAGAGAGTAGAATGGCAGCACACCAAGCTCCGCTGGAACTAAGCACTTAGGCCACTCTAATGAGTCCAATCTCCTTGTGCCGCAGCTGAGCCAAGTTGTATTTTCCAGGCCCACCTCGGTTCAAAGTCGTAGTCCATGCACTTTTATGCTACCACAGATGAGATGTACTTGCTTTGGTGGCTGGCTTCTTAGGGAAAGGGATCAGTTTCTCTTGGCTTAGGCCAGGATTTGCCTGCCCCTGCCTGAGGCGAGGTATGCTGCCTGAGGCAAGGTGCACTGCAGGAGGTGTAGTGCACACCCTCACAGACACTGCTGCAGCATGGCTGAGATTCCTGCTGCTGCTGCCCCAGGCACCAGGCGCTGCTGGAAATGACCTGCGAGATCCTGCGGCCGAAGCGCGAGCCCCAGCCTCCACCGCTGCCAACTCCCTGCCGGGATCACATAGGGGTGGGGGATATTTTTTCCCTGTTGGCACCCGGGATTCAGGATTCGCATGGCCAATGCTGGGGGTGAGATGCGCCATGGAAATGAGGTGTGTGCGCTCACTCCCGCACCCGAGGTCGAAGTGAGCACCCTTGGTGCCACCGCTGCGGCCACCGACTCCCCGCCAGAAAGGTGCAGGGCTGGAAGCTGTTCTTTACCTTGTGCCACCCGGGTCTGGGATTTGGGCTACCCAGCAGTTATATATGGAGTGAGAGTTTTTCTCTCCGAGCGCAGTTAAACATTCTTTATCTCTTCCCCAGAAACTGTACTAGGAGCGTGTTCAGTTTCTCTTTCTCTTCCCTTTGTCTCTCATGGGCTCTGCGTGCTTGCCCCGTTTGGCCTGAGGCTCCCACCTCCCCTGCTCGTCTCGGGCTGGCCTGTTTTCCAATTTCCCCAGTTTGCACTCACTCACTCACTCAGGAATCTTTGAGGTTGTCTTCTTTCTGGAGTCTGTATTTTCTCCTTCCACTCTTGCAAATGAGAGTAATGTCCTTCTCAGTTTGATAGATGGGGCAGACGAAGTTTACAGAGCTCCCTTCCTCTCCACCATCTTGGCTCCTCCCTCGACCTGCTTTCTTTCGCTCTCAATGACAGCCTTCTCTGTTTTTTTTTTTTAATTTTTATTTTTTTACATTTTATTTATTTTTGAGAGACAAAGAGAGACAAAGCATGAATAGGGGAGGGGCAGAGAGAGAAAGAGACACAGAATCCAAAGCAGGCTCCAGGTTCTGTGTTAGTGGTCAGTACAGTGCCCGACATGGGGCTTGAACCCATGAACCGCGAGATCATGACCTGAGCCGAAGTTGGACGCTCAATCGACTGGGCCACCCTGGCACCCCCAACGTTCTGTTTTGGTGGTGGTGTTCCAATATTGCCCCCAAAAACCAGAGACTGCCAGGGAGACCGAGTCATGCATGCCAAAGCAAAGGGCTTTATTTCGGGTTTAGGCTCACCTGACCTAAACTTGTGCTCACAGACTTTACCAGTGCAGTGGATCCATGCTGAGAGCTCCGAACAAAGGCAGGGTAGGGCTTTTATGAGTTTGGGAAGGGGGAGTTACAGGAAATTGTGACATAGGTACAGTGATCCAATTATTATTATACAATATTATTGACAGCAGGTTTAACCATTCACATTGCCTAGAGTATTTGTTACCTTTGGCGGGACCCAATCACAATATTTAGAGTATTGACCAATCACAGAGTGGGCCCAGGACCCTCACATAGGGCGTGACTAGTCTTAGCCTCCATCTTTAGGCCTGCCCTTAGAAATGTTAAAGGTGTTAGCTGGCCTTTCCTGATTGGGCATTACAAGGGTGATCCCTCTTTCCTTGGGCAATTTGTGCCTTTCTATTGGCTCATGGAGTCAGTTTCAGACCTGCATTCTTACAGTGGGAAGGGATTAAATAGACTTCCTTGGGTCTTAGCGGGAAACTAGCTCCCCAAAGAAAATGTTTATTCCACTGCAGAGTAGTGTTGCAGCTATGAAACTTGTTTTGCTTTTAGGCCACCTTCCCACCCACTACAGCAGTCTATGTTTGTAGAATCTTTTTCCCATTCCCTAAGGATGGGTTCTCTATCACTAAAATATTAATCATTTGCATAGCCCTGAGCCATTAAATTATTTCTTACCTTATTTTTTATAAGGTTCAGCCAAGAAGTCAAGGCCAGGGTTGTTTATGGGACCTGCGTCAGATTACATTATTGATAAGTAGCAGGCTTTTTGTCTTTCAGCTCAAGATTGCTTTTTACCTTGCTAAAGTCATTGCAAAATATTTTAAAAGATTTCACTGGTTTAACACCAACACCTACAAATGGCAGGAATTTCAAGGGATTTCACTGAAGAATGGATAAAGAAGATGTTGCTTATATATACTATGGAATACTACTTGGCAATGAGAAAGAATGAAATCCTGCCATTTGCGACAATGTGGATGGAACTGGAGGGTATTGTGCTAAAAGAAGTAAGTCAATTAGAGAAAGACAGATACTGTATGTTTTCATTCATATGTGGATCTTGAGAAACTTAACAGAAAACCATGAGGGAGGGGAAGTAGAGAAAGGGCATTGAGGATGAGGGTGGATAGAGGGGGGAGGGGAGAGGGGAAAGTAGGGGATGGGCATTGAGGAGGGCACTTGTTGGGTGTTGTATGGAAACCAATCTAATAATAAATAATATTAATTAAACACACACACACACACACACACACACACATACACACGTCATCGGGACTGAGATCACCCCACTCCTTAGCCACAACTGGGATGATCTTCTGCAGAGAGCCTTGGGGCTGGGGTAGGGGCGGGACCTGCAGTCTGGAGGAGCTTGCACTCCTTTTGCAGAATGGTGCAGCGGAGGGACAAAGCATCATCCTTCCAGAACCCACAGGGTCATCTTGTTGTTCTTCTCTGCACACTTTCAATCTTTGAAAATGTCTCTGTGCAAGAAAGTGATCCGTGTATCATCACACAGTTTCAAAATGATTCTGAAGGCTGATAGTTTATCTGCGTCGGCGGCCATCATTTGCTCATTTCCATTTTATTACAGTCAGCTCTCTATTATCTCAGAGGCTGTTCGCTGAGTGTGTGGCTTCTCCGGCTCATTTGACCTGTCTCTTTCCTCTTCTGTTTCAAGCATCGTCCCATTTCCCTGCTTGCTTGGGATTTCGCCAAAATGTCAGTTGCAGAGAGCAAAGGGGAAAATCAAAAGAGCCCAGTTTGCTACTTGTTCACAATCACAATGTATATTAATGCCTTGTTTGGTTTTGTAAGTTTAAGTTTGGCAGGGTGAAGGTTTAAGGACGCAGGTCTGAGCTTCAAGTTTCCCCTCTGACCTTGGAGGCCTAGGTGTCGGCTTCTCAGAATCATGAGACAACAGAAGGGCACACGTTGCCCAAGGCAGGAGGGACCGCCCTTGTAACCCCCAATCAGGAAAGGCCAGCTAACACCCTTAACATTTCTAAGGGCGGGCCTAGAAGGCTAGTCACGCCCTACATGAGGGTCCTGGGCCCACTTTGTAGTTGGTCAATACTCTAAATGTTGTGATTGGCTCCCTCCAAAAGTATCAATGTATGGTTAAAGTTACTGCCAGTATTGATAGGTGATAGTGATTGGGTCACTGTACCTGTGTCACAATTTCCTGTAACTCCCATTTCCTAAGCCCAAAAAGGCCCCGCCCCGCCTTTGTTCGGGGCTCTCAGCATGGATCCACTGCGCTGGTGAGGTCTGTGAGCCTGAGTTTAGGTCTCGCGAGCCAGAACTCGTAATAAAGCCCTTTGCTTTTGCATGTGTGACTCGGTCTCCCTGGCGGTCTCTGGTTTTTGGGGATGATATTAAAATCTGGACATAACAAAGGAGGCAGGGCGTGGGAGATTTGAAAATACTGATTAAAATTGTTTATGCTATGTTCTGATATTGTAAATTATTTATGGTCATTGTAATTAGATACAGGGAAAAATCTAATCTTTTTAAAGTAACTGAGTCACTTTTCCCTTCTCTGTTTTAAGGTACTCATTCTTTAGGGATGCTGCGCAACTCAGTTGGTTAAACATCCGACTTTGGCTCAGGTCATGACCTTGGGGTCAGTGAGTTCAAGCCCCAGGTCAGGCTCTGTGCTGACAGCCTGAAGCCTGCTTTGGATCTTATCTTCCTCTCTCTCTGGCCCTCCCCTGTTCATGCTCTGTTCTCTCTCTCTCTTAAAAATGAATAACTGCTTAAAAAAATTAAGATATTCGTTCTGTTAAGTTAAATTAGAATATTGATCTGATCCACTGTCTAAAAATGGTATCATTTTCTATGTTAAAATTCATTAGTGGCTACTTGCTGAGAACACGCAATCAGGTGAGCCAACTGCCGCTAGCAATTTTCACATTTTATTACAAAGCTAAGAGTTAAAACAAAACTCAAGGCCCAACCGGACAGGCACACAGCTCCATCGGAAATCTGGACTCACGGTGCTGGTTTTCACCCACAGGGCAAGCAAGGAATGGAGGGTTCGAGGTGAAGGGTGAAGTCCCTTAGTTGTGAAGGCCGAAACCCAAAGGTGCTGGTACCAGTGTTTTCTGTTCTAGAAAACCAGTGGGGGCTCAGGTCTGTGGCTCTCCCTCAAGAGCAGCCCGCTTTGAATAGTGTAAAGAGAAGCACCTTTTATTAATCGAGCAAATTAGAAAATAAAAAGGTTGTAGTATCTTGATGGTTTTACATACTGGAATTACAAAGCAGAATTTTAACGAACTTGAAAACCTATGTGCCTCATTGAGTAGCATCTGTGCACATAGTCTCCTAGGTCTATCGCTTAGAACTTTGGCTTTGGGGAGCCGGTGGGGTGGTGCTGTTCGGACAGCGGGTGTGGGCCTTTAACACAGAGACGGTTCACGCTGGGAGCTTGACGTAAATACCGGATTGTCCTAACAATCGAAACACTGCATTCGATCTGATGCCTTAATCTAATCAAGCGAACACCAAATGTGTTTCTTAAGTCAAATGTATAGTGTTGTCACCATTACACCTCATACACTTAGCGTTTCATAGATGAGGAACCATGGCAACCAGTTATGTGCTAGGTAAAACTTAACTAAGCACATCAAATTAAGTTAAAAACATTATAAAGAATAAAGTGGCTTCAGTATGAAATACGTCCTTTGGTGTCACCGACCTATGTTATATTTTTTATTTAGAAAACAACCGTGAATGAGCACTGTCTGTATTTGGATACAACAGAAACAGCGTACTAGTAAACAAGGGGTTTTTGTATTTTATTTTCTTGGCCAAGTGTTGTACACGATCCCACATAACAGAATTATTCCCAGTGGGATTGCACAATAAAATATATCTGTAGGGGCGCCTGGGTGGCTGAGTTAAGCATCCTACTTCAGCTCAGCTCATGATCTCATGATCCGTGAGTTCGAGCCCCACATCAGGCTCTGTGCTGACAGCTCAGAGGTTGGAGCCTGCTTCTAATTCAGTATCTCTCTCTCTGTGCCCCTCTCCTGATCATGCTCTGTCTCTCTCACTCTCAAAAATTAATGAATGTTTAAAAAACTTTTAAACATTTTGTAAAACAATAGTATGAGAGGTAATGTAAACACAAATCTATTTAATATGAGAAATATAAATTGGTAGGGTTTTTTTTAGCCTACCAAGCAGATGAAAAACCTTAAAAAATATCCCTAGCTTTTGATCCTATGTTCCATTTCTAAAAACATTTTAGAAAATTGAAGATGCATCAAAGGCCCGGATGACTTGGAAAACATTACTTATAAAAGCTAAGAGCACCATTAATATAATCTAAATATCAAAAAGGAAAAAGTCTGTTCAGATTAAAGGAATTACACAGTGGAATATTAAGCAATAACTTTGATGGACTGCTCTTGAAGACCGCTGGTGATGTAGGAATCCACTCCTAAGATAGAGTTGAATGAATAGAGAAGAAAAAATTATCTGGAAAAGTATAATTACAATCATTTCTGATCTATATATGGGTACATATATACATGGCTAAAAAAGGTACTGAAATAAAATACACCAATATATTGAAATGTAGTTATGGATTATTTTTGTTTTCCTTTTTGTACTGCTCCTGAGTTTTAAAAAGCGCTTAAACTTGAATGTGTTTGTGACCATTAATGTTAGCATGAACTTGACCAGGTTAGGGATGCGCAGAAAGTTACTAAAATATTATTTCTGGTTGTGTCTGTGTGAATATTTCTGGAAGAGATTAGAAGTTGAATTAATGGACTGAGTACAGAAGATCACCCTGACTTAGGTGTACGAACATCACCACATTTGTTGAGGCCCGAACAGAACACAAAGGCGGAAGAAAGGGGAATTTGACCTGGGACAGCCGTCTTGTCTTTGCTCTCAGACATCGGCGTTCCTGGTTCCTGGTGCTTTGGGCATGGTTCAGGACTCTTATCATCAGTCCCCTGCCCTCACACACACACACACACACACACACACACACACACACACACACACACAATTCTCAGAGCTTTAGTTTAGGACTAAAATATACTGCCACCTTTCTTGGTTCTCTGGCTTACAGATGACAGATTGTGGGACTTCTCAGACCCCATAATCATGTGAATCAATTTCTATAATAAATCCCTAGATAGACAGATATATATGTGTATATATATATATATATACACACACACACATATATATATATATATAGAGAGAGAGAGAGAGAGAGTCTATGTAGAGAGACTACATATATGTGTGTGAATATATAAATTAAAATATATATATATATAGTCACACACATGGAGTGAGAGAGAGTCTATATACAGAGACCATATATATGTAAACCATAGTCTATATAATATGTAGTTTTATATCTAGCCTATTGGTTTTGTTTTTCTAGAGAACTCTAATACAATATAATTTTTATAGTAATACTGTATCATATATAAGTAAAAAATATGTGTCTTAGTCAATCTGGCTTAAAACACAAATTTTAGTGTCAGAATTACTTGAGTTTGTGTACTACTACTTATAACATGGAGAAATGACTTAATATATTTAACACTCAATAGAGAGATTGAGTTAGTAAACAAAAAACTTCCCACAAAGAAAAGTCGAGGACCAGATGGTGAATTGTACCAAGTATGTAAAGAAAAATTAATGCCAATGCTTCACAAAATTTTCCAAAACATAAAAGTGAAGAGAATACTTCAAACTCATCCTATGAGGCTATTATTACCTTGACATCAAAAATAAATAAACATTAAAGTTTTATTTTAAAAATTCAGTATCCTTCTCAATACCCCTCTCCTCCAGGAAGAAAGAACATACATATACTAAAAAGGCAAGGAGGCTTGATTATATGGACACTCTGACCACAGCGAGATCACTGCTTCTGGGAAGAAGGGCAAGTTTAGCCAAGGCCTAGGCAGGAGAGGACACTGGGTGGGATAGTTCAGCTTCCGGTGGGTCTGGAGACAAAGGCACAGACAGCAGGGAGAGTTCGGAGCATAAATGAACAGAACCGTCATTAAACTGCGTGTGATCAGCAAGAAGATTGTTGACGTGGGAATGACTTGAGGTTCTGTGTTCGTGCCACCTCCGTGCCACGTGGCAGACACGATGCCTGCTCCCTGATTCGCCTCTCAAGGAAGGACTTGCTGTCGCTTCTGCACCCTTGTCCCGGGGTGGTCTATTTGACCCAGGCAGGCACGGAACAGTCCAGCCATTGGGCCCAACGCAGAGAGGTGGCCGCGCCACACGCTTCGCAAAGCTCCCCAGGGGGTTCGCTGAGCCCGGCCTCTGCTGTCAGTCTCCTCCGTCTGCCCAGTCTTGCTTCCTCTCTTTTTCTCCCAGCAAACATTTTGAGGCCTCGTTCAGTCTCACCACTTTGAACTAGAGGCCCTGACCAGTGGCGGGCAATAAGCGCCGCTAGCTCGTGTGACCCGTCTGTGCCAAAGGCCAGCCCTCCTAAGAATGCAGTTAAGAAAACCTCCTCTGTTGCACATTTGAACCATGAAGTAAATCATGGGTTCTCCTCATTTTAATAGCTGCTCTATGTTCTTATAATGGAAAGAGAAGACTTGTACCACTACTTTGTTGTGAGATATTTTTATATTTTTTTAGGCCAAATGTTTGGATTGCTTTTCACTGAAAAAAAAATTATTGAGCAGGCATACTGAATTTTCAGACGGTTATTTTAACTAGAATAATATGTCATCACAGTTCATCTATCAAATCATTTTTCTTTTTAAAAAAATTGTTTTAACTCTTATTTATTTTTGAGAGACAGAGAGAGACAGAGCATGAATGGGGGAGGAACAGAGAAAGAGGGAGACACGGAAGGAATCGGAAGCAGGCTCCAGGCTCTCAGCTGTCAGCACAGAGCCCGACCCAGGGCTGGAACCCACAGACTTTGAGATCATGACCTGAGCTGAAGTCGGACGCTTAATCGACTGAGCCACCCAGGCGCCCCTATCAAATCGTTTTCCTTAAACCTTCCGAAGGAAAGGGTGGGAGAGAGTTAACCTTGAAACCTTACCACAAAGACATGTTCTTACATTATTCATAGACTGTTTAAAATACAATTGGGGCGAAGCCGCTGCTTCTAAGAAATAGCAGCGACTCTGCAATCAGACGTTCTAATGCGGTGGACATACAGATTGGGTCCTGTACACAGCGTCTGTCGCCTCTCCCTGGCTGTCCCAAGATTGCTGGTCTGCAGCAGTTACAGCTCCAGTATGCAGTAAAGGGTTATACAGCCTGTAGTCATCACTCTTCGCCACAAGGGGTCAGCATTGACATCCACTGTAATAAGGATTCCAAGGGAAAAAAACCCTTCCATTTCCTGTTGAACACAATGAGCTTACTGCGATATATTTGCTAAATAAAGATGCACAGAACTGCAATATAAAAGACTTAGTTCCCACGTTCCCTACAAATTGCTTTACACTTATTGAAAAATCGTGGATTCCAAGACGATTAGAACTACAGGGAGCAGAGAGATGTGAGGGGCCTGGCCATCTTTGATTGCCTGCGTTCTCTGTGCTGAGCACAGTACTGACCAAATCACAATGGCTATCAGTGACCGTCCCCCGAAGCATTTCAGCCACGTGTGCTCCCTGAACCGTGCACCATTTCAGACCAAGTAACTGAGTTGAAGTAACTTCCCCAACAAATATTTATTAAGTGCAAAAGACCTGGCAGCCAATCAGAGATGCACCAGGCTTTATACTTATTTCTGTGTGTGCCAAAACTTGCTTTTGTCTTCTATAATGCCTTTAATTTCTGCCTTTAAGGTGAGGAAATGGTATCTCAGAAGCGAAACGGATTATTCAAAGGAACAGAGCTTCTTGGGTTAGCAGGGTTCTTTACTCCCCTGACTGAAAACAGGTAGAGGTGACCATCAGCTTTAGGGACAGAGGGCCAGCTATGCAGAGCTCATTGAAAAAAAAATCAATCAGCTAAAGGGCGCCTGGGTGCCTCAGTTGGTTAAGCCTCTGACTTAGGCTCAGGTCATGATCTCATGGTTCGGGAGTTTGAATCTTGCATCGAACTCTGTGCTGACAGCTCAGAGCCTGGAGCCTGCTTCGGATTCTGGGTCTCCCTTGCCCTCTGCTCCTCTTCTGCTCATGCTCTGTCTCTCAAGAATAAATAAACCTTAAAAAAAAAAAAAGAATCAGTAAGAATAAGAGAGAGAGAGAGAAAGAGAGAGAGAGAGAGATGCAGGTTTTGTGGAATGTCAAACTTTCAGGAAATCAATGAGACAGCCAAAGTTCCTGAATAAATTATTTTAGTGTAATCTCATTAAAATTGCTGTCTAACTGAATTTTCTCTCCGCAATTATGATTTCTGATTCTTTTTATCCTTCATTCTATTCTACTTCTCGGACATTTCTGATGTATCTGGGGTTCTCATCCTCTCTTCTATAGATATGACCCCTTTCTTGAACTCCGTACAATTCACCTCTATCTTTAAGGATATTGATTATAAAATCTGCTTCTAATCTTCTATCAAGTTGACCTACCTGCTTTTTAATTTAAAAGATCTCATTTTTAATTTCCATAAATTCGTTTTTCATTTCTACTTATTCATTGGGTCTTTTCTCATAGGGCCAGTTCCTTCATTTACATCTTTAACCATTTTGTTCTTTTTTTTTTTTTACCTCTTTAACCATTTAAAATATGTTATATTACGCTCCTCAGGTTGCCATCATCCTTCTTGAAGTTCTAATACTAGGTTGGTGTCTCCTTGGTTATGTATTTTATAAACTGAGATGTAAAATTTACTAAGACGTTTTCTGTGAGGTCTGAGCTCATCGTTTCATCCCAGGTGGACCTGGTATGATAAGTGGAGAATCTAAAAGAAGGTGAAACATCAGAGAGACGGTGTCCTGCTGGCCTCAGGGGAGGAAGCAAACAGCCCCTCCTCTGAGTGTCCATCCTACAACCACAAGGAGCTGAATTCTGCCAGCGCCTGGATGACCTTGGAAGGGCATCGTGAGTCCCAGGTATGAACTGTGGTGTGGCTCGTACAAAAACTGCAGACCAGAGAGACCCTGAACAGAGAACCCAGTCAAGCCAGCCCTGGACTCCTGACCGCAAGAAACCAGGCGATAATAAATAGGTGTTTGAAGCCACTAATTTTGTGGGAACTTGTTATTCACAGTAGAAAACTACTATAGTGCTCTGTACTGGGTCTGTAGGTCAACTCCCTGCCTTTACTGCTAATAAAAGCTCACAACATCTGTTCTGGACTGGTGTCTAACATCTGTTTACGTAGTAGCACCGCAGAACTCCTCGGCTGCCCCGGAATGAGAGAGCAGAACCCCTTTTAACTCCAGACGGTCAAAAACTACTATTTTGGTACAACAAGTGATTCTTTGATGCTATGGTTGCATATGTACAGATAGTCTTATATTGAAAAGGAAATGAGTATGTTACAGACAGACTCATGTCCTTTATGTATGCAAATCGTTTAATCCTCACAAAACCCTGTATGATGGCTTTTACTGTTCCCATGGCTCAGATGAGGTCATTAAAGCTCAGAAAATCTAAATAACGTAGCCAGCCATACAATTAGTAGGTAATAAGCCAGTATTCAATGACCAGAATGCCTCAGAAGGAATATAGTCTACGTTGTTTGTTTTATTCTATTAATGGTAAGCCACAAGAATGCAGCTGCCAAACAAAAATCCTTAGAAGACTCTCAGTTTGAGTTGAAAGAACTTCTCAGAGTTCCAGAAGAGGCCTTGTGTAGTGAGTAAGAGAGACATTGAAGTTCGCCTGCCCTCCCCAGACTTCCCTGCCTGATGTCTGGACCACGTTACATTAGGACAAGACGAGGTGGTGTGTCGGCTTAGAGATAGGTTTCGTTGGCATATTAATTATGAACATCTTCCCTTCTTGGCAGATTTTCCAGAGGCCAAAACGGGTGAGTTGTTTTTCAAGAGAACATTCAAGGGATGTAATCACATGTTGATTCTTATGCTGCATTTTGTTTGTCTTTTTATTCCCCCAAATGTCACATAAAAATATGGATTTCACACAGGACCACTTTTCAGCGCAATACAACAGTACAAATCCAATCTTAAAACTGCCTTTGAGCGCCGCGAGATAGTGTTACAGTAACTAGCAGCCTCTGGCCTTGCGCAGTGGGCAGTGTGCATAGGAGTGTATTAAACTCATCAATCAAGGGGCAAGAAGGAAAGAGATACTTGAAGGCATGTGTTCATGCCCAGCTTTGCTGACACTCTTGCTCCCTCCTTGTCATTTAGTCGATCCTGAATACTTGTAGGAAGCATAAGACGTGTCCCTTGATAACTTCAGAACTTCAAGAAGCATTGTATCATGAAAATAATGTCAATGACAAGCCAGCAGATCAATGAAATAATTGTATATTTTAAAAGGTAGTATCATATTGTAGTGAAATTTCTTCATTATTATTTTCAAAACTGCAAACATTATTTGTTCTCTCCTCACAGCCTAATGCGGTGTCCACTTACCTTACTCAAAGAGAAATCCCAAGGTGTTTTGGTTAAAAAAAAAGTAAAATCAGAGTAATTTTGTGCCTCTGGGTTTCATTTAGTTGTCTTATGTGGTATCTGTTTTTCCCTGAAGTAAAATTTGATTGAAAGATTTGACTTCAGTGTTATTGTTTTCTTTCTTCCTTTAGTTCTAGAAATAACATGGAATCATCCAGAAGTTTTCTGGAGTCTTGTTGCACCTTATCATCCAAATCTCTGACACCCCGAATGGTACTTGACCCCCATCAGAGTCGAACACAGTGGTCTGGTGTTAGACATGTGGGAAATCTTCTTGTAGTATCTAAACTCTGGGCATAAGTATCATATATCAAAGAGTTTTTGTTTTATTTAGATATTTGTTCTCAGTAAAAAGAAAAAAGAAATCCTAAGTGAGAAACGTCACCTTTTGCTCTGATCAGGAGCAAATCCAAGTGTGAATGAGTTTCCTGGTGTTTATTAAGAGCAGATCTTCATGACTAGGAGAGTTAAAAAACAACAACAACAAGGAAAAGCAGAAAGGATAAGGAAAAGCCCAGCTATGAGTGGGGAAAAGCAGAAAGGATAAGGAAAAGGCCAGCTATGACACAAAGGCCTGGATTTGTGAAGGAGTGCTGTGTTGGAACTGGAGAGAGGGATGCCAGGAAGATCAACAGACTGTGAGGGGGAAGGGAGAAAACTATGTCCAACAGATAAGGTCCAGGGCTCACATTAGATCAAGAGCCTCGCATTTTATCTAATGAGGAATAGTAAGATGCAAAATAAAGGACATGGATAGGGAAGATTCATTTGGAGAGGTCTGTAGAGTGGCACGGATGGTCCAGAACAGGAAGACTTGATAGGACACCGCTCTGTGCTCCACAGACACTAGATGAAACCATGTCTTTTTGACTTGTCTTTCTAATCTCAGCACAGGGCTCAACCTGAAATAGAAATGGCATCAATATTTGTTGAATGTGAGAATGGAAATGAAGAGAAGAGGACTTGAATGACGGTCACAATAAAGAACAACTCCATAAGGGGATTCCCTGTCGCATGCAGCTATTTAGGGCGGTGGACTGATGGAGGGCCTACTGCCTTCAGCATTGGCCCTCGAGATCACTGTCGGAATCCACCCAGCAGAGGAAGGAAGAGGAGGGCCAGCAGCCCGTGTAGGAAATCTTCCAGGCTAGGACAGCATCACCTCCAAGTTCCACTACCTTATTAGATTCCGTCATATGTTACACTCAACACTTTCAAAAAATTCTGGGAACTTGATCTAGGTGAGTAGACTGGGTGAAAAGAAAATGGATTGGTGGAAAGCTTCTCCCTCTCTGTCACAGTAGATAAGGAAGCCAGTATATTTTCCCTACGAGAAATGCTAACAGGAGTTCTTTAGGCTGAAATAAGAAGACTTCAGTAGGCACTCAAAGCCATGAGAAAAAAGGAAAAACACTGGTAAAAGTAATTACACGGACAGAGATCTAAACCAGTATTACTGTCCCTGTGGTTTGTCGAAGTAAACATATGTCTATATGATTTAAAGGGAAAACATAATTGCATAAAACAGTAATTATAAATCTGTCAATGAGCATGCAATATATAAAGAGGTAGTCTGTGACAATAACAATATAAAGGGGGACAGAGAGAGATGGATGGGAGCAGTTTGCAACAACTGAAACTAAGTTGATTATACAGTGATTTGCATACAATTGAAACTAAGTTGATTATACAGTGATTTGCAAACTACTGAAACTAAGTTGCTATAAGTTTAAGATGGTAATTGCAATCCCCAAGGTAGTCACTGAGAGTTTAAAAATACACAGAAAAGAAGAAAGGAATGAAAATGGCATACTATAAAACATTAACTAAATACAAAATGGGGAATTTTGGAGGACTTGAAGAACCAGCACAGAAGTTTTTAAGCCACGCAGAAAACAAAGAACTAAATAACAGAAGTAAATCCTTCCTTGCAGTAATTTATTTCCATGTAATTAGATTAAATTGTCCTTTTGAAAAGACAGAGTTGGCAGAATGGATAAAAATAGCAAAAACAATGTGACTCATGTCTATGCTGTCCATAAGACTGTCACTTCGTTAGGATACAAAGACCCAAAGAGACTGAAAATCAAGGATAGACAAAGATATTCCATGTAAATAGTAACTATAAAAGAGCTGGAGTGGGTATATTATTATCAGAAAAAATAGATCTCACATCAAAAATGTCACTAGAGTCTAAGGACATTGTGTATCGGTAAAAGGTGCCAATATATCAAGACGATATAAAAATTAGAAATGGGTACATACCTACCAGCTTCAAGATCTATAAAGCAAAAGTCAACAGATTTGAAGGGAGAAATAGTTTTGTAATACTACTTGGAGACATCAATACCCTACTTTCAATAATACATCAAACCACCAGACAGAAGATCAATAATGAAACAATTTGAAAAACACTATAGACCAATTGGACCCAAGAGACACATACAGAACAGTCCACCCCACAAGAGCAGAATACACATTTTCCTCAAGTGCACACGGAACATTCTCCAGGATAGATCATGTGTTAGGCCACAAAACAAGTCTTAATAAATGTAAAATATTGAAATCATACAAAGTTTCCTTTCTGACCATTATAGAATAAAAGAAATCAATCACAGAAGAAAAATGGAAAAACTCACGAAAAGGAAGAAGTTAAAAAAAACATATTCTTAAACAATATTAGGTCAGAGATGAAATCACAAGGAAAATTAGAAAACACTGTACCTTGAAATCAATGAAAACTAAACCACAAATTTACCAAACCTCCCCAAGAAGAAACAGAAAATCTGGGGCATCTGGGTGGCTCAGTCAGTTGAGTGTCCAACATTGCTCAGGGCATGATCTCATGGTTCACATCTTGTAGCCCCTCGTTGGGCTCTGTGCTGACAACTCAGGGCCTGGAGCCTGATTCAGATGCTGTGTGTGTGTCTCTCTATCTGCCCGTCCCCCACTCATGCTCTGTCTGTCTCTCTCTCTCTCAAAAATAAATAAAACACTTAAAATTTTTAATAAAAGAAGAAACAGAAAATCTGAGTAGACCTAAAATGGGTAAAGAGATTTGATCCATGAGCAAAACTTCCTAACAAAGAAAACTCCAGGGCTAGATGACTCCACTGGTGAATTCTACCGACTATTTAAAAAAGAATTAACACGAATCCTTCTGAAGTTATTTCAAAAATAGAAGGATTAGCACTCATTCTATGAAGCTAGTACCAGCCTGATAGTGATGTCAGGCAAAGACACACAAGAAAACTACAGAGCCTTATCCCTTTTGGTGCAAAAATCCCCAACATAATATCAACAAGCTTAATTCAACAGAAAGAATTAAACACTATGACCCAGTGAAATTTATCTCACTGATGCAACATATGAAGTCTGTAAATTTAATACACCTCATTGATAAAATGAAAGAAAAACCCCACATGATCATTTCAGTTGATGCAGAAAGAGCATGTCACAAACTCAACACTCTATCATGACAACAAATAAATAAATAATAAACAAACAAACCAGAAATATAACTCTGCAATAAAGGTCACGTGAAAAACCCACAGCTAATATCATTCTCAATGGCAAAAAAGCGAAAGCTTTTCCCCTGAGATCAAATATAAGCCAAGGATTCCTGCATTCCCCAATTCTATATAACACGAACTGCAAGTTCTAGTTGGAGCAATTATAAAAGAAAGAGAAATAAAAAATATCCAAATTGGAAAAGAAGTCCATCTTATATGTAGAAAACTCTAAAGAAGCCACACACAGGGGCGCCTGGGTGGCTCAGTCGGTTAAGTGTTTGACTTCGGCTTAGGTCATGATCTCGCAGTTTGTGGGTTTGAGCGCTGTGTTGGGCTCTGTGCTGACAGCTCAGAGCCTGGAGCCTGCCTCAGATTCTGTGTCTTCCTCTCTCTCTGCCCCTCCCCTGCTCATGCTCTGTTTCTGTCTGTCTCAATAATAAATAAACATTAAAAAAAAAAAGAATCCACACACAAAATAACTGTTAGACCTAACAAATGAATTTACCCATGTTGCAGAACATTAAACCAACACTCAACTGATTTAGTTGTGTTTCGCTGCACAGCAATCTGAAAAGAAATTAAGAAAATAGTTGCATGTACAACAGCACGAACACAAAGTATTTAGAAATAAATTTAACCAAGAAGTGTACATCTTGTACATTGAATACTACAACTCATTGCTGAAAGAATTAAAAGAGACCTAAATAAATGAAAAGAGATCCCGTGTTCATGAAATGGAAGGATTAATCTGGTCAAGATGAGAGTAGTACATAAATAATCTTACAAATGCATGCAAATCCTATTAAAATCCCAACAAACATTTTCGCAGATGTGGAGAAATGCATAAAATTCATGTAGAATTTCAAGAGACCCTGAAAAGCCAGGACAATAACATGAAGGAGGAACATAGTTGGAGGACACACACTTCCTGATTCAAAACTTACCACAACGCTACATTAATCAAAATGGTGTGGTAACGAAATAAGGCTAGACCTATAGAGTAACAGAATAGAATTGAGAACCCAGAAATAAATCTTTATAACCATGGCCAACTGATTTTTGACAACAATGCCAAAATCTCACCGAAGAATACTTTTGAGCCCATGGCTCAGAGACAATTGGGGTTTCCACGTGCCAAAGAATAAGGGTGGACCCTTACTTTACACCACATACAAAAATTAATTCAGTATGGACAAGAACCTAGATTTAGAAACAAAAAGCCATAAAAATTTCAGCAGAGAACAGGCAAATCTTCATGAGCTTGGATTTGATGCTAATTTCTTAAATATAACATGAAAGGCACAAGCAATGACAACAGCAAAAATAAATTGGACTTTGTCAAAATTAAAAACGTTGTCATCGAAGGACATCAACAAGAGAGTGATTCATAGAATGGGAGAAAAGATTTGTAATTTCATATCTGATAAAAGGCTAATGTCCAGAATATGTAAAAAACAAAAACAAAAGCAAAAAAAAAAAAAACCAAACCAAAACAAAACAAATAAGTACAACTCAAAAAAGAAAAGACAAACAACCCAATTTGGTCAAAAGAGGAAAAGACTTGAATAGGCATTTCTCCAAAGAAGTTACACAAAGGGCCAATGAGCATGTTAAAGTCATTAGTCATTAGGGAAATGCAAAGCCACACCGCCTTCTCCGATGGCTATAAGCCAAACAAAATGGAAAACTGTGTTGGTAAGGATGTGGAAAATATGGAACTCTTACTGCTGTGGAAAACTGGTGGTTCCGAAAACAATTAAACACAGAATTATTATATGACTCAAGAGCATCTTCTCAGCTATATCACCAAAAGAACTGCAGGAAGGGACTCGTACTTGTACGCCAACGTTCACAGCAGCATTATTCATGGTAGACAAAAGACTGAAGTAACACAAGTACCCATCAAGAAGTAGATGTGTAAACAAAATGTGGTATGCATGTGTGTGTATAAATATATATATTTTAATATTTTATATAAAATATTGAGCCCTGAGAAAGAATGAAGTCCTGATACATGCAACAACATGGATGAACCTTGAAAACATTATGCTAATTGAAATAAGCCAGACACAGAAGGATAAATATTGCATGATTCCCCTTAAATAAAACATATAGAATAGGGAAATTCATGAAAAAGAATGTTGATCAGACGTTATCAGGGTCTGGAGGAAGGAGAGAACGGGGAGTTAGTGAGTACAGAATTTGGGGGGATGGGTGATAAAAGTGTTCTGTCAATAGATTGTGGTGATAGTTACATAACATTGTAAATGCACATAATGCCTTAAATTATATACTTTAAATGGTGAAAATGGAAACTTTGTGTGTGTTCTGCTACAATTAAAAAATAAAGATACACAAATCTATATTTTCTATTACTCAATTCAACACTCAAAATAACCAGGTAAAACTGTTGTAGTTTCCAACACTTACTCACTATGATTCAGTGACAGACCTTGAACAGATCAGCTCCATTTTATGAGCCACTTTAAGGAGCAGTGATTTGGAGCAAGACATTTCACTTTAAGAAGCCTCAGTTTCCTCATCTATAAACAGGGGATAGTTGCGTTGTCTTGCGTTGCCTACTTTCTCTGATTTTGTCTGATGGAATTAGATAATACACGGAAATTACTCAGCACAGACCTGGCACAATAACTTTTGGCTGTTACTCCTTTGACTCTTACATACCGCATTCTACATTTTAAATCGTTAATATGTATGTTCTATTAATTCTTAAAAATGTTTAAGTTCAAAAACTGCTTTGTCTGTTATTAATATTTGATTACACTCTGCATTCTGTTTCTAGTTGGTGTCTACTATACTCCATGGCATTTATTTTTTATATATTTGATATCTGTGCAGACTATGTTTATTAAGAGCAGGATTGTGCTTTCTCATGACAAAATCACTAGTGCTCGGCAAAATTCCCACCATGTAGTAACGCTCAGCAACTCTCACTGAACACAGTCTGTAACCCCACCTCCCCATTTGCACGCTACTGTCCTGAAGACAATCTTCTACTGAAGAGGCACACAACCAGCTTGTATGATCTAACTATAAGCTCGATTTGGGTTGGTTGCTAACATTCCCACAACATTTTGGTATTATTTAAATTGTGGCACTAAAAACAGTCATTTAGAACGTGAGTCATCCATGAAGAAATTCCTGGAGCTTACTGCCTTCAAGTGCCCTTTGTTCCCATTACTAACGCGCAGAGAACATTAAACCACCTACATTCAACTTCCCACCGATGTAATGAAGCATGTCACTGCCTCCAACATGACTCCTGAAATCCCACAGACCGCAGCAAAGCCAAATCAGGGCGCTATGTGGTTTGGAAGTTTTCTATTCATGGAGACTGAAGCATAACACAGAATTCTATACAAGGGTAGGGGAAAATAAAACAAAAAAACAAAAAACAAAAAAACAAAAACAAAAACAACATCTTTTTTTATTTCGTCTCTCTCCACGGACACTCCAACCTTGAGTCTCACAAAAAATAAAAATAAATAAAAATAAAATAAATATACTGACAATACTAACTCATTCATGGACCCTGGAAGAGTCTGTTTCAGGGAATAGTGGGGATGTACATGTGAATAAGGACCATGTATAAATCACACACTGAATGATTCGTGAAATTGAGTACCAAAATTACTTTGGTTAATTAAACCCTAAACTAACTGTCCTTAAGAGAAAACCAACAAACCTCTTCCTTTAGTCCTCAGGTGGAAGAGATATGAGGTAAAGGGCCACCTTTTAACATTTTAAATCCTTGGGAATCAGAGAGAAGGCAAATTTCCTCTTTGACTGTTGTAAGTGCTTCTTACATATAAATGGGAAGATAATTCACTGGGTTTCCGATCGTACCTTCATTAAAGTAAAGCTGTAGAAGGAAAGCTTTCGCCCAAAGTGATAATTTTCAAAAATGGAAAAGAAGTATCTATGTGCTCTGCATCGATGTGTCACACAGAGGACCCAGTGACTGGCAGGCGGATACTATAAACTGTCTCTGCCTTAACTGTTAAATCTTATCTACACCTCCTTCCACTCCTAGACTTCTAGTCATTCACCAGCAATCTCATTCAAGTGGCGAAAGGGGAAGTCCCATAAAGAAAACAACCCAGGATTGCATTATTCCATTCTTCTGCTAACTCCCCTGGCTTGCAAGTCTTCTTTGCCAAGGAGCCCTGATTTTGTGTCAATATGTATTGTTACTCAAAGTAATATTATAGCCCCTTTATTATGCTGATCCCTCAAACAGACATAAGAACAAAAAAAAATACACTTTTTCATTTTCTCACTTTTCCCCCCAGTTCTCACAAATTTTAATATTTGATTATCACTGACTTTCCTTAAAACATGCTTTTTTTTTTCCCTAGGTGCCAGGCACAGAGACAATTAAATATAAAATAAAAATACACTGTAAAACATTCAACGACCAATATTGCCTCAAAATTCTGATTCTACACATATTCTGGGCAAAGCCAGATGCAGAATCTGGAAAAGACACATCGCTAATTTAAAAGATCAAGGAGGCCAACCAAACGTATCATAGCTACATATAGTGTATAAAACTTTAAAGATTCAGCGTTTCAGGCTTTCCTTTTCTACGTTAGGAAATGGGAGGGAATGTTTTCCTAGTCTTTGCTATTTGTTAATTTCTGATCAAAAACGTAATGAAGTTTCAGAAATACACAGGAGAAGCTGCATAAACAAGACTGACAAATTAAAAAAAATAACACACAACAATCACATTTTGAGAGACTTTACCAGCATTTCATCTTCTCACTCATCTGAAGATTGAAAGAAAACTGACCTTGCCCCAGGATCTTCCAGCTCGTACAACTTCTCTGTCCATATAGAAGTACTGTATTATTCATATACATGTATTTTGAATTTCTGTATCATGAGATGTTGTGACATCTTACATTTTGCTGCGGGGAAGAGACTGCCCTCCCAGAGTGAGTCAATTCCTAGAGACAGCAAAGGGCCAGGCTGACAGCTTACCTCTCACATGCAGTCTCCCCAAGCCAAGTCCATTAGTCCAACTATTTCTTTTATCTCACACTCACATACCAAACCAATATATCCCCTGCCTTAGATCTGCCCAAGGCCAGTAATCGGACAACCAGAGACCACCCCGATAGCCCAAAGCATGCCAGAGTTATTCAAATTGCCAGTCCTCAACTGTTCGCTCTGCCCTACCTTGCCTTTCCTGTAGAAACCCCCAAAAAAGGCTCTGACCTAGGCTTTCCCCTCCCTCCTGCTTCTGCTCCCCATCAGAACTCACCGCCTGAGTGGTATGGCATGCCCCCTTCTCCTAGGAAATGTAAGTAATAAATTCTTCTTTCAATGGCATTGACCTCTCTGTATCTTTTTTTTAAAGATTTTTTTTAACATTTATTCATTTTTGAGAGAGAGATAGAATGCAAGTGGGGGAGGGGCAGAAAGCAAGGGAGACACAGAATCTGAAGCAGGCTCCAGGCTCTGAGCTGTCAGCACAGAGCCTGATGTGGGGCTCGAACCCACAAACTGTGAGATCATGACCTGAGCGGAAGCTGGACCCTTAACTGACTGAGCCACCCAGGCGCCCCGATCTCTCTGTATCTTAACCCAGTCACTTCTATAAATGAAATTCCTGTGGACACAAATGAGGCAAGTATCATAAGTGATACATATACAAACATATTATTCTTCTGGGTTCTCTTACTTCACCATCTGCTGGGAGAAAAGCCACGCACTAAAATTAATCAGCAAAGGACAATTATATACACAGATTTGTTAAGAAAAAAATGAGAGTCTGTCAGCTTTGCTTTGCACTCGGCCTTCGAAAAGCACTTCATCAGCCATCGGTTTTATTTCAAGGGCCCTTTCCTAAAAAGTGCCTGAGTTGCCAGATAAGACGACTTTCAAAGTGAGAATCTATAGCTTCCCAGTGAAATTACTGCAATCGCCAGCTGTTTGGGATTATGCAGTATCGGGTAGTTTCTACATGTTTTCTGATTAGAATGCAGCATAGACCTTGATGACCCATGATGTGAGGACAAGGGTTTAATGGAGAGCTGAGCTTTAAACCATCCATAATCTTTAAGCGTTTGTGTAAGACATAGCAGGCCCTCTGCTGGTGGGAACAATTGCTTGTTCTGTCCTGTGGAACACATCTTCACCCAACACAGATACTGTCTACGGCGGTAATTCTTAACCTTCCCTGTGCAACAGAACCTTCTACGGGGGTTTCTAGAAATGCTGATGTCCACATTCCTTTGCAAGATGTTTGGTTTTAGTATTGAGAGTTCAAATCCTGAGATATCTAAAAATACCTTTGTGTGATTTTACTGTTCAATCAGAATTGAGAATACTCATTTGTGTGGTATCATCCTTCAGTCTCCAGGGCGTGCAGGAACATTACAAAATCTGAAACCCTAGCCCCATTTAGCTAGATGGATTTCAGAAGAGCAGTACTTTGATAAAAGACCAGACACTTTTATAAAAGAAAAAAAAAAGATCTCAAGAAAAAGCAGGGTGGTTTAGTGACCAGAGTATTTGAGTAATATTTGGAAAAGTTGGCCCACATTTAGACCTCCCTGCTAACTGACTCGGGGTAGGGCACAGCGATCATTCACCTGCCTAAGATTCACCTGATACAGTCTAGTTTGTGGAACTTTCATATGATCATGGAGGTTCAGAGTAAATGAGACTGAGTATTTAAAAGAAAAGTGTAGATGGGATTGTATCAATTAAGGGGGAGTAAATTTATTTACTGGCCAAGGAGTTTAGTATTCCATTATAAGAGTGTGTTTAGACTTAGAGAAGACACACAGGACAAGTCCATTTGTGTTTGTGGAAAAAAAAAAAAAGAGAGGCTGATGATGCAAAACTGGGTCCTCCTTCACTTATAATTCTTCAAAGCTTTGTGTAACCTCCTTGTATAGGATCTGGCAGTCAGTGAAGCTGACTGAGTGAACCACGGCGTGATAATCACAAAGAAAAATGTTCTGATCATTCTATTTTTTGTTTTAAATAAAATATATTTGAAATGCTTTGGAATTCCTTTTTTTTTTTGTTTTTCTTGGTAAGAAAGAGAATGACTTCATAGATGGTAAGTGTATTTTGTCTTTCTGTTTCTAGAAGGGTTAACTGACTTCTTCAACCCACTAGTATCACCTCATTACCCTCCATGTTTTTGTTTGTTTGCTGGAATAACTCCTAAGTGAATAGCATCTGGAAAGTTGACAAACTGATGATTTCTCTTTAGATGATTAATGAAACTGCTAACTAAAATCCAACAGTAAAGTTGTGGGTCCCGATGGTTCATGCAAACGCTTGAGTAGGTGTCTGTCAGTCTTCACTGTGCTCAAAAGACATTTTCACGTTTCCGGTAGCTCCTGCGTTATTTCAGAGGAAAGAAGCAACTCCACTAGGTGGCGAGACTGAATCTTCGTTAGCAATGAACCTTCCATGTGGACTACCTCTAGGTCTCTCCTCTCCGTTAACAAAACAACCAGGAATGAGTATAAATAAGTGGATTGGGGGTAATCTCTAGGGGATATGTCTTTGAGTCAAATCATGACCCTTTTTCTGAACATCTTTGGAAAGAATAATTTTCATATAACATGAAAGATTTAGATATAATCCAACTCCAGATTAGAAATATAGGTGAGCTGACATCTCAGATCTGTGCCCTCATAGCTTAAGTTCCTATTCTATATATTTGTATATTCCGTTTCAAAGCCGTTTGCTCAAGAAGGAGAAATTACTCAAACTACTACCACCCATGACTTTTTATTCACACATGTGACATGGCAGTTGTGGCTCAAAATTTCTTATTACAAGTCCAAGAGGTTAGCTCTTGCTCTCCTCACATTGGGCTCCTATTACCAAGCTATCAGGTGCCTCATAGGATCTTTGTTTTATAAGACAGATGAGAACTTTGTATACAGAAATCTAAGAGTCACGGGAATTGTATGATCTGATTCCATCGGTGCCCCTTAAATATTAATAATTTTCAGATTAACTTCTAAATAAAAACATATATTAAAATAAATTCTTAGTAGGGAAAAACAAGGAAGAAAACCTTATAGCTGGTTATAAAAATAGCTAATATTTATTGGGCATTTACTTTATACTAGACCTGAGTTAGGAACTTAAGAAAAACAATCTCACTTAATGAAAGCTACAAAGAGTAAATTTTAACATCTCTACTAGAGTATTTAATCTTGCTTTTTTTTGCATTGACCTGTTATATATACAGCAACTTACTTGGGTTGAAGATCAAAGTTTTCTTTTCCTTCTTTCTTTCTTTCTTTCTTTCTTTCTTTCTTTCTTTCTTTTCAGAGAGAGAGAACACACCTGTGAGAGTGGAGAAAGGGTCATGGGAGAGAGAGAGAGTCCAGAGTGTAGCACTAGACACAAGACTGGATCCCATGACTCTGAGATCATGACCTGAGCTGAAATCAAGAGTCAGATGCTTTACCAACTGGGCCACCCAGGTGCCCCCAAAATTTACTTTTTAAAGTCTTAATTATCTATAAGTTGTTATAAACTAGAGTTAATATGTTTCATGAATTCTCTTGCATTTACCCACATTAATCTTACACATCACATATACATATGATACATTATATATATATTCTATATGTATAACATATATACATGATACATTATTTTATGTATTATATGTATGTGTATATATATGTCTATATATGGAATAGTTGACCTAGAGAAACACATTTAGAACTCTTTGAGGAAGTCCTACTCCTCCTGTGGGAAACCAGAACTTTCCATTTGTTTAGTTACTTCTTACGTTACTTTTGAAAATGTCTTTATCTATAACTTTTGATCTTCCACACAGTAGAATACAAAGACTAAGCTCTAAGTAAAAAATTGAGCCACAAGCAAAATCTGTTATTAAATGTCTGCTAAATAACTGGTTTGACTTGGAAGAAAATAATACAAAATACGTAAGGAAAAGATGATTCTAGACTATTCTGGACACAGAAGCAAAGAGAACTTAAATGTTCTGGTACAGTCATGTGGTCAGAAGTGAGTAACAACTTAAACAAGAATGAAAGAGACTGCATTGCCTTCCCAGAGAGAGAAATAGGGAATCAGCTAGAACAGAAGCTGTTGAGAAAAGACAAGAAAAATTTTTCAAAAAACCCATAATTTTTACAGAATAATCATTTTTCTTTCCAGGGGTTTGGCGCGTGTCTAACAATCTTCTAGTTTTGTCCTACCATTGAAATGGCACTTGTTGTACTGTGGACCCGCATTATAATTAGGAAAACACAACGTACTCCGAAGCAAGAACTATCATTTCCTCTGTTAGCCAACAGTGTAATTTGCAGAAAATGTCAACTTAGTTAAGTGACACAGATTGTGTTAATTCAGCTAGACAAAGTAAGGTTGACAGGCCTAATTTTATAAAACAAACAGAGCATAGCTGTCAATTTGTCAAATATAACACTCATAACTAGGTTCCTAAAGTAAAGTACTTTATAATATTTGAGACGGAATACCACAGTAGCAAAGAAATACGTGATGGCTTAATTAAAAATTGTGGCCCAGAGACCAGCCACTGTAGCTCTCCTGTCACCTGAGAGCCTCTTAGAAATGCAGATTTGCATTTCACAGATGCCCAGATGGTTCTTATGCTGCCTGCTCCAGGGAGAAAATGCAGAATTCTCCACCTACCGCACAGAGTGAAAGCCATGAGGGGGTAAAGAACTCCTTTCAGACACCCCTTCTCCTTTTACATTGTTGATCTCTTGGGGGCACCTGGATGGCTCAGTCAGTGAAGCTTCTGACTTCGGGTCAGGTCATGATCTCACGGTTAGTGAGTTCAAGTCCTGCATCAGGCTCGCTGCTGTCAGCTCAGAGCCCACTTCGGATCTTCTGCGTCCCCCTTCGGCCCCTTCCCCCCTTTTCTCTCTCCCTCAAAAATGAATAAACATTTTAAAAAATGGGTGATTTCTTTAGAACTGGAATCCATCTATTTATCATGGTACCATCTAGACCTAGTAGTAGCTGGTCTATGATAGACAATAAAATATTGGCTGAATGAACAAACTGGTTAATGATCCCCTTTTAAACAGTCTCAGGCATAGGCAAGTGTGAGCTATGCTGACAGAGCAGAGGTTTAAGCCTCCCAGGCTGGCATCTTGTTATAGCATCCATTTATAGCAGGTGTATATACCTATATCACAAGGTAGATGTCTCTACCTGACAAACGAATACAGGTAGAGAGATCCAGCTATAAGATATTGTCCCTCAGCCGTTTGAAGACGCCCCCCTGACACTGTGGAGAAGTCAACTCAAACTCAAGTACAGTTGAAGCTTGAACAATGCGGGGGGTTAAGGTCACCAACTACCCCCCCAGTCAAAAGTCTGCCTGTAATTTTGACTCCCCCCAAAGTTAACTACTAATAGTCTCACTTTGACCGGAAGCCTTACCAACAACATAAACGGTCAACTAACACATATTTTGTATATGTATTATGTACTATATTCTTACAATAAAGAAAGCCAGAGAAAAGAAAATGTTATTAAGAATAGCATAAGTAAAATGCACTAATATTGTATTTATCAGAAGAAGAAAAATACATATATAAATGTACACCTATAATTCAAACCTGTGTCGTTCAAGGATCAACTGTAGTTTTCCTGTCTTTTTCCTTTTGGCTTCTTTAGTGTTTTTTGTAAATATTTATTTATTTGGGGGTTCCTGGGTGGCTTAGTCGGTTCAGTGGCCGACTCTTGGTTTCAGCTCAAGTCATGATCTCAGGGTTCGTGAGTTCTCACCTCACATCCAGCTCCACACTGACAGTGCAGAGCCTGCTTGGGATTCGCTGCTGGTCCCTCTCTCTCTGCCTCTCTCTCTGTCCCTCCACTGCTTGCACACTCCCTGTGTCTCACTCTCTCTCTCTCTCAAAATAAATAAATAAATTTATGATAAAGTTTAAATGTTTATTTTTTTTTTTAGAGAAAGAGAGAAAGATAAAGAGTAAGCAGAGGAGGGGCAGAGAAAGAGGGAGATGGACTCCACGTAGTCAGTGCACTGACCCCCACGGGGCTCGAACTCATGAACTGTGAGGTCATGACCTGAGCCAAAACCAGGAGTTGAACCCTTATCCAACTGAGCCACCCAGGTGCCCCCAGATTTTTAAATCATACTGTAGTTTCACCATATTCTGAATGTGTACATTTTCAAATCATAAGATTTCTTGAATCTAAGGACTTTTTCCCAGTAATCTTTGAAAATTATTTCCTTGTCATTCTATCTTCAAATATATTCTTTTCCTCAATCATTTTTCGTCTCTTCCACACATCTAGTTACACACATATTTTTTCTTCATGTCTCCAATGTTCTGTCTAATTTTTATCCTAAGAAATCCCTGGGCCATATTTCAGGTAAATTTTATCAACTGCATAGCCTAATTGCTATTAATAAGTCTATTTAAGTTTCAATTTTACTAGCTATATGTTTTATTCCGAACATTCTTTTTGTGTTTTTTTTTTTAATTTTCCTTTTTCTTTTTAACACTTTTATTCTTTTCTTAGGTCTCAGATCCTTCTGTTACTTTTAATTGGCCTCAACATCGTTGTTAAAATGATCTTTATAGTTTGTTTCTTCAAAACAAGCTGTAGGAGGGCCAGCCCTGCTGGCCGGCTCTTGGCCTGTTTGCTCAAGTGCTTCGCCATATTTTATTGCACATTTATCGTCAGGACGCGACCGTCTGTGAGGCTCACACAGCCTGCATCACGGGAGCGGTTTTCCAGTTAGTTTCCTCTGCCAGGCTTTCCAGAGACGTTTCTGGTAGAAGAGGAGTTTGATGTTGACTTCTCAGCCTGGAGTTTGTCACCTCACACACAGAGGCGTACCCATGTTTGGTACCCAGTTTTGAACATTATCAAGAGCAACTTTTTTTCACACTAACTCAAGAAAGGGGATCATTTTTCTTTTCTTAAGTCAGTGAACAAACATTTTCCAGAAGGGCTGAGACCCAAGAAAGAGTGACTGTGTTATCTCGTGTGCACACAAGTATTGATGCCCAGCCGTTTTCTACTGGAACAGTCCCCACCCACCCCTGTAGCCTTAGCGTGGGTGCTGAAGGCTCGTGTTCTTGCCTCATATTGCTCATTTCCTTCTTTGTTATCTTAGGTACATTGATAAACCCTCATTGTGATTCATCAGAATTCTGCTTTATGTATTGTATGTAGTTTTATGGTGTTTGTATTCATCTGGCGTTTAAATATTTGAGTTCATGAATTCAAGTTCAGGTGCATTCATCATCTGTACTGTCTGGCAAAGGTCCCTGGGGAAGGGCAGGAGGCCTGGCCAGGTCTGCGTCCCTCCCAGACATTTTAAGAAGAGAAGAGGGGATGAGTCCCAGGCAAGGAGAGCCATGTGGCCATTCCTATGCGTGGCCATTCCACAGACAGCACATTTGGAAAAAGTATGGAGACACAGTCATCTCCGAGGCTGTGTCCACCCTTTCTGGGGGGTTGGAGAGAGAGGTTGGAGGAGTAAATGCCTGATGTGGCTGGTCACCCATTCCGGGGCTTGCACTGGCCTGGTGTTACTGTGTGCACAATCGTCTTGTGCTTTGTGACAATTCTGTCCTGAAGGCGGAAGCAATGATTGCTCCAAGACAACCCTGCAAGAGTCCAGGGTGTTGTTTAAAGCTTTCTGCCAAATTTTCCTCTCACGCCACCCCTGGCAAGTCGATGTCCGGATGCAGCCACCCTTCTACGCGTGGGTCCTAGCTGACCTCAGCCTTCCTCTCTTTCCTTCTTCTTTCCTTCCTTCCTTCCTTCCTTTCTTCTTTCTTTCCTTCCTTCCTTCTTCCCTTTCTTTCCTTCTTTCTCTCTCTGCCTTACTTTCTTTCTCTCTTTCTTCCTCCTTCCCTCTCTTTCTTTCTTTCTTTGCTTCTTTCTTTCTTTCCTTCAGTTTTGACTTTGGAAGAGAGAGCCAGCAGCTCATGTTTCTTGAGATCTTGATAGAAATCAAGAAATCTACAATCTAGTTTATTGCTTTTCATTTATGGCACCTGGGTATTTCCCTGGACCCCGCCCCACTCCCACCATTACAGGCATACATTAACAGTTGTTGCATGTTATTCAACATTGTACTGGCTTTAAGACATGAGGGCTGGGAATTGGCATAGTCTTAGAAATTACTGGAACCCAAACTCACTTTAATCTTTTCAAATCTTTGATACACACCTTTATGTATTTGATTTGGCTACTATTCTTTCGTGCTTTGCCAAGTTTTACATGAGATAATTTTAAAGTCAACTTAAAATTGCTTCGGTGATATTACATACATTTTACAATAAAGCCTTTGAGAATTGAAATGAGCGGGAATGTGGCAAAGAAAAGTTAATCACCTTTGTCCCAACACGCTGAGATCATAAACGGTGGGGGTTTTTGTGAGCTTTTTTGTTTGTTTGTTTCTTGTTTTATGAGGCAGTGATATAATTATGATTAAGAGCGTGAACTTTAAAGTCAGAATTTCAAGTTGGATCACGTGCAGCCTCAACCATTTATTAACTACATTCACTTGAGCTAGGTTATTAATTTCTCTCAGCTTATGGTTTGTGCAGCTGTAAAGTGGTTCATAATCGTGCCTACCACAGGCACTGAAGTAAGGCTTAAAGTCTGTAATAGGCACTTAGCACAGGGCTGACATGTTCTAAGTTTCTAATTAAAAACTATCACTATTTCTATTATGTTTATTACATTTTTCTGACCGGGAAATATTGGAAAAGATGAATCGAGGTGGCAAACAACTACTTCTTTTTGTTTTCCCTCTAAAACCTCATCTACTTCCGTATTTTATTTAAATACAAACTTTCAGTTTCTTCTTTGAACCTAATAGGTCTCCATTATTATTTGCAGCTTTTACAATATGTAGTAACTTACATGAGCCACAAGGACTGTAGAGCTATTTACATGTGTTGCATTTATTTAGTCTAAGAATGATTTGTAAGAAAAATACATGCCTTCCTGGGCCCAGTGATTCCCTATTTATCTCACAGGTTTTACATTGGAATTGAAAGAAACAATGTATGTGAATCATGATGGAAATGGTGAAACAGTGTAAAAATATTAGTTATTGCTTTTCTAGCATCTACAGTAAATAACATTATAAACCACATAGAATTATGCCTCTGCTATTTATGTATATATACATATCTATTTTATGCTTAAAGCAACACCTGTTTCCTGACGATTGTAAAAGGCAGGAATCTAAAATCAGTTTCACTGGACTTAAAATCAAAATATACATTGAAATATATTTAGACAGAAGTAAATATTTAGATAAGACAGAAATTCATATATTACTGAATGGGGATGAGTGCAAACAATTTATCTTGTTTAATGATCGGTTGGTTTTTTATTTTTATTTTTTGCATATTGTCTTTAGAGATTTTTTTCAGACATCATTTGACAAATCTGTAAGTCATTTATTTAGACGTTCCAGAAGGTTTAGAAATTATCACTCTGGGCGTAGAACAGAAACTAGGTTCACAGTCCTGCCTTATGCAACTAAAACCCCAGATAAAATGTATGAAAACAATACTTTGCAGGCCTTGACCAATGGGGAGCTCAGGACAGTGGCCCCAAAAGAAGGGAAACAAGCGAAGTGAGTCCTACATTCATCTGTGTTTTCCGCCGTGGATCCTGGCCCAGGGGCCGTGAGGCAGTAAAAGGGTCAAGCAGGGGTGACACCAATGGTTGCGCCGGCACCTGCTCGAGAACTTAAGGAGGGCCTCGTTTGCAGGGTCCTGTCTGAGGTGTCACCCTGAGCGGAAGGAGTGTGGAGGTGCTCTTGAGCCAGGGAGCTGGTAATCAAATATTAGGAAGGCTCCAGTGACAGGAATTTGCACAGAGCCCCAAGGTCAAGGGGACAGTGCAGAAACCAGTTCCCAGTGTCTGCATGGTGTCTTTGATGACTAAGTTTCGCATGTGTAGTGTGAGTTTCCAAGAGGGTGAGAAAGGAAACCTTAACAATGTACGGGGTGCAGGGACCCCTGAGTTCCCACCAGCCAGTATAAACCAACCTCACTGACCAGCTGGAACATTCGGAGGTGACCCAAGACGTCATTACAGTAAAACCTTGGATTGCGAGTAACTTGTTCTGCGAGGGTTTCACATTTTGAGTAAATTTTAGCTTGATAAGTGAGCAATGTCTTACAATACGAATAGTATGTGACGCTGAACATCACAGGATCACCCCTGGGCCAATGGTTCTTGACGTTCACTTTGATACACAAGTGCTTTGGATTACAAGCCGGCTTCAGGAATGAGTTATGCCCTCAGACCAAGGCTTAAAGACGGCGCCAAGCCACCCAACAGAATTGCAGAATGAGTTTCAAAGAGATCAGGCTCATCCGCATCCAAATTAACTGCCTGTCAGAGCAAAACTTCATAGTCTTTGAAGCAAGTTAGCAAGACTAGACATACAACAATATAATATTAGTAATAATAACACGCATCCTATTAAAACTGCTAGTCGTGTGAAGAAACAGGAAAATGTCGTGTGTAAGGAGGAGAAAATTCAGCAGTGGAATTGGACCAAGAATGACAGCGATGATGGAATCACTAGGTAAGGTGTTTAAGTAGCTATTAAAAAGATATTAAGGTAATTAAGGGAAACATTGAAATAATGAAGAAAGAGAACTTTCACTAAATTAAAAATAACTGAAACCAAACAGACAATGTTTTCTGACTACACCAGATTCAGATTATCATTATGGATAATAGAGTAACTTGTACTCAGCCTTACAAGCCAAACAATACAGAAACATACACAAAAATGAACAGCCTTAACTGAACAGCTGTGTATGCCCAGCCCTCTCTCCCTGGTCCTCAGCACCAAACCTTGAGGAAAACAGTGTAAATGGCTTGCTACATAATCTGCCACACCCCCTCTTTGTCCACCTAAACACGTTCAAACATCCATTTATATGAAAAAAGGTTTTTTGCCTTTTGCTTACAAAAATGGGATATGGGATCATATTCTCCATAATGTATAATATATGCATATGTATATAATATACACACATTCTGTATAACTTGTTTTTCATTGAGCCACATATTTTGAACATCAGTGAATACCAAGGAATCCAAGTTACAATTTTTAAAAGCTGTATAAAGACCCTCTTAAATATTGAGAACAAACTGAGGGTGGATGGGGGTGGGGGAGAAAGGAAAATGGGTGATGAGCATTGAGGAGGGCCCTTGTTGGGATGAGCACTGGGCGTTGTATGGAAGCCGATGTGACAATAAGTTATAGTCATAAAAAAATAATTTAAAAAAAGCTGTGTAGCTTTCCAGAGGCTGGCTAGGTCCCAATTTATTCATCCTTCTGTTGACAGACACTTAGATTTTATTTTAATGTTTATTTTATTTTTGAGAGAGAGAGAATGAGCAGGGAGGGGCAGAGAGAGAGGGGGAGACAGAGAATCTAAAGTAGGCTCAGTGCTGTCTGATGCGGGGATCTAACTCATGAACCTGAGGTAGTGACCTGAGCCAAAATCAAGTTGGCTGCTTAAACAACTAAGCCACCCAGGAGCCCTAGATTTTTTTAAATTTGTGCTGTTACTATGGATGCCCAAGTAGTGCCAAGTTCATAGCACCCGCTCAACAAGTACTTGTTGTTCTTTTTAAAAATTTTTAATGTGTTTTTAGAGAGTATTAGTGGAGGAAGGGCAGAAAGAGAGTGGGAGACACAGAATCTGAAGCAGGCTCCAGGCTCTAAGCTGTCAGCACAGAGCCTGATGCAGGGCTTGAACTCGTGAACTGTGAGATCATGACCTGAGCTGAAGTCGGAGTCTTAACTGACTAAGCAACCCAGGCATCCCTCGTTTTTTTTTTTTTTAAGTTTATTTGTTTTGAGGGGTGGGGAAGAAAGAGACAGAGAGAGAGGACCCCAAGTAGGTTCCTCATGGCCAGTGCATAGCTTGACACAGAGCTCGAACTCACCAACCATGAGATCATGACTTGAGCCAAAATCGGGAGTCAGAGGCTTAACCACCTGAACTATCCAGGAGCCCCTCAGTTAGTATTTGTAAAGCAAGGAGTAAATGCTGGGATAAACATCCTGGCACTTGATTCATAAGAAAATTAACACTTAAAACACTTTACCTTTTCCACTCCATTCTACCATAGTTTCACTTAACCAAGTCCTAGGTATTTAAGTGAAAAGAATGATTTGATTTCCTTTTTTAGATTCAGCACCAAATTATATGTGGAATGTCAATGCTTAGAGAGAAGAAAAGGAGTGCTCTGGCTAAGCAGAGATCTCCACCCTCCACAATAACTCCAGGGACATCGCTACGTACTTCTACAGACGAGACCTTGAAGCCCAATAGTCTGACTCGGTTAGGTAACCCACATTCCTCTTACATATAGTACTTCCTTCCCTAAATACAGCCAAACACTGTACTTGGCATTTTCCCAAAATTACTTCTATGGAATAACAAAGGAAGGTATTATGCTTTTTTTCCTGAATTCTCAGTCAAATGTAAATATTTACATGGTATTTCTGGTGTTCCTACATTATATCCTTCCACGGGAGAAATTAGTAACACTGCATAAGAATTCGGAAATTGTGTGTTTCATATGGAACAGAATTGTGAGTCTAAAAGTATACAAAATCTAAAAGTAAATGTGTCTCTATTTGTGCATATTTTAAAATAGCTTTTCAGTAACTTCTGTTCAATCTGATGAATCTCAAAACATTGCTTTAACCCAGTTGTTAGAGACGTACCCCCTTTCCTTGCTCAGGTGCACCTCGCCGGCAGGTTCTATGAAAGACAGAAGCAGCATATTCTGCACCTCTGCAGTGTGCTAATTATTCGCTACCAGGACAACACTCTGACTACCAAAGCTACTGAGGCTCCAAAAAGCAGAACAAAACCAAAAAATTTATTTATCTGGCCATTTTTCTCACCTGGCAGGACACATAACACACGATCTTTCATAGAAGGAATCATTTGTTAATAATTATAGTTGGATAAATGTATCCTCGTGAGAAGATATAAAGTTTCTTTCCATTTCTCTCACAAAATCTAAGCTTCAGGAGTAAGAATATCTATAACAATTATATTAATTAATGGAAATTTCGATTCTAACAATGTGGGAGATTATAATTGCATTCTAAAAACCCATAACAAGGGGGCTCCTGGTAGCTCAGTAGGTTAGGTGCCCAACTCTTGATTTTGGCTCAGGTCATGATCTCATGGTTGGTGAGTTCGAGCCCCATGTTGGGCTCTGCACTGTCAGCACAGAGCCTGCTTGGCATTCGCTTTTTCTCTCTCTCTCTGTCCCTTCCTTGTTTGTGCTCTCTCTCTCAATATAAATAAATAACCTTTCAAAAAATCCATCACTGAAATGGTGAGATATATTGCTGCTGCTTTTCCTACTGTTTTCTTATTGACAGAACCAAATTTTATAAATTATTTCTTTACTAATTCCCTGGAAAATTAAGGAGGACAGATCATTGATCTTTCTTTGACAACAGTAATGCCAAGTATCTCAAGGAGAGCAAACTGTAGTGTGTAAATTGTTGCCTGTCCTATCAGAGGGGTATTGTCCTAAGCTGTGATCCCTTAGAGAAGGGACTATGTTGTGTTCGTTTTTACATTTTTTTTATATCCTCAGCCACTGACACAGACCTACTATGTGTAAGTGTTCAATAATCATTTAATTATAGCCATTTACCTTATTAAAAGGACGACTTTCTCTTCTTTGGACTTGCATTCATATTAAAAGACAACATGATACTTCATAAGTAAATAGTTGTTGATACTTTAATCATATGAGACAGATTTACTAACTTGCAGTACAGAATAATTACAGCTTTTTTACTTGGCAACAATGGTAACAGTCACATCATTGTCCTTTCCTGTCACTGAGTCATCTTTTCATGCTCTCATCAGTGCCTCGGTCATTACAGGACTCTATGCAATATGTATGGCAACTGACGTATTTGTCCCAGAGTAGAGCACACACATTTTGTCCATGGGAGTGGACAGTTGATGGAGATGGTAATCTGCAGACTAGTGAACTATTCCTCCAGCGGTAAAAGAATTCAGAAGAATGAAACGTATTGCCTTTGAGTTCTTGCCCCTAGGAACTTTTGCTTTTGAAATGACTTGAACGCTCCAAGGGCTTGGAAGGATCTCAGAAACTTTGAGACTGAAAGAATGATGGGACAACAGGTGAGAGACAGGTTCTCAAGTGAAAATCAGAGCCCTACTTTCCATGCATCCTACAGGAGTCAAGGACCTGAGTTAGTGAGGTCCTGCAACACAGACCCTCTGTTCCTATGCTAGGCACTGCCTTTCAAAGGACCACAGGGCTTAGTGAGGAAGCATTGTGGGGTGTTCAGAGGCTGTTCTTCCTATTTACTAGGTGCTGTAGTCACATGACCCCAGATGTTGTAGAACTCAGGGTGAGAACAATAAAACATTCATTAGATCATTATCATGATGGTGGAGTTCAAGAACTGGATTTGGTATGAGCTTTTATTTTTTAATTTTTTTATTATTTATTTAGTTATTTTTTGAGACAAAGACAGAGCATGAGCGGGGGAGAGGCAGAGACAGAGGAAGACACAGAATCCGAGTAGCCTCCAGGCTCTGAGCTGTCAGCACAGAGCCCGACCCATGACTCCAACCCACAAATGGCAAGATGATGATCTGAGCCAAAGTCGGACACCTAACAGACTGAGCCACCCAGGCGCCCCACAGTCTGAGCTTTTAAAACAAAGCAATGTGGGGTGCCTAGGTGGCTCAGTCAGTTAAGCGTCTGGCTTCGGCTCAGGTCATGTTCTCACGGTTCATGGGTTCAAGCCCCGCCTCGGGCTCTGTGCTGACAGCTAGCTCAGAGCCTGGAGTCTGCTTCAGAATCTGTATCTCCCTCCCCCTCTGACTCTCAAAAAAGAAAAAATAAAAACATTAAAAAATAAATAAAATAAAGCAATGTAATTTTTGCTTTTACACCCAGATATGTATATTTTCTGATTTATTTTCAGTATGGTTTTATCAGGAAAAACCTTTGAATAAAATATGCAAGAAATATTTGGTGATCAAACATATAATAATAATGCCGTTCTCACAGTGGTTCTGAGACTATGACATATTCTTCAGTCATGCGACAAATTGAATAAAATACATACGATCCCTGTTTTCCTAGAAGTTTATAAGCAGAGTCTGTATGTACATATTGTCAATCATCTAGATATGCCAAATACAACAGTTGACCTGACATCACCACAGCTTTGGTCCTATTAAATTACTAAATTTAATTATTATTTAAAAATAAAAGATCTCATGGGGTTCCTCGGTGGCTCAGTCAGTTAAGCGTTTGACTTGATTTTGACTCAGGTCATGATTTCACGGTTTGTGGGTTCAAGACCCAGCACAGAGTGCAGAACCTGCCTGGGATTCCCTCTCTCCCTCTTTCTCTCTGCCCCTCTCCCACTCACATACTCTCTCTCTTTTGTGCTCTCTCTCTCTCTCTCAAATAAATAAACTTTAAAATAAAAGATATCATGTAATGCAAGGTTTTTGTACTCTTAGAAGCCATTCCCTTCTTCCCTACAATGTTAAAAAGAGATTCCAGTATTTTTATTCATTCATTCATTCATTCATTCATTCATTCAACAAATACAGAATACTGATTACTATGTGCAAGCACTATTTTATGTGATGGGGATATAGCAATAACAATGACTGTCCTTCAGGAACTTACATTCTAGTAAACAAGTACATGTAATATGCATACAACAAATAAACATTGAATATAATGTCAGGTGGGATAAGTGACGTGAAAAAACATACTGCAGAGTAAGGAACTAGAAATTGATGTGGTAACAAGAGTGAGAGGCACTATTTAAGTTTGTTTATTATTTATTTGTTTGTTTATTTATTTATTTACTTTTGAGAGAGAAAGTACAAGCAGGGTAAGGGCAGAGAGAGAGGGAGAGAGGGAGAGGATCCCAAGCCAGCTCTGTGCAGGCAGTAGAGAGCCTAATGCAGGGCTTGAACTCATGAACCACGAGGCCATGACCTGAGCTGAAGCTGAGCGCTTAACCAACTGAGCCACCCAGATGCCCCAAGAGATGCTATTTAAGATAGGATGAGCACTGAAAGCTTCTTGAGGCAGGATCTTAATACAGATGTGAATTTGGGGTGGGGGGAGGGCAAGGCTGAGAGGACCCCCCAGAAGAGCATTATCTCTGGCAGAGTGAACAGCAACTGAAAAAAATCAGAATAAAAGAAGTATGACTCGTGCGAACAAAAATTAGGAGACACGGTGTCTGGAATGCGCTAGTTAATAAGAAGCATATAGGAGGTAAGTGCAGAGTCAGGGAGGGCCACAGTCACACAGGTCTTACGGGTCAAAGCTAATTTTGGATATAATTTGAGTGAAATGGGGAGTCATATGGACACTATATTATAGATAAATAAGAACAGAAGTTGAGAGACCAGGTAGGAGGTGGATGCATTATCAAAGCTAAAGATGATCCTGATACGGGCGCCTGGGTGGCTCAGTCGGTTAAGCCTCCGACTTTAGCTCAGGTCAGATCTCACGTTCGTGGGTTCGAGCCCCAGTCAGGCTCTGTGCTGACAGCTAGCTCAGATCCTGGAGCCTGTTTTCGGTTCTGTGTCTCCTTCTCTCTCTGCCCCTCCCCCTCTCATGATCTGTCTCTCTGTATCAAAAATAAATAAAACATTAAAAAAATTAAAAAATATATAAATATGATCCTGATAGGTAACAATGGAAGTGAGAAAGAGTGTGTGTGGATAGATAGACAGATAGATAGATAGATAGATAGATAGATAGACAGATGTTGGAATATATTTAGAAGAACAAGATGGCAGACCTTGCTAGTGGATTAGCTGTGGGGGATGATGGAAAGGGAAGAATCGAGAATAAATACTAAGTTTCTGGCCTGTGCAACTGGAAGAATAGAGAGGACATGGACTGAAGACCAGGGAGGAGCCGGCCATGGGGGACCATCAAGAGTTCTGCTTTGGAGGAGTTGCCTACTAGAGGGTATGGCAAGGAGGCAGAGGGTTATCCACGTGAAAGCCGGCGGGGAGGCCGAGGGATTTAAATCCATGAGCTCTGAGGAGGACACCCAGGGCCTGGATGGGGAAATTAAAAAGAACACAATTGAAGCCGGGGCAGTAGGCTGCTTCCACACGGAGAGGGTAACAAGAAGCTGCCAGCGGTGGGAAGAACGCAAGACCAAGGCGGTGCCCTGGAGGAGTTGTTTCCAGAGGAAGGGGTTGTTCAGCTGTCTCACCTGTGCTTGTTGACAAAACCCAGGTTTGTTAGATTCGCCAGAGTAAGTAGTAGTAATAAAACTGGTTTTCATGAGGCTGTGGGTTCAAAGACTGGAATAAGTTGAGGAGAAAATAAGGTAGTAGAGCCAACTCTTTTAAACTTTTTTTCCTTTTTTTTTTTAATTTATTTTTGAGAGACAGTGCAAGCAGAGGAGGGTCAGAGAGAGAGGAGACACAGAATCTGAAGCAGGCTCCAGGCTCTGAGCTAGCTGTCGGCACAGAGCCCGACACGGGGCTCGAACCCACGAACCATGAGATCACGACCTGAGCCGAAGTCGGAGGCTTAACCGACTGAGCTACCCAGGCACCCCAGAGCTAACTTTTTTTAAGATGTTTTACTATTGAAATGGACAGGAAAACCTGTGATTGTTCAGAGAGATATGAAGAGCCCAGGATGGGTTTTGTTTATTTGTTTTATTTAAGAAGAAAGCAATTACAGCATATTGGCATATTGACAAGATGACTCCAACAGAGAACAGAATTACTGAGGGTACAGCAGAGAGATTACCTTGAAAATGAGAAAAGATGGGTAAGTTTGGGTACTGGCAGCAAAAGAGAGTCCATCGACTGCATCAGGAATGCAGGCAGTCCTGTTTTCGGGTCCCAGTGGGATAGAAGCCTCGATGACAAGGGCACCCAGAAGTTCTCTTCAGAGTCCTTCTAGTTTGTAACCAAAACAAGAATGAAGGCCACAGACCAGGAATGATGGTAGGAAAGGAGGCTTCTAGAAGTCTGAGGAAAGAGGAAGTTGTCAAACAGTTGTCTCACAAAGTAAGGAAGTAAACTGACTTCGGGAATGCCTTATTCTCTATCTCTGCAGCCTCTATCAAAACCCTAAAATAATAATCACAAGTGAGATCATTGCAATTTTTTTTTAATTCAGAAAGTGCCATGGCTGCCTGGCCAGTGGATTTCTCCAGCTCTTCTTCCTTTGTAGTCCTGAGTTTGCCTCCCGCTACTCAGGCTGAAGTTCTCGAAACTTTCCCATTTCCTTTTCAGGTAAGGGCTTGCATGTGACCCTCTTCTGGCCAAGGAGACTTGAGGAGAAATCCATTTTGGAGGTAGGGTGATAGATCATTCTTTGAAATGTTTTTCTTCCTTGATGAGAGTGAGAGGCGCACAAAAGAAACCCGGCTGATGTCTTGAAGGCTTTGAGCCGGGGTAAGTGGAGGTGTGGTCTGTGGTGGCGGGATGGTCACCTCCTAAGATGCTGAGAGGAATCTCAGACAGGTGTCCTCAGGCCAACCTAGCTCCGCCTCGCTAACCTGCCGAAACCCCGGCCCTGGGATTTTTGTTGCTTTAGTTTTATTACTGAACCTCTATTGGTAAAGTGACTTTTAATTCAGTATTCTTTTTCTTGAAAGCAAAGCCTCCCACCTGATACAAATTCAAACTTAGATGCAGTTAGGAAATGACGTCACAACCGATGACCCTCAGAATGTGCAATCGGCTGATCTCACAATTATGTTCATTTTTAAAGATAAGAAGAGTGAAGAGAGTAAATCAAATGGGTTAAATACTTTGGATTCTTCAGCCTTCTATGGCTACAGGGTCTAATTCACCCTGCTAGGGGAATTGTTAGGATTCTATCTTTAAATTTCATGGTATGTCACACAAAGTCTAATATAAACATAGCCTAAATTAACTCAGCTTTCAAATGCATACAACATATAGCTGAAAAAATAATTATTTGGATAGAGGAGAGATATATGTCTAATAGACATCAGTCTAAAATACCTTACGTTATAACAGGTTGAATAAAGAAATTATGATTATTGCTGTTGAAATGATTATTACCAGCAATGACTAAGCTTAAGAAGATCTAAAATTGGAGAAATATAGTGATGAAGATCTAAAGTTGGACAAATATAGGGACAGGGTGGAGTGTCTTTAAAGAAAAATTGTATTTTTCCATAATTCTTTTCTAGTTTCCCGCTGTGAGTAGATGACCATTGTCAGAATATAGGGGTCTTTGTGAATTTTATAGGAGGTCAGTATTTGTCTACGCCTATAAGCCTCTCATTTTAGGTGTGTAAAAAAAAATGGTATGGATGGTGGGGCGAGGATTGGGAAACTTACTGCAGAGGAAACCTGAACTGGTATGCGACAGGTTTTCTAGCACACTTGACTACCATCTCTTAGCATTCCTGAGTTTCTGATGATGTGCTGAACATTTTAATTCTGAACATGTCTGATGTTCAGAGTGCCTTTTACAATCTGAAAAAAAAAATGCCTTTTTTGTTACATTTAAAGATAAATACCTTTTAAAAAGAAGCACTTCCTTCCTTGAAAGTGTTATAAAGCCCCTTTCAATCTCAAAAGAAATTACCCGAAGAGGTGGAGAAGAAAACAGTCCCCTGTACGGTGATCTGCTTTTGTGTAATAAATTAGATTCCATCAGCAATTGAGTGCTTGATAGCTCTATTTGTTGGAAATGTGGCAGAAAGAATTCATGTAAATTCTGTTTGTGTCAATTGTTGTTTCTCCTGCTATCAGCTTATTAGCTTTTGTGTGTGTGTATTTTTTGTATTTTGTGTACCTGATCTTTATGTAGTATCCCAATAATGTCAAGAAGAATTACAAAAACTGAATGAGAAAGGAACACCTCCGTGTGTTTTCTATGAAAGAGCCTAAAAATACCTGCCCAGAACGATCAACAGCAAATTCTGTACAATCCGCGTTAGCATTAAAAGTTGTACCTAGTTCAGACTGTTATTTTTCTGTATTTGTATTTCCCAGATTGAATTATGGAAAATTGGTTGGAACAATTGAGGAATGCATGTCAAAAATATTTTTTAATAGGACTGTTTGGGGTAAACATTTGTGTGTGTGAGCTAATTAGCAGAAACGTGAAAGTTTTAAAGGTTAAATTATGAACATTCAAAACTACAACAACCTGTAATTCTGCACCTCATTTCCTGAGGCAGCAACATTTTAAAGGGATAAAGTACAGGCGAAGGACACAATTAAATGTGTTCCTTCTGCATTGATAATGCAACAGGCAAACAAACCACATCAACATCGAGGTGGATAAAATGTCTAACATAAAATTATGGATGTAGCAATACATGTCAAATTATTTGGAATCATTATCTTTTAACTAATTTCATTTCTTAGAATTATCATCCTTGGAAAATACAGTAACACCTTGGATTGCGAGTAACTTGTTCTATGAGCGTTCCACAAGATAAGCAAACATTTCTAATAAATTTTAACTTGATAAACCAGGGGTGTCTTGCAATATGAGTAGTATGTGATGTGGAATGTCACATGATCACAACTGAGCCGATGGTTCTTCTCTCTCTCTCTCTCTCTCTCTCTCTCTCTCTCTCTCTCTCTCTGAGGGATTGTGAGTGATCAGCTCCCATGCTTAAATGTCCAGTCTTAGGCTGTGGTGTTTGGCAAAAATCAGTGATTTTTCAGAACATTGGAAGGTGCCCACAACTGGCACTACTGTATGTTTTGTCCCTTCAAAGCACCTATGGACAGTCCTTTGCTTTGCCATCCAAGACTGAGCTTAGGAAGGCTTTGCTTCATTCTAGGTCAGGATGCCTGCAGATAGAGACCCTTTCCTCTGATGTCTTATTGCCAGTTACATTAAATACAGTCCATGAGAAGAGTTTACTAATACTACACTGTAGTCAACATCTGTGTGAGCGTATACAACAGCCTCCAGGCAGAAAAAGATTCCACTGAGCCCGTAGACAGCAGTGCTTCCATTAGTGATAGTGAAAGTCGTCCTACACAATGACCCTCCTCTCTCTTGTCTCCCTCACACCAGCCACGAAGGTTTTCAAAGAAAGGTACAGGTTAATTTGTTTGTGTTTTCTTTCTATTTTCTATTTTCTTTGCTATTTTGTACTAAATTACAGTATTGTAATCATTTTTATATGACTATTTTGGGGTTGTGGAATGAATCATCTGAGTTTATATTATTTCTTATGGGGAAATTTGCTTTGATATACAAGTGCTTTGGATAACAAGCATGTCTCTGGAACAAATTATGCTTGCAAACCAAGGTTTTACTCTGTGTGTGTGTGTGTGTGTGTGTGTGCGTGCGTGCGTGCACGAGCACGTGTGCGCATGTGTGTATAAGGATACATAATCAACCACATTTTTGACATTATTATTTTGAAGAAATTGTTACCTGTTCAATCAATTAAAATAAGAAAAATAAAAGTTTTTATTCTCCCTCTCTTATTCCTTCTTTGATGTTCTTCCTTATCTTATAAAGCTCTGAGTTTCTGATCTATGTTATTTTTCTTCTCTTTAAAGAGCTTCCTTTAACATATTTTGCGAGGAAGATCTACGGGCAACATATTCCCTCAATTTTTATTTGCTGAGAACGTCTATTTCTCCTTCACTTTTGAAAGATAATTTTGTAGGGAACAGGATTCGAGGTTGGAGGGGTTTTTCTCTCAGCATTGGAAATATTTCACTCTACTCTCTTCTTGCGCGGTTTTTGAAGAGAAATCAGATATAATTCTTATCTTCGTGTCTCCATAGGTAAGGTGTTTTTCTCCTCTGGCTTCTTTCAGACTTTTTTCTTCATCTCTGATTTTCTGTAAATCAAAAACTACACCCCCGGGTGCAGGTCTGAGGGTTACTTCCTTTTATTTTAGTTATCCTGCTTGGTGTTTTCCAAAATTCCTAACTGTGTGATCTGGTGTCTGACATTAATCTGTGGAAATTCTTAGTCATTATTGTCTCAAATATTTCTGTTCGTTTCTTGCTTTCTTCTTCTCCCTCCATCCCATTTCATGTGTGCTACACCTTTTCTGGCTGACCCACAGGCCCTGGATGTTCTGTTTTGCTTTTTAAAAAACGTTTATTTATTTTTAAGAGAGAGAGAGAAAGCATGAAAACGAGTGGAGGAGGGGCAGAGAGAGACAGAAACAGAGAATCTGAAGCGGGCTCTGCACTGACAGCAGTGAGCCTGATGGATTCAAACCCATGAACCATGAGATCATGGCCAGAGCCAAAGTCAGAGCCACCCAGACACCCCTGTTTGTTTGTTTGTTTGTTTGTTTGTTTGTTTAAGTCTTTGTTCTCTTTGCTTTTTTAGTCTTCAAGTTTCTCTTGATCCATCCTCTGGCTCAGAGAGTCTTTCCTCAGCTTCACTCAGTCTACTATGAGCCCAGCAAAGACATTCATCATTTCTATTATTGTGTTTTTTATCTTGTGTATTTCTTTTTGATTCTTTCTTAAAATTTCTATCTCTCTGCTTATATTGCTTATTTGTTCTTGCATGCTATCTATTTTATCCATTAGATCCCTTCACATATTAACCATACTTGCTTTAAATTCCCAATTCCCAGTGTGATAATCCCAAGATCTCATCCATGTCTGGTTCTAATGCTTACTCTGCCTTTTCAAATTGGGTTTTTGGCCTTTTATATATATATACCCCCACCTAGACACCACATTCTTACCTTTTGTTAGGTGAAGTAATTCAGCCCTCTTAAGCCCTCCCAAACACTACACTAGGTCCACCTAAATTAAGCTCAGCAATCCTGGAAGAACTAGCAGACCTCCATTTAGAAACATCAAGTCCTCCTTCTAAAACAGTTGGAAATATTCTTTTTTTCTTCTCCATTACATCTTTATTAACCTCTCCATAGTATTTAATATTTTCACTACTTCCTCCCTGAGATGTTTTCCTTGCTGTTAACTCTCCTTCCTTATTTCCATCCTCCTTCCTTATCTAGTTTCCCATTTGATAAGCTCTTATCATTTGGTACATTTTTATCTTTATTTATTTTTAATTTTTTATGTTTATTACTATTGAGACAGAGAGGAACAGACATGAGCGGGGAGGGGCAGAGAGAGAGGGAGACACAGAATCCAAAGCAGGCTCCAGGCTCTGAGCTGTCAGCACAGAGCCCAATACAAAGGTCGAACCTACGAATCGTGAAAGCATGACCTGAGCCGAAGACAGACGCCTAACCGACGAGCCACCCAGACGCCCCTATTTCGTACATTTTTAACAAGTTGTTTCTAAACCCTATTCCATACTCTAGAGCCGCTTGGTCCAATAGAAATCCAATGCAAGCCACCTAGGTCAATTTAAATGTTCCAGTAGCATATTATAAAAAGTAAAAATAGACAGATGACATTAGTTTTAGTAACACATATTTAACCCACTGTATCCAAAGTATTTTCATTCATTGTATAATCAAAATGAAAGTTATTAATGACCATATTTTAGGGTTTTAAAATAAAATGATCAAAATTCAGTGTGTATTTGTAAAGGAAAAAAACACTCCTCCTAACTGTCTACTCTCAGTACTCTGCAACTAAACTATTCCACTTCTGACACCATATGTGTGAGTTTCCCACACATCAAACAATTCTGTGATGCCAGAATATATTTACATATCCTTCCTTGGATTGGATTAATTTGTTAGAGCAGCTCACAGAACTCAGGAAAACATTTAGTTACTAGATTATCGGGATATTATAAAGGGCTATAACTCAGGGATACTCAGATAGAAGAGATTCATTGAGCAAGGTATGTGGTAAGGGGATGGAGCCTCCCGTTCTCCAGGTGTGCCATTGCCCCAGCACCTCCATGTTTTAATCAACCTGGAACTCCTCTGAAATCTATCCTGTTGAGTTTTGTGGAGTCTTCATTATGTAGACATGATCGATTACATCAGTGATTTTTGGTGATCAGCCAACTTCTAGATCTCAGTAGGCCTGAAAACGCCAACCCTCTAATCATGGTTGGTTTCTCTGACAACCAGCTCCCATCCTTAGGGGCTTTCCAAAAGTCACCGTATTAGCATAAACTCAGGTGTGGTGGGCAGGAGCTTCTCATGAATAACAATTTCACCTTTTTCCCTTCTGGAATGTTTTTTAGGACCTAGAAACAAAAGATGCCTCTACAGTTTTCATCACGTAGGAAATTACAAAGGTTTTAGGAACCACGCACCAGGAAAGATGGAGGAAGATCAAAGATAGACCTTTTATTATAAATCAATATCACAATCTTTTATATAATGTATCTCAATTCACATGCTAAATTTCACCAAAATATTTAATCTGTCTTTGAATTTTATAAAATTTGCAGTTAAGAAAGTAGATCTAGATACTCAAAATGTTCCAAACATACTTGAGGTTTCCAATAAAATTGAATGAGTACCAAAAATCTTGTTGTTTCCTATTTCCATCCACATTGACTAAACTGGTTCATCATACTTACAGAATGGATTTGACTCTGAAGCAAAAGCATAACAACTGCCCAAATTTAGTAAATCCTCCAGCACTAATTGCAAATTCTAAAGAAAATTGCATAAATTTTAACAGTCGCTCTACATTTATTCATATCAACAAAGCAGTCTTCAAATTTTTTCCTGTAGTCCTTGTCGTCAATTTATAGAGCTCTGTCAATTATAATTAAAATTATAGGCAATTAAATCATCTTAAAAATTCTGTAAAACCATTATTTTGATTTGTATTACACAAAGTTTCCATTTCAACATAAATTCTCATATCTGCCTAAGCTTTTCCTTCCTTGGTGCTTCAAATTTAACTCATTCATGTACAGTGTGATATCAGCGAGAAAACGTAAATAACACTGAAATATCTGGCTATTTAACAAACATTTCTTCTGTGATTACCATGCAACTGAGGAAACAAATGTTTAATTTTAGTTAATTTAAATTTATATTTTAAAACTGAAGCTGAGTTAAATACTTTTCCATTAAACACAACTTAATTGTTTTGATAAAATTGTGTTTTACGACCATTGCAACATGTAAGACATCATTATTCTCGTATAGACTGCACATTGGGCATATCGTCCATTTCTAGCCATTGTCAAAGGATTATTTCAGTTTGAATGTTTTTTTCCTATGCACTGATAGAACACTCTAATGTGTTTATTTGAGGGGTGCCTGGGTGGCTCAGTCGGTTCAGCATCCAACTGCAGCTCAGGTCATCATCTCATGTACAGTGGGTTCGAGCCCCATGTAGGGCTCTGTGCTGACAGCTCAGAGCCTGGAGCTTGCTTTGGATTCTGTGTCTCCTTCTCTCTCTACCTCTGCCCTGTGCACTCTCTCTCTCTCTGTCTCTCTCTCTCTCAAAAATAAATAAATGTTGGGGAGCCAGGGTGGCTCAGTTGGTTAAGCATCTGACTTCAGCTCAGGTCATGATCTCACAACTTGTAAGTTCGAGACCCATGTCAGGCTCCATGCTGACAGCTCGGAGCCTGAAACCTGCCTCGGATTCTGTGTCTCCTTCTCTCTTTGCCCCTCCCCCATTTATGCTCTGTCTCCCTCTTTCTCTCTAAAATAAATAAATGTAAAAAAATTTAATGTGTTTATTTGAATATTTTATACATGGAGCATGTTATAGTATACCTATGTAAATCAAAATTTGTAATTGAATTGAAATATTTATTATTTTAATTGTCAAAAAATCGAATCATTTTTCTAGTTTGTTTATTTGTCTCTTAACCCATTTGACCATGAGCTCTTTGGGCTGCAAAGAGCTGGATGTCTTTCTTCTCTGTACTTCTCATGCTTAGCAGTATACACACCACAGGGTAAGTATTCAATTGACACTTGTTGATTGAATAGACTCAGGACCCTCCCCTGTACCTTTTCCCTCCCACACCCTCCTCTGGCCTAACATGCTGTATTGCAGCATGCTCTAGATGCCTAGATGAGTTCTTTATGCAATGTAGGTCTTATCCAGCAAAAAGAGGAAGAAGAAAAGACTTTAATAATAAGGCAATGCTTGAAAGAGATTCTCCAGACTTTATTTTCTTAGGATGGGTCTCAAATCTTGAGACTTCAAATATTCAGAATGCCATCTAGTAACTGATCAGAATGGTTGTTATTAATTCCAAGCTTCATACATTTTACTGAGAAGATCTGTGCTTATACCATAAAATCAACACAAAGCACTCTTTACTTGCCTTGATTGGAGGTGCACTGAGAGGTCAGACAGACCCAGGGTTCAACCCTATCTCCTCTACATCACAGGCAAGCTACTTCCTCTCTGTAAACCTCATTACTCACCGGTAAAATATCAAAGATATTAGTTGTCATTTCCTGAGGTCATGTGGTGATCAAGAAGCCTACAAAACACTTAGCATAATGCCTGTCTGGTAAGGGCTCCATCCACCTTAGCAATTTTCATCATGAATATTTTGAGAAATATTCAAAGTGTATCTGCTGGACTATTTGATAGTTGGCAACTGATTGTAAGATTCCGATTAACTTAAGAAAGAAAAAGGGTCAGAGGAGGGGGTGGACTAACTGGAAGATTATGAAACAACAGAGAAGAGAAACAAAAAGACTAAATCAAGAAAAATAAGAAGTAGGGCAGCTCTGAGAACTGACATTTCATAAATAAAATACAGTCTCTTCAAGGTGCCATGATTGAAATAGTTCAGCAGTAAGGATTTTTCTTCCCCGTGCTACTGGGTCGGATATTCAAATTCTAAGTCCCCAGTAGAGAATCTGATTATGTGGGTTTTGGACCAACCTCTTGACATGTGGGATGGGAGTAGCAAGAGACAGCTTCTTGAATGACAGGCCATCCCACTATATTTTCAAGGGAATGTGGAGTATCCGCCAAAGTAAAACTGGAATGCTGCTGTTAAAAGAAGGAGTGAGGGGTGCCTGGGTGGCTCAGTCGGTTAAGCGTCTGACTTCTGCTCAGGTCATGATCTCACTGTCTGAGAGTTCGAGCCCCACGTTGGACTCCATGCTGACAGCTCAGAGCCTGGAGCCCGCTTTGGATTTTGCATCTCCCTCTCGCTCTCTGCCCCTCCTCTGCTCCTGCTCTGTCTCTCTCTGTCTCAAAAATAAATAAACATTAAAAAAAAGAAGAAGAAGGAGTGAGGAATGCTTTGCAAATAAAAACAGCAGATGTCCTCTATACGTACGTTTATGTTAAACTATACATTGCACAGTATTTGTGTGAGAGATAGATAAGTTTTTGTTATCATCTGATTCCTTCTTGTGAAACAGAAGTAAACCAGATGGAAAAGCTGCCTGCCCAGGGTGGGGTCCTTGGAAAAAGATTCCTAGAATAGTCGAGCTGGGAGGGATGGTGTACCCAAAGCAATCTACATTTGAGCCTGTAGGGAAATCTGAATTATGGTGGAGAGGAAGCCAAGGTCCTAGATGGGAAGACCTGGCTATCGAATTCTAAAGAACAACATGCAACAAGAAAATGAGCAATTAGAGACTGTGAAAATAAAAAGCAAGGTAAATTTGGTTTGAAAAGTTAGAGCATCCAGGTCGGAATTAAGTCCAGGAATAGAAATAAGATGAAACATTTCCTGTTTTTCTGTGCCCAGAGTCTTTCCGATGGTCAAGATAAGATGCCTCAAGGGATCACGTGCGAAGGCCCTACAGATTAGAGAGACAGTCACTTCTAGGACTCCAAACAGAAGGACTGGGCCAACTCTTGACCCGACAAAACTGCTGAGTGGTTTCTGTTCTCGTCTTGATCAGATTCTCTGTATCTTTCATTGTGAATTTCTCCATTATTTTTGAACTGTTTTTTCCAAATGCCAGTCTGTAGACCTGTGCTGATCTGTGACAACATTTTTTACTGATTTTAGTCAAATAAGGAAAATAGAAAAAGAAAAATTAAAATGACTGCAATAAGGTTTTCATAGAACTAAATTTCTTTAACTTAAAGGACTTTCTTTTATTCTAAAATTATATCCTTTCACACATTTTGACATTAAAATATTGTTTCTTTCATGAAATGATGGTGAAAATAAATTATTTAAAATAATTTTTCTTGACACAATAAATACTAACAGCCCTACATTGGTTTCCTCTTACTTTTTTTTTATATAAATTTTTTTAATGTTTTTAATTTATTTTTGAGAGATAGAAGGAGACAGCGGGAGCAGGGGAGGGTCAGAGAGAGAAGGAGACACAGAATCTGAAGCAGGCTCCAGGCTCTGAGCTAGCTGTCAGCACAGAGACCGACATGGGGCTCGAACCCACAAACTGTGAGATCATGACCTGAGCTGAAGCCGGACGCTTAACCGACCAAGCCACCCAGGTGCCCCTTACTTTTTTTTTTTTAAAAGAAAATAATATTGGTGTATGAAATACAAAATCTGGGAATATTGTTCTAAGTGTTTCTAGGTCTCTCTCCTTTCCCTTGCCACAAGGTTGCGTCTGACAGTCCCCATCAGTGGTGAGGAGTAGGGGTGGCCCTAAGTTCACATCCTGCTTCTCCACTTATTTGCCCTCTGACCTGGGGACAGCCATTCTGTTTTATCCATAAAAGAGCAATAATAATTGGACCAATTCCACAATGTTTTGGATGGAGTGCTCAGTAGATGTTAGTTCTAATCATGATCTATTTCTGTTACTAATTAATTTCGAGTAATTTTTTTTGTCTTTCAATTTATAATTACTCAGAGTTCTCAGAGTTTAGTCTTCAAGGATGGGGGCGTTTCAACTACAATTTTAAAAGTTTATTTATTTATTCTGAGAGAGAAAACAAGCAAGCAGGGGAGGGGCAGAGAGAGAAGGAGGGAGATATCCCAAGCAAGTGCTACACAGCACACAGACCAACTCGGGTTCAAACTCACACACTGCGAGATCATGACCTGAACTGAAAGTTAGAGTCAGATGCCCAACCTACTGAGCCACCCAGATGCCCCTCAACTTAATCTTTCTATCTCAAAATGCTGTCCAAGTTATGAAGGGCTAGAATTTCAAACGGCGTGCTCCTTCAGTGTTGTATGAAATATACAAGCCACTGGTTCCTCAAGAATAGGGTCTCTGTATTTGACAAGGGTCTGGCTTTTCTCATGCCATGCTGGGACATATCCCTCCCAGCTCTTTGGCAGGAAATTGCCTTTAGCCGGAAGTATGACATGAATAAAGTTCCCTTCCTTTTCTCCGGGCCATCAGTTATAAGTCCTTTGATACTTTTGGTGTTAAATCAGATCACATATCATCCATGGTTAGAGCGATTCTCTCCCATTAAGACTCAGCTAATAAGTTATTACTATGCAACCTTATTATGTTCCTTCTGCTTCTTGGCAGAAATCAACCAAGATTCAAAAGGAGAGAAGGAGGTAAGTCGGAGTGGCCACTTAGTTATTGGAGAAAAGGTTCCTCCTTTAAGTGCCCCCAGCACACCCATGGCAGGAAGAATCTATGACCAGGTTGAGGCTAACCTTTGTATAACATGGGAAGTTTAGGTTGGGGTTAACTTTTTAAATTAAAAAAAAAAGTTTTTATTGAGTGTTGTGTGTAAGTGATGAATCACTGAATTCAACTCCTAAAACTAATATTGTACTGTATAATAACTAACTAGAATTTAAATTGAAAATATTTGCTTTTTATTGATTTTTAGATATGCATATATAATTCTCTCACACAATTTGTTGAAAAGACTCTTCTTTTTTTCAAGTTTATTTATTTATTTGAGAGTGAGAGACAGAGAGAGTGCACGTGCGAGTGCACATGTCAGGGAGGGACAGGGAAAGAGGGAGAGACAGAATCTCAAGCAGGCTCCTGCTGTCAGCACAAAGCCCCACACAGGGCTCAAACCCATGAACCGTGAGATCGTGACCTGAGCCAAAATCAGAAGTTGGACGCTTAACCGACTGAGTCACCTAGGTGTCCTGAAAAGACTATTTTCACGTTGACTTGTTTTTGCATTATTTTAAACAAAATAAAACAAAACAAAACAAAATTAGTTGATTATACTTGTGTGTGACTATTTCTGGGTTCTCTGTTCTGTTCCGTGGATCTACGTCTGTATCCCTTCACCAGTTCCACATGACCATATGGTTCTGATTCCTGCAAGTGTTGAAATCAAAATCATTCTTTCCACTTCTTTTCTGTTCAAAGATTTTTTTTTTTTAGCTATTCTAGTTCCTTTGCTTTTATCTAGATAGATAGATAGATAGATAGATAGATAGATAGATAGATAGGAATAATATTAACTATATCAACAACAAAAAAGATTTAAAAAAATCCTTGTTGGGGTGCCTGGGTGGCTCAGTCGGTTAAGCGTCCGACTTAGGCTCAGGTCATGATCTCAAGGTTCTTGAGTTTGAGCCCCGCGTCAGGCTCTGTGCTGACAGCTCAGAGCCTGGAGCCTGCTTTGGATTCTGTGTCTCCCTCTCTCACTGCTCCTCCCTCACTCACGCCCTGTCTCTCTCTCTCCTTCAAAAATAAATAAAAACATTTTAAAAACAAAACAAAAAACAAAACAAAAAAATCCTTGTTTATAGTTTTATAGGAATTGCAATATGTATACTAGTTTGGGGAGAATTAATATATTTTGCTATGTTACATCTTCTAACCCATAAACACAGAATATCTTCCCATTTACCTAGATCTTTGATTTCTCTTATCAGTATTCCACAGCTCTGAGCATACAAGTCCTATACATGCTTTGTTAATTTACACACAAGCTTTTCATTTGTTTTGAGCAATTTTCAATGGTGTTGTAGTATTCATTTCAGTTCCCACGTGTTTATTGCTATCGTATACAAATACAGTGAACTTTTACATGTTGATCTTGTGGTCTGTAACCTTACTGAATTAAACTGAGCCTCGTAGATTTCTTGACATATTCTACATAGACTATCATCTCATCTGCAGATAGCTACAGCTTTATTTCTTCCTTTCCATCTATAGGCCTTTTATTACTTTTTTCTTATCTTATTATGCTTGCTCAAACTTCCCTTACAATGTTGAATAGCAGTGGTGAGATCAAACATCCTTGTCTTATCTCCTATCTGAGATGGAATGCTTTCAATCTTTCACCGTTAAGTATGATGTTAGCTGTAAACTTTTTATAAACACTATGAAGTTGGGGAAGTTCCCCTCTATTCCTGTTTTCCTGAGAGTTGTAATCAATAACTGATGTTGAATTTTTTCAAATGCTTTTTCTGCTCCAATTGGTAGAGTTATATGATCTATCTTCCTTAGCCTGATAATGAGGTGGATAATATTGATTGCTTTTCAAAACTGAAGGAATCTTGCATCCATGTAATAATCTCCACTTGGTCATGGTTTATAATTCCTTTTATATATTGCTGAATTTTGTTTGTTAATGATGTTCAGAATTTTTGCATGTGTATTCATGAGTGTTACAGATTTGTAATTTTTTTCTTGCTTTATATTGTTTCTGTCTGGTTCTTCTGTTTTCTGGAAGAGCTTGTGTAAGGTTCGTATAAGTTTCTTACACATTTGGAAGGGTTCTCCAGCAAACGATATGGTACTGGAGAATTCTTTTTTGGCAGATTTTTAATTATAACTTCAACTTCTTTAGTGGTTATAGGAGTAATGAAATGATATGTTTCATGTTAGGTGAGTTATAAATTCTATTTTTGAAGGAATTGGCCCCATTTCATGTAGGTTGTCAAATTTATGGGGTAGAATTGCTTGGGATATTATTCCTTCATGTATCTTCATTTTGGTGGGATTCATAGTGCTACTCCTGTTTCATTCATAATTCCTTTGAGATTAATTACTTGTTTTTTCTCTTTCCTTAGTCAGTTTTGTTAGACTTCTGTCAATTTTATTAAACTTTACAAAGAACACATCTTTTTGTTCACTATTTTTCTCTTTTCAATTGCATTGATTTTTATTCTTATGTTTATTATTTCCTTCCTTCGCTTTGTATTTATTTTGTTCTAGTTTCTAGTTTGTCGGGTGTGAGCCCTTATACATTGATTTGAGACATCTCCTTTTTTCTAATGAAAGGGTTTAGTTTTATAAATTTTCCTTAATAACGCATTAGCTGAATCCCACGTTTTGAATATTCTATTTTTTTAATGTCTTTATTTTATTTTGAGAGACAGAGGAGAGAGCACATGGGGGAGGGGCAGAGAGAGAGAGAGAGAGAGAGAGACAGAATCTGAGCAGGCTCCAGGCTCTGAGCTGTCAGCACAGAGGCTAACGCGAGGCTTGAACCTACGGACTGTGAGATCATGACCTGAGCCAAAGTTGGATACTTAACTGACTGAGCCACTCAGGTGCCCCTTGAATGTTCTATTTTGATTTCATTTAGTTCAAGTTATGTGTGCACATTTGTTTGTTTGTTTGTTTTCTCTTCACATATTATCTTTGACCCATTGTCTTTGACTCCAAGTGTTTGGAGATTTTTCTGTAATATATCTATTATTTACTTCTAGTTTTAGTTCAATATTAACAGAGAATTCACCCTTTATGACTTTAATACTTTCAAATTTTTCAAGGTTTGTGTAAGAGTCACCTTGGTAGTCACCTTGGGATGGCGACCGAGCGGCCATTTCTCCGGGGGCTGGAGGAGAACACGTGCACAGACGACCTCCCTGCCCTTCACCTGCAGACCCAGGATGTCCTGCCCCATTTGGAAGCAGCCAATCATGGAGCCCCAGCTTCCCACCACCCTGACAGAGGAGGCAACCTATCCCATCCTGCCACGTCCCTAAAATGCCCTTATTTGATAATCTGCCCTCCCAAGATCAAACCCCTCACCCATCGCCCATAAAACCCCCCGCCCATCACCTATCAGGCGCGACTTCCCTGACTCTCCACTCCCAGAGTCACGGAACCTCGCCCGGTAATCGCAGATCCCAATAAAGTCCTTCTTGCCTCCATAACCTGGCTTCCCTCTTTCCTTTCGTCTCTGCTTCCATCCATTAAATCTTACAGTTTGTATAATGGCCCAGGATATAGACTACCTTGGTATATGGTCCCTGCCCTCTTGAAAAGAATGTGTATTCTGCTGCTATTAGGTGGAGAATTGTATAAATGTTTATTAGAGCTTGCTCCTTGATGGAATTGCTAAGTTCTTCTATATCCTTGATTTTCTGCTTCATTGTTTTATCAATTATTGAGACAGGTTTGCAGATTTTCTGTTTCTCCTTTCAGTTCTAGGAGATTTTCTTTCCCATGGTTTGTGCTCTTTTTTTAGTTGTGCACATTACAATCATTATATCTTTCCAGTGGATTGATCATTTTATCATGTCATGTCCTTTTCTGTCCTGGGTGTTGCTTGGAAGTTATTTTATCTGATGTTGATATGACCACACCTACTTTCTTTTGATTAAATTTTGCACAGTATATATTTTTCATCTTTTCAATTCAACATACATATAGCATTACATTTGAAGTGAGTTTCTTGCAGACAGCATATAGCTAGGGCATATTTTTATCCCTTCTGTCAATCTCTGTTTTTTTAATTAGTATATTCAGACCATTTGCTGTTATTAATTATGGATACGTTAAAACTTAATTCTACCATTTTATTTTTTGTTTTCCTTGTTCTGTCTGATTTTTGTTTCCTTGTTTTCTTTTACCTGCCTTCTTTGGCATCATTGGACATATTTTGGAATTTCATTTAGATTTATCTACAGTGTATTTAAGTTATCTCTGTGTAACTTTCGTAGGGATTGCTCTGGGTATGCATTAAATACATATAACTTATTAAAGTCTAGTGATATAGGAATTATACCCATTTAAGTGAACTAGTGAAACCTTCCTTCCTTTTCTGTCCAACTACCCTCCCGCATTTACTACTGTCTTACTTTCTACAACATACAGTGGGAACCGTATTCATGGTTATAGGTTTTGCATCAGCTACCAAATATAAGAATACTTGCAAGAAGTAGGATCCATCTGTATTTATCCATATTTTTGTAGTTTTGCATTCTCTTCCTTCTTAATATTTCAAGAGTCCTTTTTAAAAATCATTTCCTTTTTTGGGGGGAAATTTTGTTCAGCCATTTTATGTCGTCTCTCTGTTGGCATCTGTTGACTGACTTGTCTCATTCGGCTTGACGTCACCCTGGTCCTTGGTATAACAAGTGACTTTTTTTTTATTGAAACCTGGTCATTCTGGATATTATAAGGCCATGGATCTCATTTAGATTTTGTGTTCCATTAGGCTTCCTCTGACACTCTACCTCATTAAGGCCAAGCACAGATCAAAGTCCAGGTTCCCAGCTGGGCCTCCATCAGGGTGGTGGCTGGGGTAGTGTTGGTGGGGGGGAAATCCTGTTAATGCTGAGCTGAGGGGGAGTTCAGTCTCCCCAGGCGGCCTCCTACTAATTTCCCCTTGCTGAGGGGAGGAGGGGCAGCCCCACTGACACCACGTGGGGGTGAAGGGTAGTCTTCTTGGACTTATTACTACAACGGGGGAGGGGGGGCTCACTGAGATCACAGTGGGAGGGTTCCTCGTCACCTGGCTCCACTGATGGGGGAGGGGCCTATGTGCCCTGTCACAGCCAGGGTGGAGGTTTATACTCCACACTCAGTCTTTGTGGGGGGTGGGGCGAAGGGAGTTGCCTTGTTATTTCCTAAACGTTTTCTGTCTTGCTAGGCAACTCCTTTCCGTCTCCTTTGGCTCAAGAGAGGCTTTTTGCTTTTCTAGAGGCTTTTTCTGTCTGCCTGTTGGCGATGCCAGGTTGCATCTTCCATCCTCAGTCCGGGATATATGACAGCAGCTGACAAACCGGGCACCCTCACCCCCGTGTGGGTCCGCAGGCCCGAGGACCCTTCCTAATCCGCTGTCTGCTCTCCACATTTCAGGATTTTTTGTTTGTGTTTCTTTGTTTCACTGTGACAGCTTCAACTTTTGTATTTTCAAGGCGGACCACCAGCAGAACGCTCCACCAGTAAGAATAACTATATTGTGGTTTACCTCTGATATCAAGATCAAACACAAGTTGGTCAGCGAGGCCTGGAAAGCCCTGGAAGGAGCTGTGGGGAAGGTGTAGAAAATATGTGTCTGGCACATTTCGCACACTTTCTTCTCTTGTATAATGAAAACAAGGTAGTCCATATTGCTGCCCTTATATCTTTATTTCATTTTCACTAATGTTATTTCTATTTCCCATCATGTCGGGCTCGACGGTTGTCTGGGGCACAGACCACACCGCGGTTTGTCACCACACCACAGCATGCGCTTACACTCACAGATACCCCGGGAAGGAAGCCTCAGGTTACCGGAAGCTTTCCAAGGAACATTTCAATGTGAGAAGCCTGGACGTGGAAAGCTCGAGACTTTGGTTTCAGGGCAATGACTTGTGAAGGCTGGCGAGCACCATAAGCCCGAAGGGAGGGGCTGGTGTTCAGATCTGGACGTCATCATCTAAGTATCCCACAGGTACTTTTAGAGATTACATTTGAAATGCAACAGGCTCTGTCTCTATAGGCTTACAGTAGCAGGGTCAGTTTCAAACACAAGTTTGATAGAGGATGATAGGTGATCAAGTCATATTTTCATGTGAGTATTTTTACTGCTCTGATACTAGGTTTTCTGGCTTACAGTCCAAATTACATTTCAATAAAGCCTCTCAGAGTGTTTCTCTCCATCAAGGGGCAGTGTCAAGATGGAAGGGGAGAGCACCGTGGGGGTGGGCGGGCATGGAAGGAAAAGATGGGCTGAACATTTGAATGAAAGCTGGGGGCTCAAGACGACTAATAAACAAGAGCCGGTGGACAAGACCACATTGGCGTGTTAACAGGTACCCAGGTAGAGGGTGGGGATTTCTTCTGGTCCCGAAGGCCACTGCCAGCCTTGGTTCAGAGACCAGTCCTTAGCCAGTCTTGAAGGGTCAGAATTAGCAGCAAAGGGCCTAAACCTGGAGAAAAAGAATAGGCAGAAAAGACCAGAATGAAACAAGAGGCCAAGAACCCACAGGGATAGCTCAGAAAACACACAGAACACTAAGAAAAAAGGCGACCTTGAAAACAAACCATCTCTAGCTCAGAAGGCTACACAGGTTTCTTATAAAGATAATAACTAAATCCCAAACACAATGAGCCTGGGGCTGGCAGGTAAAGATAAGTGTAATCGAAAGGACAAGTACTAGTGGGCATAGCAATTATTTACTTGTTCATTCAGGTAAAACGCAGAGTTTATGATGTGCCAGAAAGTATTCTAGATGCTGAGGATACAGCAGTGAGTGAAAACAGAAGATCACTCTATGAGGAATTTATATTTTTATTGAGAGACATAATAAACAAGTGACAAATAATGCAGAGTGTAATTTCAAATAGTGATAAGTGCTAAAAAACTAAAATTTAAAAAATACTGAATAAGAATGAAAGGCTGGAGATAATAGTAAGGAGGCCATTTTAAATACATTTATCATCGGAGAACCTGGGTGACTTTGAAGGTTAAATGTTTGACTCTTAATTTCAACTCAGGTCGTGATCTCACTGTTTGTGGGTTTGAGCCCTACATCAGGCTCTGTGCTGACAGCATGAATTCTGCCTGGGATTCTCTCTCCCGCTCCTTGTGCCCCTCCCCCCACTCTCTCTTGTGGATGCTCGTGCTCTCTTTCTCTCTCAAGAGAAATAAATAAAAATTAAAAAAAAACATTTATCATATTTATGGAACAACTTCTCTGGGAAAAAAATTTCAGGAGGGACCCCATTCAAGTCAGAGAAATTGCTTCGTGAGGATCCATTGGAAATGTGCTTCAGGAAGAACAGAAAGTGCAAAGATCCTGTGGCAGTACTGAGTTTGGCACGCTTGCGAAATTGCAAGGTCGGCGTGCCAAAAGCAGAGAAAGCAAAAGAAGGCTGGCAGATTTTGAAGGGCCTCACAGGCCCTGGTTTGACATTTGATTTGATTGATGAGGTGTTTTTCTCATCCTACGTCTCCTAAAACTAAGCCCCGCCTCTTCTTGATTACCACAGATGTTCGCTCTTGGCCTCATTGTCTTCATTGTCGTCACCGGCAGCATAGCCACACCATGCAAACAGTCCAAATCAGCATCACTCACTCTGGGGCTCTAGGAGACTAGTCCATTTTTCTGTGTCTACAACCTGTAGGGGTTTCCAAATGACAACATTGAAGCCCAGCATGAAATGGCTAAGGCCATGTTCAGAGGCGATTACAAAACCCAAGTCCAGTCTAGGTAATCAGGTGGGCCAGAGGGGAGCCCTCCTCAGATGTCCACAAGCACACAATTCCCAGAGCTCGTTTTCTACTTTCAAGTACCTTCCTCTGAATTTAAAAAGAAAATGAATAGGGGGGATTATTTTTGAAGTCCCAGAATTTTTCTGTTTAATGTGATGGGGGAAATGGATTTTTATGCTTTTCTGGATGTAAAATATAACCAGCAAAGTAAAACAAAAATATAATCATTTCCATGTCAGGATAAGAAACTCAGAATTTACAGACCCAGTGGTGCTTGGGTGGCTCAGTTGGTTGAGCATCTGACTTTGGCTCAGGTCGTGATCTCATAGTTTGTGAATTCAGCCCCTTGTCGGGCTCTGTGTAGACAGCTCAGAGCCTGGAGCCTGATTCTGATTCTGTGTGTCTCTCTCTGGCTGTCCCCCCACTTCACTCTCTATCTCTTTATCTCTCAAAAATAAATAAATGTAAAGAAAATTTAAAAAAAAGAATTTACAAACCCAATGAGGGAAGCTGGGCCATAATTAATTAACAAACGTTGTTAGATCTGGGTAAGCAGTTGCGTTTGGTTTTCATTTGGGGATGTTTTAGTCATGGAGACCTTCTGGATCAGATGCTATTTAGCCACTTATTTTTATAGACTTAAGTGTCATCTATCCCTGCTGACTGCCATAAAAATATTTCAAGTTCCAGAATTTTTCTTTTGCTCTCTTATCAAAATAATGGCCATTTACCAAGTGGCACTAAACTGACAGGGCATTGTTCTTGAGAAAATGCATAGTAAACGTGCATGTAGGTATGAGGAAAGGGGTTGTGGGTGCAGATGAACTAAAGTGCCTCCTCGTTCCATTAGTGTCTGGTTGCGTGGGCTTCATTGGGTCATTTCATCTGTTAATTCCTTAGTTTCCACATCCGTAAAATGAGGATAAAAATACCCACCTCATAATGTTATGAGGACTGAGTTGACACAGAAAAATGCCTGGACCCCAACATGGAGTAAGGGCTTCATCAATGGTCATTTTGTAATAATTACAGATTCACAGAGAGTTGCAATAAGAGTAAGCAAACCTGGTTTCTTTCAGTGACTTCGTCTTCCATAATTTGAAAGGGAATTGACATCGGAATGATGTATGTGTGTATATCTATGGATTTCATTGCATATGTGATTCATATACTCAATTCATATACAGCAATCAAGATACAGAACTATCCCATCACACCCAAGGGCTCCCCCATGCTAGTCAGGAAGCCACACACCCTCTCACCGCAGCCTCACCCTCTCTGTCCTCTGTCAACCACTACTTATCTGTTTTCTATCTCTGTAATGTTGTCATTATGCAAATGCTTTATGTAAATGGATAACACAATGTGTGATCTTATGAAATGGACTTTTTTTTTCATTCTGCATAATGCCCTTGATGTCTATCCAAGTCATGGCAGGTATCAGTAGGTTTGGGGTATTTTTTTGAATACATCATGCAGTACGCACCTTGGTAGTGTAGTTCCTATCTGTCACCATACATTATTATGGTATAATTGACTGTATTCCCTATTCTGTACTTTTCATCTCATGACTTAATTATTTATAACTGGAAGTTTGTACCTCTTCATCCCCTTCACATATTTTGCCCATCCCCTCTGGCAACAACTAGTTTATTTCTGTATTTGAGCCTGTTTCTGTTTTATTTGTTTGCTCATTTGTTTTGTTCCCTAGATTCCACATATAAACGAAATCATGAAGTGTTTGTCTTTCTCTGTCTGACTTCTTTCACTTAATATAATATCTTCCAGGTCCATCAGTGTTTTTGCAAATAGCGAGATCTCATTCCTTTTTATGACTGAGTAATATATACTCACATCTTTATCTTGTCATCTGTTGATGGACATTAGGGTTGCTTCCATATCCTGGCTACTATAAATAATGCTGCAATGAACATAAGCGTGCATCATTTTGAATTAGTGTTTTTATTTTCTTTGGATAAATACCCAGTAGTGGAATTACTGGACATGCAGTAGTTTTATTTTTAATTTTTTGAGGACCCTCCACACTGTTTTCCACAGTGGTTGTGCCAACTTACATTCCCATCAACAGCACATTTCTCCACATCCTCATCAACACCTTCTATTTCTTGATTTTTTTTTTTATTCTAGCCATTCTGACAGGTGTGAATGAGTTCTCATTTTGGTTTTGATTTGCATTTTCCTATTTATTACTGATATTGAACAACGTTTCATATGTCTGTTGATATCTGCATGTCTTTGGGAAAATGTCTATTCAGATCCTCTGTCCTTTTTTTAATTAGATTATTGAGGGGTTGGTATTGAGTTGTATAAGTTCTTTACATATTTTGGATATTAACTCTTTATTGGGTTTATCATTTGCAAATACCATCTCTTATTCAGTAGGTTGCCTCTTCATTTTGTTGATGTTTTCCTTCTCTGTGCAAAATCTTTTTTTAGAATTTTTATTTTAGATAAAAAGAACTCAAGCAAGGAACGGGGCAGAGGGAGAGAGAAAGAATCTTAAACAAGTTGCACGCTCAGCAGAGAGTCTATATGGAGCTTAATCCCATGACCCTGAGATCATGACCTGAGCCGAAATCAAGAGTCGGATGCTCAGCTAACTGAGCCACCCAGGCGCCCCTCTGTACAATCTTTGTATTTTGGTGTAGTCCCAATAGTTTATTTTTGTTTTTGTTTTCCTTGCTTAAAGGGACATACACATAAATATGTTTCTAAGGCTGATTTCCAAGAGATAACTGTCTATGTCTCCTTTTAGGAGTTTTATGATTCAGGTCTCACTTTTAGGTCTTTCATCCAATAGTTTGTTTCCTTTAATTCCTGAGTAGCATTCCGTGGTATGAAAGTACCATTTGTTTCAGCCATTCATCAATTGAGGGACATTTCAGTTGTTTCCAATTTGGAACTATTACAAGTAAAGATACTTATGAACAATCCTATACAGGTCTTTATCTGAGTACAAATGTTTATTTTTCTGAGACAAATTCCCAGGAGTATGATTGCCGGGTTTTGTGACCCTTTGTAACAATTTCCTTACTGTTATAATTAGGAGCCACAAATGTGCAATTGTTGTAATACAAGAGGTTGTCAATAAACTCCATCAAAGACAAACTGAATAAAATCTTTGGATAATACTTCAAAATTACATTAACCAGGATAATTAGTGATAGCTGCCCTAACAACCCCACAATCAGTTGCTCAAAAGAGTAACAGTTTGTTTCTTAATCAATAGCCATTGTTGATCAGGTAGCCCTTCTGGGTGGCTTCGTCTCTCTTTGGTGACTCCAGCATCTCTGCTTTTAGCTGGGTGGATCAAAGGGGGAAGAAGAGACTATGAAAGATAACTTGGGTTGTTTTAGGAGCCAGACATTCATATTGCATATATTGCTTTTGTATATATTGGCCAAAACCAGTCACATAATCTCTACCTCACTGCAAGGGAGGTGAGGAAATCCTGTCTTCCAAGAAGCAGTAATGGAATATCCATCTTACTAGGCATTGTGTCAACAATGAACGGCATCTGTGAACAGATGGAAAAATAGAACATTTTGTTTTTCCTATCAAAGCGTTGTAGGTTGAACTAAATCCAGCTTGAGAAAAACTTAATAGCAATCCCTAAATCGCTTCCTATGAAGACAACTGGCAGAGTTAAAGAAGAGGTAATGACACTTGCAATAGTACCAATAAGGGTTTATTGGGAGTTATAGTCCTTAAAGCAGTTGGTGCGTGCTGCATGTATTAAACAATCCTGACTGGGGGCAAGTAATCTTTGAGAGGCACAGGAATGGAAACAGGATACGGGAAGACGGGGTGGAAATGTGCCAGGACCAATCCCACCAACCTCACTGGCTGGCTTTCAAGAGCTAGTCTCGTCCCACATGTTATAGCCAGGCTGAAAGTCAGGTTAAGCCAGGATCAGCAAACCACGGCCCAAAGGTCACACCCAGCCCTCTGCCTGTTTTTATACGGCCTGTGCGCTAAGGATGAGCTTTATGTTTATTATTTTGACAAAAATCAAAAGAAAGAGTAATATTTTGTGACACTGGAAAGTAGGGGAAATATAATTTCATTGTCCATAAATAGAATTTTGTCAGAACATGATCGTATTCATTTGTTTTCATATCATCCATGGCTACTTTTACACTACAATGACAAAATTAAATGGTTATGACAAAGGCTGTATGGCTAAAGACAACATCCTAATTATTTACTATCTGGCCCCAGTTCACCAATCCCAAGAATAAGCCATCTGGGCCGAAGAGTTTTCAATGGTTTTGAAAATATTGTTAAGTTCATGGAAGGCTATTCCCCTTTCAAAGCCAACTTTATTTAATGACTTTTTCACATTGAAAAAATAGCATTGCAATTTTTTTTTAAGATCCACTTTTAATAAGCCATCTTCAGCTCCTTGTCACAAGAGCAATCATCTGAGAATTAACAATCCCATTCCTGAGCCCGCAGGGATAATGGTATTGTCCCTGAAATCCATCAGTGTTGACCCTGGAGTCCCCAGTCAGGAAAAAGAACCACAACATGTCTAGCTTTGAAGAGTCCTAAAATATTACATAACTGTAGCATAATCACATTATAAGACTGAAAACCTTTAAGTACCATGAAAAAGATTTTCTCCAAGCATAAAGTGTACATGCTTTTTAGCTGTATTTAGAAATCGTTAACCTTTTCAAACTTGCTTGCTCCCCATGGAGCAGCCAAGTTCAAAAGAGTGTCAGCCAAAAAACAAATTAAAAAAAAAAATGTTCCCATACTGTCCATGCTGTGAAATACTTCATCTTTTAAAATAACATGTAAAGATGTAGCATTAACATCATAATTTAGAGAGATGAATACTTGGGTTATTTTCATATCTGAGGAAAAGCACGTGACTCTTTCCCTCTAACACCTTAGGAAAACTACCACACTTCATGCCTTTTTAACAACTTGCAAGATGTTTGTTCTCCACATCTGACTTTGCTTTTTAGATGTGTGGTTGGTAAGAGCCCTGGCTTGGAATTCCAACTGCCTGCAACGCAAATTCTCATCTGGTATTTATGTTGCATGACTTTGAGTCAACCATATGATGGACTCATGCAACACCATGAGTTGTGGTGTTAATTCTCACACCAGAATATTGTGAGAATTAAATGGGGACACAGCATAAAAAATATGTAGCTCCGTGCTTGGCACACACCAAATGGTCAATAATATTGTCTATGAGTGACTACTACTGTCTCACTGGGGAGAGAGCAGAGCAGCGAGAGTCTTCTGTTTTGTCGCTGGGGCAAACACCATGCCTATAACATGTAGAAATAGTGTCAGAGACAGTCATTGTCAACAAAACCATCTGTCAGTGGAGTAAGCAAATTCAAATGGAAAGAACCTCTTTGGTGTATCAAGGCAGTGGGCAAAATATATCACGTATATGGACAAAAATATTATAGGTAGTAAGTCAGTAACAACAAAAAAAAAATATTTTGCATTAATTTCTCAAACTCCTAGGAAATCTGAGAAGTTATCAGTTCAACCACCCAGCTCATTAAGTCATTCTTCACCTTCCCATGATAAGGAAAGCACCATTCGTTGAGACAACCCATTTCAATTTGAGACTATTCCTTTGACTGAACTGAAAAAAGATTTCTTGGGGTGCGTACATTCTTTGGATCAAGTTCCATGCTCTGGAGCCAAATCAGATACCTCTTCCCTTTGACAGATCTTGGAATATTCAATGAGATTGTCTACACCACCCCTGCACTGACTTCTCCACTCCCGTCCACTGTTCACCACACGACAGGACGGGTGAGGCCTTCCCCACGCCAGCCACGTATCCTACTGTACCTTCAGTACCACACGCCCCTTTCTTTGTAAAACAACTCACCTGCCTTGTACTCTGCCCTCTGGCAAAACACAACCATATAAATTCGTCAGGCCGTGTTGCTGGATAAAAATATTCTAAACATGTTCTGTAGCTCAGTCTTATGTTTGAGACGACATTTCAAAGCAAAATTATTTAATCTCTTCCTTGCATTCTGTTCTACAGGTCAGAATCACGTACCAACAGTTCTTTTTTTTTTTTTAATGTTTATTTATTTTTGAGAGAGAGAGCAGGGGAAGGGCAGAGAGAGGGAGATACAGAATCTGAAGCAGGCTCCAGGCTCTGAGCTGTCAGCCCAGAGCCCGATTCAGGGCCTGAACCTGTGAACAATGAGATCATGACCTGAGCCAAAGTTGGACGCTTAACTGACTGAGCCACCCAGGTGACCCACATACCAATAATTCTGAAAGGCAGCATAGAAACTGGAACTGCAGGGTGTGGTGTCTGGATAATTTAAACCTGAATGTCCTGTTGACTTACTTCTCCATATAGTAGATGGAAACTAAAGAATATAGAACCCAGCAATTAAATGAAAGCTTTTTGACAACTATTTCAACCTTATGTCAAGCGTAGCTAAGAGTCTGAGTTTTTACCTCCCTTGAAAGCCAGCAAGTAAGCCTGCCACAGCATTGTGGATGCTGCCAGATGACATGAGATGCCTGGATCAGAGACAAAGGAGCTTTTACTCAAGGCACAGCAAGCAGCACCAGCTTCACGTTCCTGCCGTTTTCACTTGCGGAGTGTGCCCCACAGGGACAAGGCGGACTGCCACTTGAGAACGCTGAGGACTCAGCAGTGGTGCTCCACAGCTGAGAAACCCTGAGCTTAAAATCCCCCAATCTTTTATAGGGCTCTATGCAAGCTTACCCAGCTTTTACCCTGGAGGGAGACATTATCTTTATTATAGTGGTCAGCAAATAACCCTGCCTTTGCTCCAGTGAGATCCCTACCTATATCTCCACAAAGCTATTCATTATACAATCATCCTTGAAAAGGATGATCTAGAATAAAAGCGGTCAGTGCTTCCGCTTGTAGGACATGCAAACCCAGGAGACCCACGGAATGGTCTCCCAGTACATCATAAGATTTTGTTAGGGGAATACTTAATTTCTCCAGAACATTAAATCATCCAGTAAGTATCTATTGAATGATCACTGTGTGCTCAGCACTTGTCTATGTATTGTGTGGGTATAAAGTCCATGGTCTCTAGATTCAAGGAATTTAGAACTGACCAGGAACTATTTGACCCACAACAATAGGGAAGAATGTAAGATAAGCTAAAGTTAAATCAGGAATGATTCACTCATTCACACAAATAAATATTAGATGTCTAGTATAAACACTAGTATTTATGTAGTGTTATATGAAAGATAACTAATCCAAGCCCTTTACACATATTAAACAAACATATGAAGTAAATCCTAATATTACCCCTATATTTACAGATGTAAAAATAGAGGTCAGAGGTATAAAGCAGCTTATCCCCAGTCGTACATCTAAGAACTCATCTCTGGGCTTAGGCAGTGCCCATCAAGATGGCAGTCTTACGGGGCACCTGGGTGGCTCAGTCAGTTAAGCATCTGACTTTGGCTCAGGTTCTGATCTCACAGTTCATGAGTGAGGCTCCGGCTCAGAGCCTGGAGCGTGCTTCAGATTCTGTGTCCCCTTCCGCACTCACATGCTGTCTCTCTCTGCCTCTCAAAAACAAATGAACGTGTAAAAAAAATGTTTAAAAAAATGGCAGCTACCTTGGCACAGACACTGGTAAAAGATGGAGCTCTGTAGTTAGAGCAGGGACTATCCCTGTCTCCGCAAAGCTCACAATCTACGAGGTGGGACGCTTGCTCACAGGTGTTCACTTGATGAGAAGGGTGGTTGCTTTTAATAAGAAAACCAGCTCAGAAGCAATTGCGAATAAGCATCAGCAGGCATGAAGCCTACCGAGAAAAAACAAAGAAAAAGGAAGAAAGGAAGAAAGTCGTGAGAATTTAGAAACGTCAGATGCAAATACCTTGGCGTTCCGAGGTGAATGGAAGGGACACACCTTCTCTGTCCAAAACTAGCCCGTGGCAGGGGTGCCAGCGAAGGCAGCCCCAGGAGCCTGAATGCCTCCAGTGCCTCCCCCTTCAATGTGCAGGCTGCCTGGACTCCCCCAGACCCAGTTTTCTGCTCCATGTTAGACATGACCTTCCAGATGCTATAAAGATGGCTTGGTGCCAGCCCCCTTCCTGTGGGCATTCTGTGGACTCCGCATGTACCCCCAGGTTATCGCGGGGGGTTGCTGAGATCCATGGCCAGCGGGGGGGCCGCCATACTCCTTCCTGACGGCCTGCTATGGCGTCAGTCCCTGCCCCTCCCCGGCCGGGGGACACATCCTGCAAGCACCTTTCACATGTCCTCACCTCCTACAGGGCGGCAATTCCTCCTCCCTGAGGTCCTCACCTGGGTTCCCTCTCAGCAGAGTGTGCCCCTGCCTGACTTCACTGGCCAGGGCTTTGGGTGTCACTGCTGTGACTCTATCATCCAGCTTTCTGGTGACTGCCATGGGGTTGAGGGAAAATAAATGAAGCTAGTAGCAGATGGAAGCCTATAAATTCTTCCCCGTTCCTTTCCCCACCCCCCATCATCATGGACTATTTAAAAAGGCGATGGTGTCGGCATCCCTAAAGATATCCATGCGACCTTGTAACCCACTTTGGGGGCACACCAGATCGGGATAGATTTGTTCTCTCTCCTTTGGGCCTTACCCTATGTTTGCCCCTTCTTCCCAACTTCCCCAGATTTCACTCCTGGGAAAGTGTGATCTGGGACATGGCAGGAGGGTCAACTAGTCACACAAAGTTCAGTGGGAGTAAAGGACAGACTCTAAGACTCCAAAACTGTAATGGCTTGGGCCCACCTGGACCCTTATTTTCCAGAGGCCGGATGAGAGGAGGTCCCTGCCGTCAGGAGATCTCAGAGGCATCTGGGCACAGACCCTTGCATGCAGGAACAGGGATCCCAGTGGCCACTTGCTCTATACCTCATGATGGAGAGACTGAAGGGTCAGGTGGCCCATGGAATCCGGTGGCCCATGGACATGAGGAACGCGGCTTCTTGGAAAACCAAGCCTTCTGCCAGACCCTCCTGGAAAATTCCTTCCCTTTGTGTGTCCACAAAGAGCCAGAGCTGGGTGAGAAGATAACATGGAGAACAAAGCAGGCTTTGTGTGGCACAGGGACTGAGTCACCAATGGTGAGGAGCCAGGCCAACTTAGAGCCTCACCAAGGCCTCCGAGGTCAAGACCTTGGGCACCTTACCTAACATTTCAATCTTTAGCTTACTTGTCAACCAAACAGGAATGCCGAAGCCCAGGGAAATTGTAAAAGACTTTGAAATGGTCCTAGGAGACCCAGCAGGGCACCAGGAGGAAGGTGGGGTATGTACTGAAGGTGGCAATCCTGAGGACATCCAGCCTTGAGCAGACCCAGGCTCCATTTCCCTGCCCGCCTTCCTGGTTCTCTGTCCTAGGGAGAGCTAAGTTAAAAGAAAACAAGTTCACATTAACTTCATACTTTTATCCAAGCAAGAACATGAACATTTTCAAAGACCAAAAAAAACAATCACTCTTCCAGGTCATGGGCAGTCAGTCAGGAGATAGAGCAAAGCACCCCTCACCCTTAGGATTGTACACTTTCCCCCCAATATTTTCTCTGAAGGTTTTAAACATTACTACTCATCAGAATGGTAAATTTACTGAGTGTAATTTATATCATTCATCAAACTGGTGGCCAAGTATGTTAATTTTTCTTAATTTTTTTAATGTTTATTTTATTTTTGAGAGACAGAGAGGCAGAGCATGAATGGGGGAAGGGCAAAGAGAGGGAGACACAGAATCTGAAGCAGGTTCCAGGCTCTGAGCTAGCTGTCAGCACAGAGCCCGATGCCAGGCTCAAACCCACAAACTGCGAGATTGTGACCTGAGTTGAAGTTGGATGCTCAACCGACTGAGCCACCCATGTCCCCCCAAGTGTGTTAATTTTTAAAGATTTTATAAATCTTGTATAAAAATAAAGATAAGGATGCAAACCTAGTAGTTAGGGGAAAGTGAAGACTGATGCAATATTAATAAATTTTGAATGCTTTATTATTTACATTGACAAAGAAAGTGAAGGCCATTAAGGAAAGAAAAAAGGAAGGAAGGAAGGAAGGAAGAAAGAAAGGAAAGAGGCAAGGGAGGGAGGAAGGGAGGGAGAGAGAGGGAGAAAGAAAGGAAGGAAGGAAGGAAGGTGAGAAAGAGAAAGAAAGGGTGTAGTAAGAAACACAGGCCTGTCCGAGTTCTGTTGTGTTGTTATGTGCCTATCCACTTAAAAAGAGTAGCTGGGGGTTTTCAATATGTAGCTACACACATCAGTGATATCTCAATAAAACCGATGTCTACCTCCGACTCAGTGGCCTCGTGAGTGATTTCTCATGTTCCTCCAGTCCGTCTTTCACAGGCAGTATATGGTTCCTAACCTGGGGTGCTCATCCAATTTATCATTGCGATATTTTAAGTTACTATCTCTCTCTCCCCTTCACTTTCTATCTCACGCACCCTTGATTTGAATGGGATTGTTCCTGGAGGAGCAACAATGATCTTAATATGTAAATGAGAATGAAATGTCAAGCTTTAAAACTGGAAGTATGTCTTCTGAAATTGGGAAAGCAGGGCCATTCCCAATAGACCATTTTTCTTCTCCTGACCTTTTAGTTCCATGACCTACTAGAGGTCATTTCATTTATGGCCCTCTGAGGAAAAAGTAGCTACGTTTTTACCCGGAAGGCACACCCTAGAGTGAAGGCAGGGAGTAGGCAACTAACCTAACCTTTTCATCAGAGTCCACTCTGAATGGCTTTGGAATGACTGTGAGGACGAGTTAACAGTAGATTATGCTTTCCCTATGATGAAGTGCTAGAATAAGTGCCTGATTTCTTAGAATTACAGTCTTCACACTTTCCTCAAGGAAATAAAGCATACAAAATGCAAAAACGAGGAATAGTAATGAATTCTTAGTGATCATATAGATATATCTTCCAAATTAACTATTTAAAAAAGGGAAGTTGGTTTTTATATATATGAGAAAAAATTCATCCTATTTGGTGTTAGTAATATGATTTTATGACAAAGTTCATTGTCACTTACTTAGTATTTTGTCCTGACCTGGTAAAGTGATCACTTTATCACTTTATATATATGTGATCACTTTATCATATATATATATATATATATGTATATATATATATATATATGCTATTAAAGGAAAAACATATTGGGGCAGCATGGTTATTTTTCTAGCATTTATTCTTTTTTAATCTGCTTATTCTTTAAAAAACGTTTTTAATGCTTATTTTATTTTTGAGAGACAGAGAGACAGTACACAAATAGGGGAGGGGCAGAGAGAGATGGAGACACAGAATCTGAAGCAGGCTCCAGGCTCCAAGCTGTCAGCACAGAGCCCAATGCAGGGCTCAAACTCATAAACTGTGAGATCATGACCTGAGCTGAAGCTGGACACTTAACTGACTGGGCCACCCAGGCACCCCTCTACTCTTTATCTTGATTTAATCTCACTTAGTCTTACTAAGTGATTTGTCTTACCGAATAAACCACTTACAATAACCAAATGAGAGAAGCAATAATTATTTTCCCAACTCTTGGCAGATTATTTGATTCTAAAAAAGTATGCATTAAAAGATGTATGTAGTATGTGTGTATGTGTGTATGTTCATAAGTGTATGTGCATGTGTATCCATGTGCTCACATGTGTGTGTGAATCCGTGCATGCAAGTCTGTGTGCAACTTGCATAATGGCCTGATTCTTGATCGTACAGAGAGATCTCCAAGTTCTACCATAGCCCTTCTGTTCCTTTTAATCTCTGCATAGAGAGAAATCATTTATCACTTGGCCAAAAACCAGGAATAAGAATCATTTCCCCTATAGTGGGCAAACAATACACAGCAAAATCATCATCACCATCATCATCCTCAACTCTTAAGACAACTGCCACAGATCCTGCTTTATATTGGAAAATTAATTTCTGGACACCGTATCAATAGCAACAATATTATCTACTCACCCTAGGGTCATCATATTCCAATAAATAGCAGTGACGGGCAGTACTGTAATCATGTGTTAGGAATGAGTATATGAAGAGTACTGCTTAAAACTCTGCATTTTTATTGCTGGTCTTCTGAAAATAAAGACTGGGTCAATCTCAACTCTAGGTCATGAATTCCCTTCCCAAGACTCAAAACGTTTTGTTAGTAGTAGAGGATCTTTAGTTACTTTTAAGGAAATATTAATGTCTTGGAAGAATACAGCAATTCCTTACATATTCCAGAATGCTATGATTTTAAAGGTATCACTTTACAGCAAAGGCCACCCTAGACGTCATTACACACCTTTTTTTGTGAAGGTCTGAGTGTGGACTGTGTTCGGTGGTGTGCAAGCATTGATTTTGGGCTGCCCTGAGCATGTAACTTGCTTAGACCATCTTCATGTACTGGCACTGTGAAAGGAACACCTCAAATCTCCTTCTCCTGCCAGCCACAACTCTACCAATTGACCATTTTACTACCTGTGCCAAGAGAACTTGTAAATTACTCTTGTGTTTAGCAAGTGTTCACTGTTGGGGGAAGAAAAACCAAAAGTATTTCAAATAACATTGGATTAGCTACCATACCGGTGTTTCACTCGTGCTTTATTGAAATTTCCCCTATACTTCTCTTTGTTCAGGTATTCCCAGTTTTGCTTTAGCTGTTGTAATTTGACAAGAACCAGGCAGAGAATGGCAACAAAGAGTACAAGAGCATAGAAATTTGAAGATTTTGGTCTTTGTCCTAGGGAAGGAATAATGAACAGATTCACATTTTGCCTCTACAAAATTAGCTATTTCACTACTATGAAATGTGGGTAGCCACAACTAACACCACATTAACCTCACTACTATAGACAGTGAAATGGAGCAACACTAGTCAGGAAGCTCTATCTAAGAACAAAGGGCTGTACTAGACCAAAATGTACTCCCCCAAAAAATCATCTTATGTTTTTGGGTCTATTAATTCTGTCTTGCTTTCTTAGGAGGTCAGGTTAAAACATCAGACCAAAAAAAAAAAAATGTTTGTGATTAACAAAGAATAGGATATATCAAGAAGGTATTTTTGAATTACATTCTTTTAAGAATTAAGATAAAACTGTTATAATGTATTCTCCATTAAAATGCAGCAAATCAAGAAGCAGCATTAAAAAATGGTAAGGAATAGACATTTTGCACCACATGAACTCTGTGTCTGTGCTTTGGCTTTGCTATACAGTAGCTCTATGACCTTGGATAGTTAACCGAAGGCTCAAACGAGAAAGAAAATTGCTTTTTCATAGTTTTGCTGCACAGTATGATACCTAGCAAAAATAGCACTCTGTAAGAGTTCATTGTGATTATCATATTTATTTAATATTTAACTATCATTTATGTTTAAAATACTGACTGAGCATCTTGCTATGTGGCAAGTACTCTTCTTCTAGGTGCTAAGGACACAGCAATGAATGAGTCAACAGTTACTAAGAGTTACTGAGGTTTGGCCACATGCCAGGCACTATGTGCAATGACACATTTCAAACCCACAACTCATTAGAATTAGCATTATCACTTTTCAGTTTAAAAAACTGAGAACAAATTAAATAACAGGAAGACGTGGATCCAAGATTTGAAACCTAGGTTCTCCAGCTCAAGACCGTAATCCTCATGCAGGGCCCAGTGCATGAGTCACAAAATTAACAAGTGAACAAGTGAATGAATTCAGAGACTGGGTAAGGCCAGGAAGAAAAGAAACCTCAGCATAAGAGACTAAAATGTGATAAGAGCCTCGGGGGGAGGAGAGGGGTCAGGGAAGGCCTCTAGGACAAGGTGATGTCAGAGCACAGGTCTGTCTGGGTGACATGAAAAACAAAGCCAGGCTAAAGTCTGCAGGAAAAGCATTCCAGCTTGACAGAACAGCACGAACAGATAAATACCCTGCAGCAAGCTTGAACTTCAGATGAAAATTAATTTTCTATGTGGATTTTCTCCAGAATGCCATGCCTACCCTACTCACTGCCTCTTTCCCTGTTACCTCTCTGTGTTGCTTTATCTTCTTCACAGTTCCCTTCTCTGTCTCTCTCACTGCATTCTCTTGCTAATTTCCTACATCACAACCATGGAAGGTGAGCCCAAGGAGAGAGGATCAGGGAAGGCAAACAGGAGGGAAAGTCAGGAAAATGGAAGAAAAGACTTAAGACATGATTGCTACAACAGGATGCTGCCTGCTGTCATATAATACGTTTGAATTTGTGAAGCTGGGCTTCATCAGGAACTCTATCCCTTCCTCTCCTGCCTAACAACAAGTTCAAAGATAAGCTTTGTGCTCAGCTGGAGTAGTTTCCATTAGCCCAGGGGTTCTGGTATAGATAGTCCTTTAAGCCCTATAACTTCATTACTCGAGTGTTATATTGGATCTGTACTTCTTTTACAAGTTACACCTCTGTACTTTAGGGTGTAGATGTAACAGCAAATACATTTCAACAAACAGATAGGAGCACTGTGGTTATTGTTGGCCAAGTGGCTGTCATGATTTTTCTTTGTGGACGGGTCCATGGGTCGAGCCTCCCACACTGATTCTAGGGAGCTTTCCATTTATTTTAATCCTGAGAACCCTTCTCTCCAATGAGAATAAGCCTGAGAAACAAGCCTCCTGGTGGAGAGAAAGGTTCCAGCATTCCAGATTTTCCACCACTTCAGGTGAGGACCCAGGTCTGTAAGTGAGGCCATCCTGGAGTATCCAGCTTACAGCCAAAATGGATCAGACAGAAAGCCCTGTCTGGCCCTGATGTAGAACAGGAGGAAATAATAAGTATTTTGTTTCATGCCACTAAGTTTTGGCATGGCTTGTGATATAGCAAAAGCTAACTGAGAAAAGCAATAGCATTTTCTCCCTGCAAAATGTTTGAAAGTAACTATACTGTCATATTCTAAATTATATTCTTAATAAACTGCTTAATTTCTCCCTAATGTAACCAGTTTATAATTTTTAGTCGTGAACTTCCTTGGTAATATAGATGGGATGTTTAGTAAATGTGAAGAGGGTAGGAAATTAATGATATAATTAAGGTGAGATAGATGTTTGAAAAGCCAAAATGATAAGACACATTCAACAGGTTGAACTTTAATAATATATTAAATATGAAATCTTATATCATAGTCTATAATCTGTACAGCATACATATAGCATGGTGGCTTCTTATGCCTTGTCTGAAGCATTTGAGGATGCTTTGGGCAAATTCTCTCCTTTGGAACAGAGTGGAGGGGAAAAAAAACAAGGAAATACGAAGGTCACCTGGAGGACATCATTGGAGGACATCCAAGAGAAAATAAGAATCTCCATCTCATCCCTAGGCAAACTTTGAGTAGCTGGGGCAGCCTAATCACTTAGACAGGAAATCTTCCATTATGCAGCATAACACTCAAGGACCTTTAGGAGTAAACAAGTATGGGTAGAGGTGTGATGATATAAAGAAAGAAAATTTCACTCCTCTGAGTGTATTGTGTCCTCTGGCTGGAGGAATTAGAGAGAGATCATTTGAATGATGAAGTTTTTACATCCATGAAGTTGACTGAGAGTCCATATGAGGCAATATAGGAGGTGTCGGACCCTCAATTGCATAAAGAATTTTCTAGAATGCCTAATAAAATATATCTCACTTTTTATTAAGGGTGTTAGGGAATCAGCTTCATATTCTCAATCAGAGGATACTTCTCTATGAATCTGTAATAACAAAATCTTTTGACACATATAGTTTTTGCTTATTCAAAGTCCAGGCTGGCTACTTTTCATGCAGTGACAAAGGGATCAAAGCTTTATCTCCTCAGTGGTGGCCAACAATCAACATGGCAGGGAAGTGGAACTGAAGGTGGGGGGGAAAGTATGACACTTTATGGCCAGGATGTGGCATAGCTCACTTCCTCCCATATCCCATTGGCCAGAACCAGCCACATGATACCAACCAACTGCAAAGGAGACTAGGAAATGGAGGACGGATCCTGGGTATGTGATAAGCATTAAATGTCTCTGCTGTGAAGCTTTTATAAGTTAGAGAAAGCCAGAAAAAAAAAAAAACTCTTCTACAAGAGTCACGTTTAGTCGGGCGCCGGGGTGGCTCGGTTGGTTAAGCGTCTTACTCGCGATTTTTACTGAGGTCATGATCTCACAGCTGTTTTTGTTTTTGTCTTTGTTTTGTGAGAGGAAAATATGAAAAAAAAAGTCACATTTAGCAATATTAGACTTGAGTATATAACATCTATATTCAGTGTAATACCCAACTAATCAGAAGCTGTTCACATATCAGCAGCTAGAATTCTGGCCTTTTTACACCTGCTTCCTAAACTCAGTTACATTCATTTGTATCTCCTATTATAAGTGATAAATGTTACTGGTTTTTCTTACCTCTTTTATTCTATGTAGAGAGGTTTAGCAGGCATCAAGACTGATTATAAATGTGCTTGTTAATGTTTTCAATCCAATTCAAGCATGGAGTGAGAGTTTATCATATTTCTACAACAAATCTCATTATTAATTGATTGTTTCTTCCATTCAACATCCTTATTTTCCCTGTTAGGTTTAATTAAAAATCCATTTGAACCACAGCCATAGCTTCACTAATATAATAGTTCAAAAGCTCTGCGCTACATGCTAAATGCACACATCACTCTAGATGGCATCATTGTCTTATCATAACGTGATGGTTTTTTATTACTTAGTTAAGAAATCAGGGAAAGGGTGTCTGGGTGGCTCAGTTGGTTAAGCATCTGGCTCTTGATTTTGGCTCAGGTCATGATCTCACTGTTCCTGGGACTGAACCTCTAGTTGGGCTCCACACTGATAGATTCTCTCTGTCTCTCTCTCTGTCTCTGTCTCTCTCTCTCTCTGTCTCTCTCTCTGTCTCTCTTTCTGTCCCTCTTCATTTCTCTCTCTCAAAATAAATAAATAAACATTTTTAAAGAAACAATTCAGGGAGAAGATTCATGGAGCTCATTTAATTGTATCTTTATAATTTTAGAAGAGTGTGTGTGGTTCATAAAGTAGGATGATGAGCTTTCAGGAAATGTTATTCAGGCCACTTTCAGGCCAAATTGTACATCATGATTATAAAGCAATGACCCTTGAACAAGACCAAGATACCAAGATGACATAATGATAAGTTAACTTTATGTCAAGTAAATGATAAAATTAACTATTACTTGTCCTTTTTCTTTGAGAGAGAGAGAGAGAGTGAGCTAACATGAGTAGAAGAGGGCCAGAGTAAAAGAAATAATTTTATGCAGGCTCCACGCCCAGCTCAGAGCCCAATGGGGGGCTCAATGTCCCAACTGAGATATCATGATCTGAGCTGAAATCAAGAGTCAGACGCTTAACCGACGGAGCCACCCAGGTACCCCAACTATCACTTGCCTTCCTGGAGAAATTTCTCATTTGTATTTGAAGAGCTTTTTATTCACTCGAATTTAAGACAGGATTTAAGTTTTTCAAGAATAAGGACATTTAGTTTAAACTATATGTCTGAAGATAGTTCTTCTCTATACTATTTTGGAGTCTATGAGAAAAGGAAGATTTAATATATTTAGTCCAGTTACAAATCACAGCGTCATTAAAGATCATTTAGTTGACTCTCCTACTCACAACGTGACCCCCTCGACAGTATCACCACCAGGTAACCATCTGACTTCTGCTGGGATGCTTTGAATAGGGGTCTCCAATGTCTCCAAGCTATTGCACTGTTAAAGTTCATAACTTCTTCCCAATTGATCATAATTATACTATAATGACACTACACATTAATAGTAATACATATATATAATGTTCTTTAGTAGTGTCATTTCTTTCTCTCCTGACAGCTATGATGTCTGCCTTTAATCTTCATCTAGTTTGGGGCCCAAACACAATTAAATAACCCAACCATTCACAGTGAGATGATTTGGAGACGCCCTGCTAAATTGGTTATCTTCTGAAATAATGATTCTCATCTGGGGACCTGGGGTTTGCCTGAGAGGAAAAAAGGGTTTTCCCCACAGGGTCCCCTCCCCTTGAGATACTGCGATGCTTCCTGAGGAAAAACATCCTTTGTCCAGCCTGGGAATGACTGTTGAGTAAGTCCCCATAATTAATGGATTTGTGGCAAAAGATTTACTTAAAATGTATGCTGAAACTTGTTAATAGACTCATCTAATAGGATATCCAGGTTTTAATACAGAGCTCCAGACGTGGTTTGATCACCACAAAATACAATTAGGCTGTTCTCTTTTATATGATTCCGTTCCAACCTGTAGGAGCCACTATCACCGCATTGTCTCAGGCTTTACAAACCTGCAAATATTCGTGATTTCTCAGGAACGGTAAAATACATGTGTTACTGACTTTTGATCTCTGCCTTCTTATTCTACTACTCAGTGCTTCTCCCACCCACTCTCAAACACATGCCGGGTATTTCTGGAAGGCTCACACACACACACACACACACACACACACACACACACACACACACATCTCAAGTCCGGTGTAGCGCTGGCTCTTTGAAAGTATATTTCATCATTGAATTCCCCCAAGAATTCTTCTGTGGGTAGTATTCTTACCTCACACAGCAAAAATGGTAACTTTGGGAGGTTAAGTACTTTACCATGTTTCCATGCCTCTCAAAGGGTGCATTGCTGTGTAATTGTGTAGATAAACACAAGATGCTATTGCGTGTACAATAGGGTAATAGGCAATACAGTTATTTATCCCAAGGGCTTTTAATGATTTTGTCTTAAATTCCTAGCCCCATAGAGGACCATTTCAAATCACTGTGATTCTATTACCTTTATTCTCACGGAACTGCAGACCCTCTGTGTCTCACTCTGTGAGTTCAAGGCTGTGGTCATAGTCCTCAGGACTTTTCTTGGGGTTAAGGACACTCCTGAGGCAGACTGAAGCTGTACATTCAAGGTCAGTAAAACCCAGAGTGGAAGGGGAAGTCCATGGATACCGCGAATGCTTTCACTGCTGGGGCACCTGAGCCCCCTCACCTCCTTCCTAACGGCCTCAGACAAGCCCTCAGACTACCTTAGCTGCATCTCACATCCCACCAAGCCCAGCCTCTAGCCCACTAGGTCACCAGTTCCTATACTTTTGCACCAACTAGTTTGTTGCTGCTGCAGGCGACATGGGATGGCCATGGACATGTCCTGCCTGAGCTTCCATGATGAAAAGTAGCCCCAGTCCTAATGCTAATGACAGGGAAACGCTGCCGTCGTTAAATCACAAAATGCTCTTCACAACACGTTTAAAATCTCCCATCATGTCCAAGCAGCCGATGCTCAAAAAGTCCTAATTTTAAAAAATTAAAGTCATATAAGGAATACAGACCAGTTTAATGACTCTGCACCCCACCCGCCACCCCCATCCCCCACCCTCAGTCTGAGAAACCGGGTCATGAACCAGACCAGGAACATCCTGAGTTTTGTTCCTTGAACTTCCACCCTTAAATGTTTCTTTGATGAAAGCTGCTATTTCCTGTAAAAAGAGATTCCTTCAGCCGAATGGGTTAATTTCACTTATTGGCCCACATTTCTGATCATCGATCCAAAGCATTTCTTTCCCATTTCCAACAAACCTATTTCTATCCTTTGCTTAATGCTTTATTTAATGCAATGAGAAGAATCTTATCTGGATACATTTTATAATAGCACTGACTTAAACTGCACTCTGCCTTTCTTTAAAAATAATAATCATCATACAATAAACAACAACAGAATAGAATACTCCCACCAAAGCAGCCCAGGTGAGCTCACAGAATAGAGCAAGATAATCAAACATAAAAGATACTTTGGCAGAAACTGGCATAGTAGAAAAAGCCCTCTGTTGGAAATCAGGGAATTAATAGCTGAGAGACCTCCGGAGGATGATTTGAAAACTGGCAAACAAGTGAAAGTGTTACTTAAAATACGGTCATTGAATTTAGGCTCCTCACTTAGAAATACACTTATGTTGGGGCACCTGGGTGGCTCAGTCAGTTAAGCGTCCAGCTTCAGCTCAGGTCATGATCTCACGGTTCATGGGTTCGAGCCCCACATCAGGTTCTGTGCTGACAACTCAGAGCCTGGAGCCTGCTTCGGATTCTGTATCTCCCTCTCTTTCTGACTCTCCCCTGTTCGAGCTGCCTCTCTCTGTCTCTCAAAAATAAATTAAAAACATTTAAAAAATGTTAAAAAAATACACTTATATGTACACTCATGCATTTGGTCAATCAACAAACATCTGTAGAGGGTTAATCATGTGTCACTGAGATATGTGTTCATTGGGATTCAGGTCACTGAACTGTCTTTCTAATCTTGTCTCTTTTTTACAAAGAAGAAAACAACTTTCTGTGGCATCATTAAAAACTTCACAATAAACTCCAATAACAAGTCACCTAAAGCAGATTTATTTACTTCTAGATTTCATGCTACTATTGAAATCCAATTATGTGTTACTCATCATTGAAACTTGGGGTTGCTTCCCACTGAGGTACTTCTATTCCTAGGAAAATTGAGGCCGGAGGCTTACTTTCATTGTATTAATCTGTGTGGTTTCTGTGTCCCTTGCTTTCAGGTCAGAAGGAACTGAGAGAAAAAATGTTCAGAATTTAAGACATCAATCTCTTGTGTGACAGCTCAATTTATTTTAAGGAAAGCAAAGCAGAAGAGGACTAAAATAGATTAGTCTAATATGTTATTTTGAAAATTTTGGCTTTGGAAGGGCAGTTAAGGAAGGGTCAGGAATCAAGGGACAGTTAAGTGCACGGCTCTGCTAAGAGGGGAGCGTGGGGCTATTTCTTTCCAGGGGGTGGTGGCGGCGGGGAGGCATGTCTGCAGGTCTCAGCTAGAACCTCTAGTGGTGCAGATGGTGAGATGAACACTGCTGCCCACACCCATCTTCCTACCCGCTGCCGACCAGCCACCTTCAGGGCTAAGGTTAGAAAAGGGGCCTGTTAATAATTCCTGGCTGGGAAGGGCGGGTGCTCTTTTAGTGTAGTAAAAATAAAAATAGCTGTGTTCCACATTTCTTCATGGGGGAACTACAAAAGGGGTTTCCTTTAAAATAAAAAACAAGCAAAGGATTCCCACTATCTCCACTGTTTTCTAATCGTGTTGAAGGTACTTATCAACATCATTAGTCAATACGAAGTAGTTATAGGTCTAAGTATTGGAAAAGCAGAGATATATCTACTGCATTTACAGAGCAAGGACACAAGTAGAGGGAGAGAAGGGGCCACGTCATGGAAGGCAAGAGGTACAAAGACTTGATTTGCGGGAGAAACTGATCACAGGTGCTGTGAAGGGGAGGGAGACCAGGTCACTGAGGGAGGGGGGAGAGAGAAAGAGAGAGAGAAAGAGAGAGAGAGATTGGAGCACACAGGGGATCACCCAAGGAAACCACTTCCCCAAAGCCATTGACTGGGAAACAAGAGAGGCTGATTATCTGAGTTTTCACAGCCAGCTCAGAGACTGCAGTTTCAGAGACTCACAGAGCAGTTGGTGTGCGCTCTGTAGCTGTGTAGTGCTCCCGTGGATGAGGAGGGCAGATAGCTAGGAGCAGACAGCATGATCTGAGGATCCCCTGGGACGCACTGAGAGAGACGATTGCCCCTTCTTGGAGCCCATCTGGAAGAGGCGGCATTGCCTCTCTGGGGACAAAAGAGCTAGCAGGAGCCACTACACTCCCCTGCCCCTCAGCATAGGCAGAGACACCTGCTCAGGATGGCTAACCCGTCGCTGGCTCTTTACTGAGCTTTACTTCAAACTCCACACCCTTGTGCTTTGGCGCAGTCACCCTTCTGGGACCAACCTGCCTCACTCCCCGTGTGGCAAGACCCTCCCCCAGAGAGCCAATGTGGGTCTGCACCATGCCAGGCCCCTAAAGTTTGGAGATTTAAAACTCAGCCAGCCCTCCCTAGGATAGAACACAGGTACAGGACTGGGCAGATGGCCTCCACACGGACAAGGTGAAGGTGAGATCTGACAGATGCCTGCGACGCACTAAGGGAGATTGTTGGCTTTTCTGGGAGGGCTTTCCAGACCGCAGCAGGTGTGAACGCCCCTCTCTGGGGAGTAGGGAGGGGGCTGGCACCGTTTCTCTCCCCTCCCCCTCAGCAAAAACTTCAGTAAGCAGCACAACACCAACAATGGTGGCCAAAACTGCTCGCACCAAGCCCTTCCCTCCTGCACTCTGCCGGTGCTGCTATTCCTGGTTGAGCGTGCCTGAGAACCAGCATAGTGGGTCCACCCCCCAGATCAACACAACCCCCACCCCCGCCCCACACACCATGTCGACTGACCACAGAGGGCTGCAAAACTTCAGCGTTCGTGGAAATAGCATCAGGTCTCTTTTCACAAGCAGACCAGAGCACAAAGAGTTAAAACCTGTCACACTCTGGCCAAGCTCCAAGCAGGCCCTGCTGTAGGTAAGAAGAAACTCTGCAGAGGACTGACCTGAGGGAAAGGGCAGCCAAAACCCAGCAGCAGAGCTGACACACCAGGGACACTTCCTGAAGCACCAGGCCCTGGACGGTACATGATCTCTTCTTTATAAAGCCATTACTCTCAGGAGCAGGAAACATAACAGGCTTTCCTAACACAGAGAAGACAGAGATCAGACAAAGTGCCAAGATGGAGGAATTCATGCCAAAAGAGAGTACAAGAAAAGGTCACAGTCAGGGACCCTAATCAAAACAGATATAAGTAACTAGGGGGGTCTGGACTTTACTTTGTGTTTTATTTTTTATTTTTCTTAGAGACAGAGAGAGACTACGAGTCAGGGAGAGGTGTAAAGGGGGAAAGAGAGAGAGACAGAAAGAGATAATCTTAAGCACACTCTGTGCTCAGTATGGAGCCCAACTTGGGGCTGGATCCCACAACCCTGGGATCATGACCTGAGTTGAAGTCAAGAGTCAGACGCTCAACTGACTGAGCCACCCAGGTGCCCCTGATCCAAAATTTAAAGCAACGATCATAAGGATACTAGCTGGGCTTGAGTAATTCATAGAAGACACCAGGGTGTCCCTTACTACAGACATAAAAGACCTAAAAATTACTCAGGCCTCAGTGAAAAATGCTTTAACCAAGATGCAAGGCCAACTGGATGTAATGACCACAAGGATGTAAGAAGCAGTAATTTGAATAAGTGCTATAAAAGATAAAAGTATGGAAAATAATGAAGCAGAAATGAAGAGAGAAAGAAAATGTGAGCTCATAACTGTAGGTTTACAGAACTCAGTGACTCCGTAAAACATAATAACATTCATATCATAGGAGTGAAGAAAAGGAGAAGAAAAGGGGTGTAGATGGTTTAGATGAAGAAATCATAGCTGAAAACTTCTCTACTCTAGGGAAGAAAACATACATCAAAATCCAGGAGGCAAAGAGAGCTAACATCAAAATCATGAAAAGCAGGCCAACACCAAGACATATCATAGTAAAATTTGCAAAATACAGAGATAAGGAAAGAATCCTGAAAGCAGCAAGGGAAAAGGAATCCCTAACCTACAAAGGAACACAAATAAAGTTAACAGTAGCTCTCGCCACAGAAACTTGGCAGGCCAGAAGGGAGTGGCATGATAGAGTCAACACGCTGAATGGGAAAAATGTGCAGCCAGGAACACTATCCAGCAAGGCTGTCATTCAGAATAGAAGGAGAGATAAAGAGCTTCCCAGACAAATAAAAGCTAAAGGAGCTCATGACCTTTAAAAGGGACTCTTTGAGTGTGAAAAAGACCCAAAGCAATGAAAACTAGAAAGGAACAGAGAAAATCTCCAGAAACAATGACAAAACAAGTAATAAAATGACACTAAATTCATATTTATTAATAATTACTCTGAATGAAAATGGACTAAATGCTTCAATTAAAAGACATAGGGTATCAGAATGGATAAGCAACAGCAACAACAAAGACAAGACGTCTGGGTTCATATGCGTGCCTAATTAGCACACCAAATAGCTGAACAAAAAGATAGACTACTGCCCAGTTTCTGGACTGGCTACTGTGTTGTAGGAACAATCCAAGTGGTTCAGCAAAAGCTTTGAAAACTGAACTGGTATTGGAACGATAGCTCACAGAGGACAGGTTGGAGCATGTGACTGGAACTTACCCAGAGAAATTGTCAGCTAAAACAAAAATATCAACGTTCTCCACAGAATTTAAACAAAACCCAGAGTTGCATAATATTAAAAATGTTCAGAATACAAATAAAAATTACTTGGCATATGAAGAACCAGAGAAATACATGAAAAAAGACAAAGTATAAGTTTATGTAGATATGCTGTTTATGTAGTATATGCTGCCTACAAGAGATTCATTTTAGACCTAAAAACACCTGCAGATTGAAAGTGAGGGGATTGAGAACCATCTGTCATGATAATGGACATCAAAAGAAAGCTGAAGCAGCCATACTTATAACAGACAAACTAGAGTTTTAAACCAAAGACTCTAACAAGAAACAAAGAAGGGCACTATAAAATAATAAAGGGGTCTATCCAACAAGAAGATCTAACAATTATAAATATTTATGCCCCCAACATGAAAGCATCCAAGTACATAAAACGATTAATAACAAACCAAAAAGAATTCATGAATAATAATACATTAATAGTAGGAGACTCTAACACCCCACTTACATCACTAGACAGATCATCTGAACAGACAATCAACAAGGAAACAATGTCTTTGAATGACACAGATGGACTTAACAGATATATTCAGAATATTTCATCCTAAAGCAGCAAAATATACATTCTTTTCAGGGGCACATGATACATTCTCCTTTCTCCACGTGAATAGATCACATATGAGGTCACAAATCAGACCTTGACAAGTGCACAAAGATTGAGATCATATCATGTATATTTTCCCACCACAATGCTATGAAACTTGAAGTCAACCACAAGAAAAATTTGGAAAGAGATGGACGTTAAAGATCATCCAACTAAAGAATGAATGGGTCATCCAGGTAATTAAAGAAGAAATAAAAAATGCCATGGAAATGTTATAATGAAAACACGATAGTCCAAAACCTTTGGGATGCAGCAAAAGCAGTCATAAGAGGGAAGTATATAGCAATACAGGTCTACTTCAAGAAGCAAGAAAAATCTCAAATACGCAACTTAAACTTCCACCCAAAGGAGCTAGGAAAAGAACAACAAATGAATCCTAGCCAGTGTAAGAAGGGGAAAATAAAGATTAAAGCACAAACAAATGAATGATATAGAAACAAACAAACAAACAACAATAAAACCCATTAGAACAGATAAATGAAACCAGGAGCTGGTTCTTTGAAAGAATTAATAAAATTGATAACCTCTTAGCCAGACTTATCAAAAAGAAAAGAGAAAGGACCAAAATAAATAAAATAATGAATGAGAGAGGAGAGAAGACAGCCAACACCACAGAAATACAAGCAATTATAAGAGATTATGAAAAATTATATGCATACACGGGCGCCTGGGTGGCTCAGTCAGTTAAGTGTTGGCTTTAGCTCAGGTCATGATCTCATGGTTCATGGGTTTGAGCCCTGCGTTGGACTCTGTGCTGACAGCTCACAGCCTGGAGCCTGCCTGCTTCAGATTCTGTGTCTCCCTCTCTCTCTGACCCTTCCCTGCTCACACTGTCTCTCTCTGTCTCTCAAAAAAAAAAATACACACACACACACACACACGCAAAGAAAAAGCATGTGCATGCAAATTAGGAAATCTGGAAGAAATGGATAAATTCCTAAGAACATATAAACTACCAAAACTGAAACAGGAAAAAATAGAAAACTTGAACAGATCAATAACCAGCAAAAAAAAAAAAAAAAAAAAAAAAAAATCTCCCAACAAACAAACATTTAGGGCCAGATGGCTTCCCAGGGGAATTTACCAAACATTTAAAGGAGAAATAATAAATACCTATTCTTCTCAAACCAAAAAATAGAAATAGAAAGAAAACTTCCAAACTCACTCCACAAAGCCAGCATTACCTTGACTCCAAAAACACACAAAAACCTTACTAAAAAAGAGAATTTCAGATCAATATCTCTGATGAACATGGATACAAAATTTCTCAACAAAATGTTAGCAAATCGAATCCAGTAGTATATTAAAAGAATATTTCACCACGATCAAGTGGGATTTATTCCTGAGTTGCAGGGCTGGTTCAATATTCACAAATCTATCAATGTGATACACCACTTTAACAAAAGAAAAAATAGGAACTATATGACCCTCTCAATAGATAAGGCATCTGACAAAGTACATCATCCTTTCTTGATAAGAACCCCCAAGAAAGTACGGAGAGAGGGAACATACCTCAGCATCATAAAGGCCATATACAAAAGACTCACAGCTAATATCATCCCCAATGGAGAAAATCTGAGAGTTTTCCTTTATGGTCAGACAATAAAAAGAAGTAAAAGGCATTCAAATCAGCAGGGAAAAAGTCAAACTTTCAGTATTTGCAGATGATATGATACTCTATGTAGAAAACCCAAAAGATCCCACCAAAAAATTACTAGAACTGATACAGGAATTAAGTAAGATATACAGGATATAAAAATCAACATACAGAAATCTGTTGCACTTCTACAGGCCCATAATGAAGCAGCAGAAAGAGAAATCAAGGAATCGATCCCATTTACAACTGCACCAAAAACCATAAGATACCCCTGAAGAAGCCTAACCAAAGACGTAAAAGATCTGTACTCTGAAAACTATAGGATACTAATGAAAGAAATTGAAGATGACACAAAAAAATGGAAAAACATTCCATGCTCATAGATCAGAAGAACAAATATTGTTAAAATGTCAATACTACCCAAAGCAACCTACACATTTAATGCAATCCCTATCAAAATACCACCTGCATTTTTCATAGGGCTAAAACAAACAATCTTAGAATTTGTGTGGAACCACAAAAGATCTTGAAAAACCAAAGCAATCTTGAAAAAGAAAAAGCTGGAGGCATCACGATTCTGGACTTAAGTTACAAAGCTATGGTCATCAAAATAGTATAGTACTGTAACAGAAACATACACACAAATCAATGAAACTGAATAGAAAACCCAGAAATGGACCCACAACTATATGGTCAACTAATCTTCAACAGACCAGGAAAGAATATCCAGGGGGAAAAAAGACATTCTCAACAGACTTATGTTGGGAAAACCCAAAACTGAACCACTTTCTTACACCATGCATAAAAACAAACTCAAAATGGATGAAAGACCTAAATGTGAGACAGGAAACCATCAAAATCCTAGAGGTGAACATAGGCAGCAACCTCTTTGACCTTGGCTGCAGCAACGTCTTACTAGATATGTCTCCTGAGGCAAGGAAAACAAAAGCAAACATGAACTATTGAGACTTCATTGAGATAAAAAGCTTCTGCACAGAAAAGGACATAATCAATAAAACCAAAAGGCTACCTTCAGAATGGGAGAAAATGACATATCTGATAAAGGATTAGTATCCAAAATCTGTAAAGAACTTATCAAACTCAATACCCAAGAAACAAATAATCTTGTTAAGAAATGGGTAGAAGACACGAATAGACATTTTTCCAAAGAAGACATCCAGATGGCTAACAGACAAATGAAAAGATACTTAACATCACTCATCATAAGGGAAATGCAAACCAAAACCATGATGAGACACCACCCCACACCTGTCAGAATGTCTAAAATTAACAACATAGGAAACAATAGATGTTGGCAAGGATGCAGAGAAATGAGAACGCTTTTGCCCTGTTGGTGGGAATGCACACTGGTGCAGCCACTCTGGATGTTCCTAGTTAAAACTAAAACTACCCTATGATCCAGCAATTGTAGTACAAGAATATACCCAAAGGATAAAAAAAAAAAATACTGATTCAAAGGGACACGTGCACCCCAGTGTTTACAACAGCACTATCTACAACAGCACTATCAACAACAGCCAAATTATGGAAAGAGCCCAAATGTCCATTTACTGATGAGTGGATCAAGAAGTTGTAATGATATACAATAGAATACTACTCAGTCATTAAAAAGATGAACTCTTGCCATTTGCAGTGATGTGGATGGAGCTAGAGTGTATTATGCTAAGTGAAATAAGTCAGAGCAAGACAAATACCATATGATTTCACTCATATGTGTAATTTAAGAAACAAAACAGATGAACAGAGAAGAAAAAAAGAGAGAGACAAACCCTAAAACAGATTCTTAACCATAGAGAACAAACTGAGGGCTGCTGGAGGGAAGGTGAGTGGTGGGGCGAATGGGTTAAATGGGTGATTGTCATTAAGGAGGGCATCCTTTTGTTGTGATGAGCACTGGTGTTGTATCTAAGAGACGAATCACTAAATTCTATTCCAGAAACTAATATTGCCGTGTATGTTAACTAAATAGAATTTCATAAAATCTTGAAACAAAAAGAAGATACTTGTACAAAAATATGAAGATATAAGTATTATGTTTTTGTTGTTAGAAGACTATTTGTAGAATATTAGAAATAATTCTAATATCTGTCCTGATAGAACTTCGTGAAGACACGGTGGGTTAGCACAATAGAGCGTTATCAGCTACTCACAGATTGAAATATTCCTCAAAGGTGTGAGAAAGACTGTGCTGTGGAGAAGTCTCCAATGTGCACCTGCTGCATGGAAAGGCAAGTTGCACTGCAGTATGGATAGTGTGTTTCTTTATATCTGAGATATGGAGGGCGCCTGGGTGGCTAAGTCAGTTGAGTATCCGACTTTGGCTTAGGTCATGATCTCATGGTTGCTGAGTTTGAGCCCTATGCCCGGCTTGTCCCTACAGCTCGGAGCCTGGAGCCTGCTTCAGATTCTGTGTCTCTTTCTCTCTCTCCCTCCTCTGCTCATGCTCTCTCTCTCTCTCTCTCTCAAAAACAAATAAACATTAAAAAAACTGTTAGAAATGGAATACATTCTTGATTGTGTTTTCTTTTACATTTTTAAAACTTATTTCTTTATTTTGAGAGAGAGATAGAAAACAGAAGGGGCAGAGAGAGACGGAGAGAGGGAATCCCAAGAATCTTGTGATGTCGGAGCAGAGGCCAACACGGGGCTAGATCTCAGGAGTGTGAGATCATGACCTGAGCCAAAATCAAGAGTTAGACGCTTACCCAGCTGAGCCACACAGGCACCCCTCTGGCTTGTGTTTTCAAAAGTCAATTTTTAAAAGCTAATAAAAATTGTTCCTTGTTTGGAGGGCTAGAAAGGAGTTATTGAATCAAGGGTGCAACTTAGGCTTCCTACACCGTCCTTTGTTTTGTGTTTTTGACTTTGGAACAATGTAAATGTAAATAAAAAATTAAATCAAATGAGGGGGAAATTTCTTAAAAATTGAGAACAAAAATAAACAAATGATCCTTGCTATATATCAAATTGGTGGCTTAAGGACAGGGAAAAATTATATAATTTGACTTTAAAACACAGAGTTTGACTAATACAGTTGTAGTAGGATATATTCTAAGAACAACAACAAAGAAAAATGCAAAGAAATCTTAAACTGTTCATTTTTCCCACTGTTAATAGTAACCAAGCATCCAAGCCTTCTTCTTTCTGCCAGGCTTATGGTGTTGGCTTTTTACAATTTTTTTATTTTTTAATGCTTTTTATCTTTATTTTTGAGAGACAGAGAGAGACAGTGCGAGCAGGGGAGGGTCAGAGAGAGAGGGACACAGAATCTGAAGCAGACTCCAGGCTCTGAGCTAGCAGTCAGCACAGAGCCCGACGCAGGGCTCGAACCCACAAACCATGAGATCATGACCTGAGTCGAAGCCAGATGCTTAACCGAATGAGCCACCCAGATGCCCCTGGTGTTGGCTTTTATTTTGTCCCACAGACATGTTGTCTTTGGTATCCTTGGCTAGACCAAGGATCATATTGGTTATATGGTCACACTCTAGCTTTACGGAAGCCAGAAACAATAAACGGCAATATTCTCTTGATTATTTAGATGAACCTGGGGCTGGCATTTATCTCTTCTTTTCCACAAAAAGATTAGGGTCTATTAGCAAGGAAAAGGGACAGACTGCACTGGAGAGAAGTAACTTGAAGCACTGGCCACAGAGGGTCAGAGTAAGGGGAAGACCTCAGATGAACGCTTTCTGAGGGCATGACGGAGACCATCTGGGGAAAACAAACTTGTAGAACATTCGTGGGCCAGTTAACCAAACAGCAGATTTGACTTCTAATCCCTACCACTTTCATTTTTAAAATGTTTACTTATGGGGTGCCTGGGTGGCTTAGTCGGCTAAGCGTCCAACTTTGGCTCAGGTCATGATCTCACAGCTTGTGAGTTTAAGCCCCGCATCAGGCTCTGTGCTAACAGCTCAGAACCTGGAGCCTGCTTCTGCTCCTGTCTCTCCCTCTCTCTCTGCCCCTGCCCTGCTTGTGCTCTGTCTCAAAAATAAATAAATAAAAATAAAATAAAATGTTTATTTATTTGAGAAAGTGGGGGGGTCAGAGAGAGAGGAAGAGAGAAAGAGAGAGAGAGAATCCCAAGCAGGCTCTGAGCTGTCAGCAAAGAGCCCGACAAGAGGCTCGATCTCATGAACTGTGTGATCATGACCTGAGCAGAAATCAAGATTCCAGCGCTTAACCGACTAAGCCACCCAGGCGCCCCACATCGCTACCACTCTTATGAGTTGGATTATGTTTATCTCTCTGAAGCATTCTCTGAAGATTCTTGGGCGTCCTCTACATGTGACTGTGTGAGTGTGTATGTGGGCATGTGTGCATATGTGTGTCCGACTGAGAAGAGAGGTCGAATGTCTTGCCTAAAAGCCTACAGCCAGCAAGTGGGAGAACTTGGGCTCCCACTCACATGGCAGCACCAGAACCAGGCTCTTAATCATTCCTCTGGAGACTGGTTTTACTGGATCTACGATAAGGGCCATAGTTCCTGGGATTCATTGTGTAACAGCAGCTAACATCTAACAGGCAAGCACTGTGCCGAGTGCTTTACATAGATGATCTCTCTTAATCCTACAGAAAACTCAACTATTACCTCATAATTCCAGATGGTAACACTGAGATTCCTATTCCCTGAATAATTTGTCCAACCTCTTAGCTTTACTAAGCAGCAGAGCGAGATGGAATGTGTGCCTAATTCTCTCTGCTCCCAGTGTCTCCTCTTACCTGTCTTGGGAAACTGTCTCTTCTTGGAAAGAAGTTTCTTTTTTAAAAAGCCTTATTTCTGAGACATCTTTTTCAGATATTAAATTTACATTGCGTGATTGTAGGGGTTTTCTGGTCTCCTTAAATGCGAAAAGAATTTTAAAATATAAATTCCCTTTTGTGGGTAACATGCAAGTTAGAGGAAACCTTCTTAAAGAAATATGAATGAATATTGAGGGTTAAGAATTCTGAATCCCACAAATGGTAGTCTAGATCACAATGCATTTAAGCAAAAAGCCAAGAAGTCGTATTTCAAGGAAAACAACCTGCTGTGGGCACAAGGGTGAAGGTATACGAGAGGACAGGAGCCAAGATGGGGGCAAAGATGTCTGCAGGACATGTTAGGATCTGAGAGTCTAAGTGTAAGACCATAGAGCTTTCCAAGGCCGGCTGTCATAGTAGCCGAGCAGATAACGTGGGAGTAGCTTCCACCACTGACAACAAGAGGACTTTTCTGCATAAGGCAACTTCGGTTGTCTGGCTCGACAGTCACATGCTGCCCCACTATGTGTTTTTTTTAAAAGCACACTGTCCTGACTTAAACCAGCTTCACTTTCTGCAGCAGTGAGTCTAAACAATACAGCTGACCCTTAAATAACCCGTGTTTAAACTTGCACGGGTCTACATCTACCCAGCTTTTTATAGTGCAGTACAGTTCGGTAAATGTATTTTCTCTTCCTTATGATTTTACTAATAACATTTTCTTTTCTTCAGCGTACAATCGTGTAAGAATGCAGTGTATACTACATATAATACATAAAATATGTGTTGTTTATGTTGTTGGTAAAGCATCTAGTCAGCAGTAGGCTATTAGTTAAGTTTTGGGGGAGTCAAAAGGTACACTCAGGTTTTTGACTATAAAGGAAGTTGATGCCCTCACCTACACATTGCTCAAGGGTCAACTGTAATTCTCTAGCTTCAGGAGATCCTGATCATGGGGCTCCTTTTCATTAGCACCATCTTCTGAGGACTGTCCTGTCCACATAAAGCCACAGACAGCTACTAATGTTACCAGAAGCCAATATACCAGGGTAAATACGGCATCAAGATAATTTCCTTATATTAAGAATAAACACATTTTATATAGGTAAAGTCATCTGAAAATTTTTAAAAGTTTGTTTATGCAAAAGACATAAATATCCAAAAGTAGCGCATCCCTATGAAACATTTCATCAGCCAAAATAGCCATAAAGGGAAGAAGCAATTGCCATTATCCTATATGGAAAATTCTTTGAGTGCTCCCAGACTCAAAACATAACCTTCCTTAGGCTTTTCTGATACCTTAGGACACATCTTCCTAACAGATGAACAAAATAAACGGAGATAAAGCACAGATGCTCACACAGTTCAGAGCTGTGGTGGCCGGACACTGGGGGCTGTGTGTGGTTCCCGGGAAAAAGGTTGGTGGTGACATCTCCTTGTTCTGGGCGCACACTGCCTCCAGAACAGCGCAACAGGTGCAAAACGATGCCAAAGGCCAGTTTCGCTTTTCATCTTTTTTTTTTTTTTCCATGAAAGCAAAAGCCCCCTTCGGATTTCCTTGGTTACCAAAAACAGGTAATAATGTAAGTCTTTCATGAATGTGAAGTGACCTACCATGATCTTTTGGAAAGTGTCACAATAATACACCAACTGAACCCACTCACTGAACTCACAGTTGTGAGACAGACTCTCTCTCCTTTTTACCCATTTCAATTTCCCTTTCTTTCTCTCCCTCAGTTTTCTATTCTATTCTATTCTGTTCTATTCCCTTTTCTTTCTATTCTCCATACAGTCTATATAAATGTAAGGAAAATATAGTGTGCGTGTAAGCCTACGTGTTTGAAATACACCTCTGGTGACTGTCCACTTGGTATGTGGACAAACTGTAGCAGGATTCCCGCACAGAGAGAGGGGACACCAAGGCTTTTCTTTCCAGGGAGCAACTTGATTACAGCCGGCATCGCTGAGTCAGGTTCGTACCCAAAGAACTGAGCCCTGAACACCATGTGGCATGGTTTTTTATACATTTTTTACTTTTTTGTCTCCCTATATGGTAACACACAAACAGGAGGTCTGATTAAAGTGGTCTCATGTTACAAGGTCATGAGGGATGATGTCATGCAGGCGAATAGAAGGTTGCCTGGAGATGTTCTTTTTTTCTTTCCTTAGAGAGGGGACCTACTACAAAACAAGAAAATGCATGTCAAAGGAATCATGTCTTGCATTTGGGCGAACTTTTTTACCCCTACACCTTTCAGGTTGCTTTCAGACCCAGACAGCTGCAGGGACTGGGGGGGGGGAGGGGGGGTGTCCTCATTCTCTGACCTCCTGATCCTGATGAACAGCGGAAGAAAAGCTGTGGCATATGGAAGAGCTTAGGTGGTGGTGGCGCTATCTGGATGGCGGAAGCCCAGATTCCGGCTTTTTCTCCCTTGGGGCACTTTTGTGAGTTCCCTGAAGCCTTCTACCCCCACTCTCCTGCTAGACACCGTCAAGTTCAGTTCCACGCTCTCCAGCCTGCCTTGGAAGCTTCATCTGCCAGAGGCCCTCGGTGACAGTCACCTTGGTGTGGCCAGCAGGCAGTCCTCACGGCCAGTATCACCTTAAGAAAGCCATGGCCTGGCTACTTTCTGAGCGGCTCCTTTGTATGGGACAGAAAACCCAAGTCTTTGTCTTGCCGGACTCTTTGACCCGAGGCCACTCCAAGCAGGAAAATATTGTAATCTTAAAATCTAGGGCATATTTTTTCCCCTCTAAACAGTTCCATCCAAACCCTTCTCATTCTGAGACACAGATGGAGATGGGAGGTGGTCAAGGTAAGAACCGCATTCAGAAACTAGCTTTGAGTGGGTCCCCACTCCTCCTTCTCCGATCATGCTCCTGGCCCACAGGGTGGTGAAAGGGACGGATTGGCCTTGTTCCTGTGGACGCCGACAACAGTTCTGGAAAGATGAGCTGGCAAGTGCCTCTCTAGAGTATAGTCTCTTCACTGCTCTCAGATTTCAAATTTCAGAGAAAACGACAAGACAGTGAGAACACTTTCATCTAGCCTCCTGTTGCATAGGTTGGATGCAATTAGGCACCTCCGTCCCTCTTCCCCGCCAGGCACAGGGCATCGTGTGGTCAGTCAACAACCTCATCTGTCCAGGTCTGTGCCAGGCAGTGAGGAAGTTGTAAAGAAAAACTAGATTCTAAGCCTTTGAGAACTAATCATCCCAATAAATAGAACAAATACCACTAAAACACAACGCATTGAGTCAACAACAGTCCTGTCCCAGCTGGCACAGCCCTGTTGGGCTAGTCAGACCGGGCACATGAAAAACAGGGACGGGAGCCATGCCTCTGAAGCCACAGAGCCTTTGTAAGGGAGAGGGCACAGGAGGCGGAGCAGGGGGCAACCTGTTCTTCCCTGCAGGGTAACCTGAAACATGCAAACACAGCATGCCTCCGTGCCTCAGCCAATGGGTCACAGAGTTCCTTGTCCTCAGGCAAGGGCTAGGAAAGCCAATGTGTGCCCAGCCGCTGAGGAAAGCAGATGGAAGAGAAAAGCTACTGCAAAGGAAAAGCATAGCTTTCGTAGTGTACGGGAAATGCAAGTCAAGAATGGGAATTGAAGGGAAATGATCGTCCGGTTGCAGGACTGTGTCTCTTCAAGCCCAAGAGACTAGGTCATGTCGGTAGAGTGCTGAGAGTATTGGGCAGAAATAGGAAGACAGGGCGGTGCTAAAGCTGAGTAGGAAAGGTTAGTGCAGAAGAAATTCAGAGCCTGAGTTCCTGAGAGGATGCCGGGGCAGGAAGAGGGCCGACTGCACAGGGCTCGGAGGGTGGCTGAGATCTGGCAAGGCCGAGAAGGGCAGGAGGATGCACAGCAGAAAGGAAAACAGCTTCCAAAACGGACAGAAACACCCGTTGTTGCAAATTGCGCACTGTCGTGAAGGGGAAGGAAAGTCTTTGCTTTCCCTCTGCATCTCCCTTCCCTCCGTGGTCTCAGCCCCAGGAGCCCTGTCCTGGAGCTCTCAAGCTTTGGCTGCAATCTGCCCTGAGCCCTGTAGTTAGGATGCAAGCAGAGTGCCCGTCCAGACTCCTCAAGTGTGCATTTGTCTGCTGCTTCTATTTGGCTGGAGCCTTGCCGTGATGGATGGAGACACGTGATTCCACTTGTAAATGTTGCCCTAGTTTTTCTTATCCAGGTCAACCTTCGAAGGACCTTAGGTCACAAATCCAGCCAGACAGGGGACTGTATTCACCCTCAGGACTTACACTCACTGGCTGCGTGCACCTCGGAAAGAAATATCCATGTGCCCCCTCCCTGGCCATCTGGATTCTAGTTTGTGCAGCGGAACGGCTGGCTTTTCTCCCTCGATTATTTTGTTTTTGTTTCTACCTGCATTAAGTCGGTGGGGAGAATGAGCTTGGCGATCATGCCAGACAGGAATTGAAGTTATTTCTTGTCCTCGGAATACATTACATCAAGGCAATTTGGTTGGAACAGGCAGTTACAGTGGGACTGTGGCAGAAATGCAGATGTCAGCCCACCCTCTGCCCTGTTTTGTCTCCAAACAGGATCTGTCTCCAAACAAGATCTGTCTCCAAACAGGATCCGTTTCTTGACTTGATTTGTCTTTCTTCCCTTCTAAAAAATCTTTAAAAAAAATATTTAATGTTTATTTATCTTTTAAAAAGACAGAGGGTGAGAGGAGAAGGGGCAAAGAGAGAGAGAGGGAGACACAGAATCTGAAGCAGGCTCCAGGTCTGAGCTGTCAGCACAGAGCCCAACGCGGGGCTCGAACTCACAAACTGTGAGATCATGTTCTGAGCGGAAGTCATGCTTAACCACTGAGTGCCCAGGTGCCTCTAAAAAATCAGTTTTTTGAGGTAGAATTTATATTTGACAAAATTTGCCATTTTCTAGTATTCAATCTGCTGAATTTTGACAAATGTATAGAGTCAGGGAACCACTTCCACAGTAATAATATAGAACACTTCTTGTCACCTTATATGTTCTCTCCAGGGCTTCTTGCAGCCAACCCCCTCCTCCTACCCCTGCCCCTGGCATACTGGGTCCCTTCCTTAAATATGAAGTGGGATGTGAGCAGCCTGAAAACTGCAAGGTCACATAAATACCTAGTTTTTGTTCTTAATCTCCAATAATTGCATTTTGCTGGCCATTTCCTAACTGGCATGCTGAAGAATCAGGAATGGTTAAAATCTATCTTTTGCTACTTATTTGCAGCTGCACTCATCGTCTTTGTTGACCTGTTCCACCAACATCAGAGATAACGTTTGCTCCAGGTTTCCAAGCAGAAGACCTGTAATTGACATCTGTCCGGCGCTCAAAAGAAAGCAGTCTGAGCCTAAAGACAAAAAGATGCCCCATTGAGATGAAATAAGAAAACGATCTCCTACTCCTCCTTTATCTTTTGGTTAGACTTTAGTAAGATTCTGTGTCTGAGACATTGTCACCCTTATTCTCTTACCCTATGGGATTGGAAGAGATACAAAGTAATGAACAAAGCTAAGCAAGGAATGTGGGGAGGGGCAATGGTGGTGCGAACGTACTGGAGTGAACAAAATTCATTAGAAACCATCTGCTGGGCATGCAGCAAGTACTTTGGGCTCTGAGATACCAACCACGAACGAGCTGTGGGGTCCTGCCCACTGGGAGCTCCCAGCTGAGTAGAGGAGGAAGCCACATAATCAGGCACTGATGAGATGACTGGATCACGCAATGACGGAGGCCGTGCGGTTGGTGACTGAGACACATACAAAGAACATGGCATCCATTCTTCCATCAGGGAAGCCTCCTGGAGACTGTGATATCCAGGCTTCAAAAATGTGAAAAGTGGGAAAACCTGAGAATTTGTTTCTTGAGATTGTTCATGGTAATTAGCGATTCATAAATGAGAAATTGGAGACTATTTAAAATTAAGTGGTATTATGCAGAAGCATGGAAGAAGTGAGAAACATTAAAAAATGCAATCTGAATCAGATGACATGCAAATCTAAGGTGATTCAATGAATTCATAAAGAGAGAAATGGAGGGCGTTCAGACTTCGCGTTACACTTGTTTCTCAAGCCTCACTTCCCACAGAGTGACACTCAGGGTCCAGAGGAGCAGAACCTCGAGCTTAGGAACCTTGAGACTTTTATAATTGCCAGTAAGCCTGCCTGCCACTATCTTTATTTTAATGTGTAGGAAACAAACGTGTCCTTTTCTCTGGAGGAAGATCCTTCTCTGTCTTTCAAGGCTCTTTGCTATACAAGTGTCCTTGAAAGGATAGCACATTCTTGAAAACAGAGTCAGTGCCTCTGTGGGAAAGACAAGCAGGAACAGAGATGTACAGACAAGTTGCTTCAGTCATTGTTTGGTAGAATCATGAAATCAATGTAAAGGGTTTACACATATAAAAGAATGTTTCCTGTTGTAGAGTAAGCATTGTGTAAGGAAACTTTTCCTTTGTTATATCTACATGTAAAAACATTTTTTCACCTTTTTTCATCGGCAGTAAGTTTGAGACACATTGGCTAAGATATTATTAAATATACCGAGTCCTTACATTCCAGGTGATATCACGTGGCTTGCATTACACCCAAAACACTGCAATAGCAACATGTATTATGTTGGGGTTCTTCTGATATAAATCACAAATACAATGCCATATAGACTGCATATTCTAATCATGATTGATAAACACATTCAAATGCTATTTTGGAGACTACAAAGTTTTAGATACTATATCATGGTTTTCTCTTTTTGACTAAATGGAGTCTTAAGAAGACAAATTTTACCTCAAGTTTCAGGTAGATAATGGGCAAAATGTGTATTCTGAGTTTGGACAACTTCCAGAATAAAGCACAGTGTGGGGAAATTTACATTACTAACTGAATTGATGCTTTGTCACGCATTGGATTTAAAAAAGAACACACACATAAATTAACAAATATTTGACATCTTAACAGCTCCAAAGCAAATATTTATTTCTTCTGACTTGAGTTCCTATGAAATAATGTTCTGGACAGATAAAAATGAATGTTGTGTCCTTAATGTATTTGTTAAATTCAAGATTTTTAAAAACACTTTACACAAAAGATAAAATTTCATTAAAACTAGTTCTTATAAGTCCAGTTTCTGTCTGCGTAGATACCTATGATATCTTTGCTTAGATATGGGAATGAAAGTGGGCAGTGCCCCAGAAGGTGGCATTTATTACGTGTAAACATGCTGATGGAGGAAAGCAGGGGACTGCCAAGTCAGTTAAGTGGGAAGTGGTTAAAGAAATTTCTACTGTGTGTCAATCAATTCTTGTTGCTATTAGTATTTATACAGAATATAGGCACTCCTCATTTTCAACACCTAGGATAAAAGGTTATTTTTGAAAGTCCAGTTTGCTTCAGTTCACAAACCTATTATTAGTTTTTAATTAATTGATTAGTTAATTTTATTTTAGAGAGTGAGAAAGAGAGGGAGCACACAAGCATGGAGAGGGGCAGAGGGAGAAAGAAAATTCCAAGCAGGCTCCATCCTCAGCAAGGAGTCCAATGGGGGCGAGGGGCAGGGCTGGATCTCATGAGCTTGGGACCTGAGCCGAAAATCAAGAGTCAGATGCTCAACCAAGTGAGTCACCCAGGCACCCCTATTATTTTACATCTACTTTCGTATAATGTTCATTGGTATATATTTATTCTTTAGAGCCTCTATCCACTTGTTACTGAAAAAAAGCAAGTTTCTTGCTATCATATCCCTATGAAGACAACATCGCTGTCCCACGTGTAATTAAATTTTTTTCTTCATCACAAAGTGTCTCTTAATGATTCCATGTTATATTTTATCAATATCTATATCTATTGTCACCCGGGTACTAGAACCCTTCTTGGAACTATGACCTTTAAACTCATTCATTGTTCCCTGGGCAACTTCTTCAATTCTTCAATCTCTTCCTCCAAGTATAAATGCCCTAGAGTTTTGATCGTCCCCTTGGTGCTTTGTACAGTACCACAGTGAATGGGGCCCTCCAGTCCTTTCCAAGACCCTTGGAAAATAATATTCCGTTTATTTTTACAAACCTCATCTATACTTTCCACTGATGCTTTTAATATCTTCACAACTACTCCCCAACTCATACCTTTTGTTGAGGTCATAATGTAGTTTGAGGTGGTTCTGTTGAACTTAAGCCTCTGTACTTCACCCTGATCTTTACATTTACTTCTGAATTTGTTAGCCGTAATTACCCTGTGACCTTCATTTTCAGCTTTCTTTTGAAAGCAGCTTTGCTTAATTGTGAATTTGTTCCCCAAAGCTGACCAGAACAGTGCCAGATCCTTAAGATATGATGCTATCAACGTTCCAGAGTCTGTTTCATTGATCTGTGTTTGTACTTGACTTTGTGCTGTGATTATTTTTAAGCTAGTTACAGATTGCTGGCGGGGAAACCGAGCAATCCATAGTCTTTTTTATTCTATCCATATAGCCATATGCAAATTCTACAGGTGTCCTGAACTCCAAGGAAGTGGTAAAGGTCAGCCTGTCTCTACTGATGTGCCTAACAAAGGATGTTCAGAATCTGTTCTGTATAGTTGGAGTATTTACGGTCATTAGTGTTTATTAAAACCCATTTAAAACCAATGACTTTGGCTATTAACTGTAAAACAGGTTGCATTTTGATTTTATATAAATATTCTAACTGCACATCTTTTCACTTGTGAGATGGAAGGTAAACTTATTAATGCTTATTATAATATTAAAATTTAGTAAGTATTCACTATTACTGTTAAGGCAAGTGGCATCAGAAGGCAATTATTTCAGTTAAAGGCTTCTGGAAGGACATTTGGAGGACCTATATTGACTCTAAGGTTACACATTCCAGATTGATGGACCGTCCTGTGACAACCTTTACGTCAAGCAGGCTTTCTCAGTTTCTCTTCCATCTCAACCTCTGGGAGGAAGGTGTGTGTAAAGTATCCCGGGAAGTGTAAGAAACCAGGAGGGGTTCCTTCCATTATGAAAGCCCAGAATCAAGGCATATTTTTCAGCTGCATAGAGGATGGTTTACTCCTGCAGATGGAGGTACAGAGAAAAATCCATAGAAACATATATATGTAAACGCAGACATGTTTAGAACATCACAGAAACACCAAAGAATAAAAAGCCAAGTAAAATTCTTCAGTATGGGACTCTGTCCACGTCTCCCAACGCAGAGAGAAGCGATTTCGACATTCAGACTGTGTCTACACAAGCGCTGGAGAAAAACACAAACAAACAAACAAACAAACAAAAAACATACAGATCTCTCTGAAAATGGCTTGTAATTTCTGCGGTTCCTCAATCATCTGCGATGGGCAGTCTAGGCTGTAAAATAAAGGTTAGACTTTATGTCAACCATACGTCGTCGTTCAGAGAGACTGAATTGAAATTTGCACAAGGCACTCAGCTCCTTCCTTGCGTGGAAAACGGGCTCCGTCACAACCGAGAGTGATCTGCAAACCCAAGCACCTCGCCGACCCTACTCCAGAAGGCTGAGCCCCCCCGCCCCAGGGCTCCCGGAGCCCGCCGCCCGCCGCCCCGCCCCCCAGGATCACCCCGCCCCGGGGGCGGAGAACAGGTAGCCCCGCCCCTGCCCCGCCCCCTCGCGTAACCCGGATACACACCCACGCTCCCCTTTCACCTCCCAGCCGTTGGCTAACGTGGAAGTGGGACCCGCTGGCCGGCTGAGGAGCCCGGAGCGTGGTGCCCTGGGCGGTTGGGTGCGCGGCACGGCGCCGGAGGACTTCTCGGCGCGGCTCGGCCTTTCCCGGGAGGCAGCGATGGGGCGCGCGGGCGCCGGCGAGCGGACGCCGGTGTGAGCCGCGAGGCGCCCGGCCCCGGAGCGAGGCGGCGGCGGGCGCGGGGAGGCCTGTGAGGGCCGCCGCCCCGAGCCCCGGCCTCCCGCGCCATGGCCCCCATGGGCATTCGCCTGTCCCCGTTGGGGGTGGCCGTGTTCTGCCTGCTGGGGCTCGGCGTGCTCTACCACCTCTACTCGGGCTTCCTGGCCGGCCGCTTCAGCCTCTTCGGCCTGGGCGGCGAGCCGGGCGGCGGCGGGGCTGCCGGGCCCGCGGCCGCGGCCGACGGGGGCACCGTGGACCTGCGCGAGATGCTGGCCGTGTCGGTGCTGGCGGCGGTGCGCGGCGGCGACGAGGTGCGGCGCGTCCGCGAGAGCAACGTCCTCCACGAGAAGTCCAAGGGGAAGACGCGCGAGGGGGCCGACGACAAGATGACCAGCGGGGACGTGCTGTCCAACCGCAAGATGTTCTACTTGCTCAAGACCGCCTTCCCTAACGTGCAGGTGAGCGCCGGGGGCGGACCGGCGGCAGCGCCCAGCCCGGGTCGCCTCGCGGGCCACCTCGGAGCGAGTCCCAACGCCCTGGCTCCTCTGACAGCCCCCAGGCTCCCGTTTTGCAGACATGGAGATCGAGACGCGGAGGTTCAGGTGCTCAAGGTCGTGCGCACTGTTGACCCAAGAGCTGGGTGAGGTTGCGGGTAATCGGGGCCGTTGGCCTTCTGGTCCCTCCCCAGGTCTGTTGTACGCGCTAGGTGCCTGCGATCAGAGAGGCTCTTGGTGCTGGGTCGGCCTTCAATGGCTGGGAAAGTTAACTTCCTTCCCATCTGCAGGCCCTTCTGTAAGATGAAGGGTTGGACGAGAACCCTCACGGCCCTCTAGCCATGTGATTGCTGGTAGGGTTGTTTCTACAGAATACACATTTACCAGGACCTAATCGAGGACCTAGAAGTGTAGACGTCTTGTTGCCAAACTCTTTATGTGCAGGGCAATGTGGGAGGCACGCTTCGGATTTACCCGAGCTGTAGTGATCAGGACCCTCCTAAAGGCCTGTATCTGGGGAGCTCTTCAAAGAAGTGTTTGGGAGTATATTTCCCAGCACCTTCATTTCAGCTGCCCCCCCACCTCGTATTTTCTACAGAGAATAAGAATTAAAACATACTTGCCTTTTACTTGGGTACGTTTCTGGGGAAGGAACTGACATCTTGGGTAAATCCAGAATTTCGGATTTGTTGTTAATACTTCAGGAATTCTTGTTTTAGTGGAGCTGCTGTTGAATGAATAACGCTTTTGAAAATGTATCAGAATTCCAGAGGAAGCGCTTAACCTCGCCTAGCAGTACTTTGTAAGGGTGTGTGTTAACTCACCTAACGGTAGATTTTGGCTACCGGGAAGAAGCATTGTTTCCAGTGGAATTCTGTTAATTAGATCAACAGTGAAATCTGAACCCCAGCCTCTTTGGAAACTATCTGACCTTTTACTGTTGTTCTTGGAAGAGTGAGGAGAGTGTTGTCATTGTAGAGTTACTTGTTTTGTGTAACCCTCCCTCCAGTTTATCGTATTATTGCCCAGGTTCTCTTTTTTTCCCTCTTTCCATCTGTCATCTTACTGTTGTTTTTTTTTCTTTTCCTAAAAAAAATTCTTTTTTCAGGGGGAGGGCGCATTGGCTCCGGTTCATGAGCTGCTGGCTACCAGATGTTACTGCCATGAGAATTCTCAAACAAGGCGCAGAACGTTTATTTTCCTTTTGTCCTACCCTGCTTTATCATCACAGATAATATGCGTCTTGTGTTTGTAAGATGTGCTGGTAAAATATCTTTTCTCCAAAAGACACAATTTTCTCTCTAAGAGTTTGTGGAAGAAACAGAAGCGTGTCACAGAAGTGGATATGGAATAGTTTACATCAGTAGAAATGGTAGCTATTTCTTGGATTTATTTCAGGCACCCAGATAATGGCACACACAACTTCTTTGGATCCTCACAGCACCTTTAGGAGGTAAATTTTATTTATGCCCAGTTTGCAGATGGGACTGTGAGGCACATGGCACTCCATCGTTTATGTGAACGAATTCTTCATTTTAGCTAGATCTTTAGGAGGCTGCTTAAACCTGACAGTGTCATTTCCTAGAGAAAACATAAAATTGTAGGAGAGTCAAAGCCAATGAATCAAACAGAGTTGACATTCGTTTTTATTTTTAAAGGTAAAGACAAAAATATTCTTCAATACCCAAAACATTACCTTTGTGCACATGTGTGTTCACATGTGAACCAGACCTTTGGCTTTGGGGAACTTGCACAGGATCGTGCAAGTTGTATTCTCACTTTTTAGCAAACGCGAAGGGAATGCCCGCCAAGTGGTGAGCTGCATTTTCTTACACACACAAGCTAAGCTTTCCGAATTGCAGATGTTGGGGGCTCTGCCTTTATGTAAAATAACTTTTTGTTTTCTCGTGACTGAATATTTAGATGTGCACCTTTAGCGTTGAACTTTTGCTGGTGTAGAGGAGGTCACATTTATTAATTTTGGATTTGTTGTTAATACTTCAGGAATTCTCGTTTTAGTGGAGCTGCTGTTGAATGAATAACGCTTTTGAAAATGTATCAGAATTCCAGAGGAAGCGCTTAACCTCGCCTAGCAGTACTTTGTAAGGGTGTGTGTTAACTCACCTAACGGTAGATTTTGGCTACCGGGAAGAAGCATCGTTTCCAGTGGAATTATATTATTAGATAAACAGTGAAATCTGAACAATCCCCCCTCCTCCTCCATCCCCAGCTTAACATTATACCATGTTAAGCATACTATCATCTTGAACGGCCTTTTATCATTGTGTTGTTAAGACTAGAGGCCAAACGTTATAGCCTTCGAAGTAGAGACTTAGCCCTGGATTTGTTTTTCCCCTCTCTTTATCCCCCAGCACCCAGAATATAGTCCTAAATGTCTAGTTGTTTTTGATGCCTCACCTGGATTTTTTTGGTAATGATTTAAAGTTCCATCCCACTCAGTTTACCCCTGTGTGGAAAATTAGCATTGATAATCCACAGACGCTTTCTTCTTTTATCCTGATGTCCTATGCAAATAGAAGTCTCTTATTTTTTACCAGTTTTCCTGTCTGGAGTAAGGGGCTTGAGCTTTCCTCTCTCACGTTTGTTCCTCCGTACAAGGATATAGACCAGGTGTCACTCTAGAATACTCGTGTGGGGGTAGTGTTGCCCTCAAGGGACATTTGGCACAGTCTGGAGATTTTTGGTGATCACAACTGGAGGTGGAATGCTACCGGCATTTACTGTCCCGTAGGTAGACAGTAGACATCTCACAATGCATAGCATAGCTCTCCATAACAAAGAACGATGTAGCCTCGTTTTTCCATTGGTGCCAGGGTTGAGAAACCCTACTCGAGAGAAGTGAGTGTTATCCTAAGAAAACTCGAGTGTGGCCTGGGATCCCTGGATTTCCTTTGTGGTGGTCAACCATTCTCATGTTAGGGATCTCGGGAGAGACCTCAGGGCAGCCTTCCTTCTCTTAAACACATTGACTCTGCTGGATTTTATTATGTGAAAATAATAGTCACTGCAGCCATTTATGTGGCACTTTAATTATATTCTTCTGGATAGTGATGAAAAGGAAGGCTGGAGATCATTTTTTCGGAGTGCTACAGAACAGATACACTTAGATTTATAGCTTCGATTTAATATACAGGGATCTCTGTATCTGAAAGCCTCCTGTTCTCAGCTTGACTTGTTTAAGTGGTTTTTTTTGTTTGTTTGTTTTGTGTTTTAATGTTTTACTTATTTTTACAAGAGAGAGCATGAGCTGGGGAGGGACAGAGAGGGGGACAGAGGACCCAAAGTGGACTGCGTGCTGATAGCACCTAGCTCAGTGTGGGGCTTGAACTCATGGACGGTGAGATCATGACATGAGTCAAAGTCGGACGCTCAAATGACTGAGCCACCCAGGCACCCCAACTTATTCAAAGCTTTTGACAAGGAGTCATCTGATTTGAAGATCAAGCATGGTGCTCCAACCTGCTGGGAATCTTGGGCCTGTGCTTCCTTGATCTTTAGGATGGGAGTTAAACTCTTCTTCCAACAGCAGTACTCATTGGAAGACTTTGAGAAGTTTAATATAGTGCTAAGAGCACTTATCTGTACAGCTTGTCCAGCCAACCTGCCTATGTGATCCTGGACAGCCATTTCACGTCTTCGAGCTACAGTTCCTCTTCTGTATAATCTAGATAGCTAGTAAATTTGATAATTAGTGTAGACCTAAGCACTGCCAACAGAAAAAAAAAAACAAGTTGAAAGGAGCTGGCCCAGTATTGGTGGTAGTATTGTAAATTCCAGTATCCTGAGGAGTCTGAATCTGATGCATATGGGGAAATCACTGTGGAAGAAATGAGGAAAGTAGTCATATGCCAAGCTCAAAAAGGTTGGATCTGATCTTTAGTTTAGTCCTAAAGTATGAAAGAGGGCCGGATTTACCTGACTTTTTTTGAAGCCTGCAATATACCGTACTTTGTTTGGCTGTGGGCGTTTGGAGGTGGGTGAGACCAGTTAGGAGTATGTTAAAATAGGCTGTGCCACAGATGAGGCCCAGAACTCAGCTAATAGGAGAGTTATACTCAGCTTGGTTTATTGCCCAATATTTATTTAGTGTTCCGTAAGTGGCAAGCACTGAATTAAGCTTTCTATTTCTGTCATTAATTTACTCTTGACAGCAATGTAGGAAGTTAAGTACTATTGCCTCCATTCTGCAGATAAAGAAATTGAGGCTTGGAGAGGGTAACTAATTTATCAAATGTTGCACAGTTAGAAAATAATTTTAGCCTTGCAGAGATTGACTTAATGGCCTAAGAATCATCTCAGTTCTGTTTAATTCTGTGTATAAGGCAATATAGGAGGTATAACCATAGTGTCCTCTTACCTAACCTGTAGTGCTTTGAAGGATCGGAAGAGCTCAGGGTAGACTCCTGGAGACTAGTTTGGAGGGGTAAACCAGTTAGGAGGTTTTTTCAAGTGAGAGATGACACATTTTAAATTGATATGGGTATGGAGAAGGTAGAATTGGAAGGATATGAGAGAAGTTCTAAGGATGTTACAAAAATGACCCCTTTATATCGGATTTTCACAGTTGGTATTGAGGAGTGCATGATGACGTCAGGGGGCGAATTCCGAGTGCCATCTTTGACTTGTGAAGTTACAGTTGCCTTCAGTATGGCCGAGGGGACATGTTAAGGAGGTAGTTGAATACATTGGTCTGAAGCTCCCAAGACACATCTGAATTGGAAATCGGAATTTGTGAGTCATCAGTGTTGTGATCGTAATTGACCCTTGTTGTGAACAGGATTGCTTATGGAAAGACTGTATCGTGAAAGGGGAAGGTTGATCAAGGGCCTATAGCCAAGGATAACACAGATTGAAAATAATCATTTAACAAGAATAATAGCACCCAGCCTTTATTAAATGCTTTCTCTGTGTTGAGCACGATACTAAGTTTGTTTGTTTTACCTATTGTGTTTCATTGATTCATCCAAAGAACCCTGTAGGGAGACTTCTAGCAGCTCAGAAAGATTAGGGGACTAACCCTGATAAAGTCATACTCCCAGTAAATTGAGGTGCTGGCCATGATAGACCATGTACTCTTAATAATGGTTCTGTATGGGGAATGGTCACTGGTGAACTTTGTGAAAATTTGCTTGGTGGCTTGATGGAAAGGAAGCCAACCTGAAAAAGATGGGCAATTAAAAAAATGGAGATAGTAAAGATGAGGCTTTCAAGAAATTGGACTTTTAAGGAGCTTGACTGGGGTCTTCTATGGGACTAAGAGAGGTTTCTGTGGATTTTTTTTTGTATTGTTTTTAAGATGTGACACAAACACTAGAGCATGCTTAATTATTTATAGATACATACCTGAAAGATGGTATTGATAGTAAAAGACTTCTGAAAAGGTGAAGAAAGAGCTGTATTTATCCATCTAGAAAATAGTTGTTGAATGCTTATTAGGTGATTGAGTATGAGGCACTATATATGAAAACATTGTAGGATATAATGATTTATAGGAAAAATGTAGTAAATGGTACCTTCTTATGGCATTAACCAAAATCCTTTGCAACCCAAAGTAACTGAACTTTCATATGAATAGCTTTAATTGTGCTTTGGAGTCTTGATTTCCTATTCAATTCCCTATTGAGTACTGAGACAGGCAGTAGCAATGGGGAGGGAGAGTAGATTGAATGGAAAGGGTTATGGAGGAGAAATGTAAGTCTGTTGGCAAAGAATAATGTTGTCAATTCAGAAGTATTTAACACCTACTGTGCCAGGGACTGGTTTGTGCAGGGGGACAGGGCTACCGTAATGAAGAAATTGTGTCCTTGAACTCATAACACTTACGTTCTGGTCAGTCAAGATATACGGTACACATGTGATCAAATAAATTGATTTCAGATACCGATAAGGATTTTGATGAAGAAAAAATAAGACCATGTCAGAAGAGTGAGTGGGGTCTTCTGCTTTAGCCATAAGAGTCAGGGCCACAGTGAGGCACTGTCATTTGAACTCAGATCTGAAGGACAAGAAACAGACCATCCTGCAGAGATTTGAGAAAAGTGTATATATGAACAGAAGAGGAAAAATTAAGGAAACACAACATTGCCAAAGGAACATGACTTTCTAGTACAAAGTGCAAAGGCCCTGAGGCCAAGGGACCAGAAAAGACAAGTCTGGAGTGTAGTATACATAGAATGCAAATAGAGAGAGGCTCCTGGGGCCAGATCATGCAGGCCTTACTTTGTAGATGATGGTAAGGAGTCTGGATGTGATCCCTGTGTAATGAGAAACCTTTGGCATGTTTTAAGCAGGGACTGACCATAATCTGATTTAGGAAGATGGCATTTTACTGGGTTGCAAGGGGGCAGTTCCATAAAGGCAGTGATTTTGTCCCTTTTGTTCATGGTTATTTCCCAGGACCCCTAAGAGTTCAGAGTATGTGGTCATGAATAGCTATTGACTGAACGAATGAATCCATGAATGTACTATAGGAGGCAAGAGCAATTGAAGGCTATTTTAGAAATCCAAGTGAGAGAGAGACGGCAGCCTAAACGAAGATTTGCTTGGCATATGTAGCAATAGTAGTTTCATGTATTTGCAGTTGGGGGTAGAATTTCCAGAACTTCCTGGCTGGTGAAAAGTGGACAAGAATTGAGAGAACCTTTCTGGTTTGCTCTTACCAGCTGTGGATAAGGCCGTTTTCAATGCCGTGTAGCGGGTTTACTCAGTTACTAAGTGTGTAACGGCAGCGGCAGGTGACGGATGCAGCTGTGCCGAAGCAGAGAGGACACTCCACTGCTGTTCTTGTTCTCTTGCTCCACTTGTTTCTTCCTCGCCCGACTCTCAGGGAAGATGTTTTCAGATACAGTCCTGCACTTTGTTAGGTGCTACTCCTCTGAAAGGGTCTGGAGAAGCTGCCTTGAGGTCCAGGCCAAAGTCTGAATCACAAGGCATGGTAGTTGCTACCCAGACCTGGCACTGCAATTTTTGTAAACTCAAGGGGTCAAGACGCAGAAACTACTTTGTATTTTCTGGGAGTCACGTTTGTTGCTGTTTTAAGTTTCTTCTGTGGTGTTTACTTGGTGTTACTCTTACCTTCATTCATCTGACGTAGCCTGATGTCGTGTTGTCATTAAGTATGTGGACTCTAAAGCTGCACTACTTCGAAGTGATGTCTGCAAGACGGCAGAGTAGGAGCTCTCCACTGCCGTTCCCTCACAGAACGTTGATTTTGGTCTTCATCCCCAGAGAGGAGTTCCTTTGTAGGCCTCTGGGAGTCCAGCAGAGAAGTTCCAGCACAGCCCTGGGGCCAAAAAAAGAAAAGAAAATTAAGAATAGCTGTATTGATGAGAGTAAGAGAAATGCGGTCACTTTGCTTGCACCACCCCTCCCTCAGGAGAGCACAGTGCCGTGCTGAGAGAGACCCCTTGAAGCCTGCGGTTTCGCCCACAGGACCGCGGCTTTGCCAGCCACGCAGGACAGTGCCCGAGAAACCGCTTCTGTCTCCTGTCACCTGCATGACGGAAGTGATCGGCAAGACTGAGGGGCTGGGAGAGGCTGCGGGAACACATACCCCAGGGCTCATCTGAAGGGGTGCCACTAACCTCTTTGTAGACCCCCACTGGGGAGGCTGTCCACGAGTCGCTGGGGACTCCTCACCGTCAGAGCCCCTCAGCTGACTCACGGGCACCCCCAAACACTCTACATGTCTTGCCCACACCCACTCCGCCCAGCCACGTTGACCTGATTTTAGCATGTGCTGCTGTAGACAGTGAGACTGAGCCTTTGTAAATGGCGAGCACCCAGGTGCAGAAGGAGAATAATTGAGGAATTGGGAAACACCTACCTCCTAGCTAGCGTACCACCCTAGAGAAAACAAATGGGAGGCTCTTAGTACCTGCGTGGGCTTGGTGGGATCAAGATAAAGCTTATAATCTTGAGAATTATGCTCCATGAGGGAACAAGAAGTGTGGAGAAGGCATATCCATACAAAATGTGCGAGAAAACCCTAGATTCCCACATCAGACTCAGGGTGAAGACAACTCTCTCCCAAAGCAGTCAGTAGAGACTGGAGGAGGTGCCTCCTTCTGTAAATGTCAAGGCAGCAATGCAAGGCTTCCCGGAACACACAGAATAAAGGAAGCACAAGATTACACATAGGAATATGATTTTCTGGTACCTGACCCTGCCAAAACAGATCTACAAACGGCCTGTCAACAGATTCAAATTGTTTTAAGGAAGCTCAGTGAGCTTAAGAGAACGCAGACAACTCAAGGAAATCAGGAAAACAATACTTGAATGAAAGGAGAGATACAACAAAGAGAAGTTAAGAGTGAAGAAGCCTGTGTGCATTATGGGGGACCATCAAGGGTAACTATTCACATTTTGGGAATCTCAGAGAGAGAGAGAGACAGAGACAGAGAGAGGAGAGAGAGAAAAGCGCAGAAAGTTTATATAAATAATAGCAGCTGCAAAATTCCCAAATTAGGGAAGAGAATGGGACATCCAGGTACATGAAGTTCATAAGTTTATAAATTCAGCTCAAAGAGGACTTCATGGAGACACATAATAAAACTGTCAAAAGTCAAAGACAGAATTTTGAAAGCAGCAAGAGAAAAGAAATTCATCTGATATGAGGGAACCCCCTCCTAAGGCTATCAGCAAATATTTCATCAGAAGCCCTGCAGGCCAGGAGAGAGTGGGATGATATGTTTGATCAGAGTGCTGAAAGAAAAAACAAAAATAAAACTGCCAACCAAGAATACTTTACCTGGCAGCACTCTCCTTCAGAAATGAAGAATAAATAAAGATTTTCCCAGATGAATAAAACCAGAGGGAGTTCATCACCACCAGACCTGCCTTATAAGAAATGTTAAAGGGAGTTCTTCAAGCTGAAATGAAAGGATGCTAAATAGTAACATGAAAACAAAGTATAAAGTTCACTGGTAAAGTGTATAGTTACATTCAAAATATTCTAATGTAATAGTGGTATATAAAAGACTTTATTATAAAAGTTAAAAGAAGAGTATTTTCTAAAACTATACAACTACAAAAATTTGTTAATGGATATACAATATAGAAAGATGTAACATAACATCAAAAATAAAATGTTGTGGAGGGAAAGAGGGAAGAGTTTATATGCAAAGTTAAGTTGTTATTGACTAAAAATTGGCTGTTATAACTATAAGATATGTAAGTTTTATGGTAACCACAAAATAAAAACCTGATAGACAAAGGATGCAGAGAAGGGAATCAAAGCATATCACCCTGGACTATGATCAGAGCACAAAGGAAGACAGCCAGAGAGTTAGAAAAGAACAAAGAAGATACAAGAAGCCAGAAAGCAATGTACAAGGTGGCATTAGCAAGTCCATATTTACTAATAGTTATTTGAAATGTAGACGAACTAAATTCTCCAGTCAAAAAACAGAGTAAGTAAATGTATTAAAAAAAAAAGTGAATGCTACCTACAGGAGACATATGGCAGTTTTAAAGACGCAGATAGGATGGATCAGAGTGAAGGGATGGAGAAAGATATTCCATGCAAATGGAAACCCAAAGAGAACAGAGTAGCTATAGTGGTATCAGACAATGTAGACTTTAAAAAAAACTAACAAGGGACATAGGAGATATTATATAATGATATAAAAGGGTCGGTTGATGAAGAGACTATAACAATTGTAAATACATAGGCACCCAGCATTAGAGCACTAAATATATTAAGCAAATATTATAAATCTGAGGACAGAAACAGCAATGCCATAATAGTAGAGACCCCAACACCTCACTTTTACCGGTGGATGGATTATCTAGACAGATCACAAATAAGGAGATAGTGGACTCATACTATACTTCAGACTGATGACAGGTACTACGAGACACATATAGACCATTTTATCCAACATCAAAGTCATATTGTTCTCAAGCTCCCATGGAATACTCTCCAGGGCAATAATCCTGTAAGGCCAGAAAACAAGATTTAACAAATTAAAGATTGAAATCATATCAAACAGCTTTTCTGACCACAATGGTGCAAAACTAGAAGTCAGTGACAGGACAGAAGCTGAAAAATACACAAATATGTGAAAATTAAGCATCATAATTCTTGAACAACCAATGAATTGGAGAAGAAATCAAAAGAGAAATGGAAAAGAAATCTTGAAATTAACAAAAATGAAAGTACACCATACCAAAACTTACGGATTGCAGCAAAAGCAGTTTTAAAAGGGAAATTTACAGTGATAAATGCCTACATTAAGAAAAAAATATCTCAGGTAAACAGCCTAACTTAACAGCTTAAGGAATTAGGTAGAAAAAGAACAAACAAAGTAGCAGAAGGAAGGAAATAACAAAGATCAGATCAGAAATAGAGACCCCCCCCCCCAAAAAAAAACCAAAACCAAAAAAAAAAAAAAAAAAAGAGAGAGAGAGAAAAGGAAATAGAGACTAGAAGAGCAATAGAAAATACCAGCCAAGAGCTGATCTTTGGAAAAGAGATTAACAAACCTTTAACTAGTCAAAGATAAAAAGATTCAAATACATAAATTCAGAAATGAAAGCATAAACATTATATCTGATTGCTACAATATACAAATGATCATAAGAAATTACGAACAATTATAGGCCAACAAATTGGATAACTTAGGAGAAATGGATAAATTCCTAGAAACAGACAACCTACCAACACTGAATTATGAAGAAATAGAATGGCTGGCTGGACAGACCTGTAAGGAGATTGAATCATAGATTTCCCAGTAAAGAAAGTTCCAGGACTAGATGTCTTCCCTGGTGAATTCTACCAATGAAAAATTAATACAGACCCTTCTGAAATTCTTTTTCAAAATTGAAAAGGAAATTGTCTTTTTAATACTGACTTCATAAAGTGAGCACTTCCAAACTCGCTTTATGAAGTCAGCATTACCCTAATACTACATCTATGCAGGGACACTATAGGAAAACTACAGACCATTACTCCTCATGAGGATACATGCAAAAATTTTCAACAAAATGCTAAACAACTGAATTCGATAGCACATTATAAGGACGAGACACCATGCAAGTGGGATTTATCCCTGGGATGAAGGATGATTTCAGTATATGCAAATCAATCAGTGTGATACACCACAGCATCAGAATGAAAGACAAAAATCGTATGGTTATCTCACAATAAAAATATAAAAAGCATTTGACAAAATCCAATGTTTTTCATTATAAAAACTTAACAAGGTAAGTATAGAAGGAATACACCTCAACATAATAAAGGCCATATATAAGAAGCCCACAACTAACAGGGTACTCAGTCATGAAAATCTAAGAGCTTTCTTTAATATCAGAAGGGCAGGGATGTCCATAGCACTCCCATCCCACAGGGTACTGAAATCCCTAGCCAGAGCAGTTAGGTCAGTAAAAGAAATAAAGTGCATCCAAAGTAAAATTGCTTACAGATGGCATGATATTATAAAGGGAAACTGTAAAAGATTGTTAGCAAAATATTGTTCAACTCCTATTAATACTTAAGTAAAAATACAGGATACAAAGTCAACAAAAATCATGATTTTTTTCTTTTAAATGTTTTATTTATTTTTGAGAGACCACATGAGCAGGGCAGGGGCAGAGAGAGAGAAACATGGGATCCGAAGCTGGCTCTGAGCTGACAGCACGGAGCCCTCTGTGGGGCTTGAAGTCATGAACTGTGAGGTCATGGCCAGAGCCAAAATCTGACGCTCAGTGCTCAATGGACCAAGCCACCCAGGCGCCCCTATATTATTTCTATATATAAACAACAGTGAAGTATTTGAAAGAGGAATTAAGAAAACAATTCCATTTATGATAACATCAAAAACAATAAAGTACTTATGAGTAAATTTAACCAAGGAGGTGAAAGACCTGTATACTGAAAACTGATGTAAGTAATTGAAGAAGACACAAGTAAAGGGAAAGGTACCACATGTCTTGGATTGGAAGAATTAGTATTGTTACACTGCCCATACTACTCAAAGCAGTCTACACATTTAGTACAATCCCTGTCAAAATTCCAATGGCACTTTTCAAATAAATGGGATAAATAATCCAGAATTCAGGTGGAACCACAAAAGACCCAAGTAGCGAAGCAATTTTAAGCAAGAAGGACAAAGCGGGAGGCATCACATTTCCTGATTTCAAATTACAAAGCTGTAGTAATCAAAATAGTGTGGCAGTGGCATAAAACATAACACATAAATCAAAGGAATAGAATATAAAAATTAATCCACACATAGACATTTAACTCATCTTTGACAAGGTGTCAAGAACATTACCACCAAGAAAAGATAGTTTCCACGATAAAGGTGCTGGGAAAGCTGGTTGTCTATATGCAAAAGAATCAAACTGGGTCCCCTGTCTTATACCACTCATCGGAAACTAGCTCAAAATGCCTAACGGTTAAAGAGTGACACCTGAAACTATGAAGCTCTTTGATACTGGTCTCAGCAATGATTTTTTAGAAATGTCACCTAAAGTACGGAAATCAAAAGCAAAAAAAAGCAAAACAACATCAAGTTTAAAAGCTTGTGCACAGCTTTTAAAGGAAACAACTAAGGGAAAAGGCAACCTATGGAATGGCCGGAAGTATTTGTAAGCCATGTATTTTGATAAGGGGCTAAAATCCAAAATATATAAGGAACTCATTCAGCCCAATGGCAATAGAATAAGTAATCCAGTTTAAAAATGGGCAAAAGACCTGAATACATATGTCCCCAAAAATTCAGTTCTATAACTGAAACTGTCAGTTATATGAAAAGTTGTTCAACATCAGTAATCATAAGGGAAATACAAATCAAAACCACAATTGAAATACTACCTCACCTGTTAGGATGCCTATTATCAAATAGACAAGAGGTAAATGTTAGCAAGCATGTGGAGGAAAGAGAATCCTTTTATACCGTTGGGGGGAATGTAAGTTGGTATAGCTATTATGGAAGGTAGTATGGAGGTTCCTCAAGAAATTAAAAATAGAACTAGCATATGATCTAACATTCCCACTTGGTCTAAGGGTGTGAACAAGATGAATAGATATGTAGGAAGATGACTGGGGTTAATAATACTGTATTTTAGTAGATCTTAGTAGGTCTTAAGCATTCTCACCACAAATCAAAACAGTAAATAACGTGAGGCAGATGCAGTAATTGACTGGATTGTGGTGATCACTTTACAGTAAATACGAATATCAAGTTCCCTCACCGTGCACTTCATATGCACGTGTAGCTTTCTCAGGGAAGCTGCAGGGAGAAACCAAATATGTCACCAGTGCCACTGTCTTCCTTATTTTGTCATCAAGGTGAGTCATGATAGCTGGTAAGGAAAGTCATCCCACCATGATAATCCCTCCCTTTTTGCCAAAATGCCTTCTTCTTTTTCCAAGCAGGGGTTAAAAAAAAAAGAAAGAAAGAAAAGTATAGGGATTTTGATTGGAACGATAAGTTACTGATGCGAGAATTGACCTCTTTAACATTTTTAAGTAATTAGTGATATTTCATACAGCTTAATTTTCTCTACACTGTTTTTGCACATCTTGGATAGATTTATTTCCAGATAATTTACTTCTTTTGTTAGTTTAAATGGCATCCATTTTTATATTAAATACTTTTTAATATTTGTTGCTGGTGCATAAAAAATGCAAGTGATTATTAAGTACTGATCTTATTATACCTAGAGGCTGCGTTATATTCTGTTACTCTATAGTTTACCTACAAGTTCTTTTGGATTTTCTCAGTAATAAGTCATGAATTGCATGTTACAATTTCACTTCTTCCTTTCTGTCCCTTTACCTCCCTACACTGGCCCCCCTCCCTTAACTCTCCACAGTGGCCAGGACCTCGTGCGTGTTGTTGACAGAGGTTACGATGGAGGGCAGCTTGATTCTGTGACATGCCTGCAGGGACCTTCACCATCAGGTTCTATTCATTGCCACCCTCCTCCCCAGCTCGGCTCACTCTGCTCTGGCCACACTTGCCTCCTTGCTTCCTCTGAGCATACCAGGCACACTCCCACCTCCACGCCTGTGTGTTTGTTACTCACGCCGTGGGCTGGAAGGTGCTCCTTTAGCCTCACTTCCTTTAAATCTTCATTCTCATACCAGCTTTTCCTCAGCTTCCCTATCTTTGGAAACAAACTGTACTGCAGTGTGATTTTATATACCAGTATAACTTGCCCATTGCAAATATCCAGCTCACTGGTTTTGACTAATGGGCTGCGTTGTACAACCATTGCCATTAATCAGTTTTACATTTTCATCACCTAGTGATATCCCTGTGCCCAGTGACCACTGATCTGCGTTCCCGCCCCTGCCCCAGCCAACCACTGATCTGCTGTTTCCATAGATTTGCGTGTTATAGACACATAAGTGGAATCATATAGTACGTGATCTCTTGTTTCTTTCCTATTTCATTTAACATAATGTTTTGGGGTTCACCCTTGCTATAATATGAATTGTACTTCATTTCTTTCTATGGCTGAATCACATTCCATTCTATGAATGTACCACATTTTGTTTATCCATTCATCAGTTGATGGACATTTGGCAGTTTGTAATTTTCCGTCAGTATGAATAATCCCAACGACCCTTTCTTACAGGACCCTCCTGCTCTCCTGCAACACGTTTCCTGGGCTTCTCTGCTATATTTTAGATCTCCTTGTTATCACTGTTCAGCATATCACATGTTTTACTTGCTTGTTTATTGTATAACTCCCTCCCTAGAATCTAAGCTGCACAAAGGCAGAGATTTTTGTCTCCAATTGATCGCCGTTGTACATTAGTTCCTGGAACTCTCTGGCATGTAGTAGGCGATCAGAAAGAATTTGCTGAATCAATAAAGGAATAAGTGAATGGATGAATTGGGTGTTTACTGTACACTATATTAAAACACTTTTTTAATTTAAGTGGTTTTATGGTTCTGAAATATTACTGTTTTTAACTTTCTCTGTGACAATTTGGGATATTTTAGGCACTTTCCACACATTGTTGGTATTTGTGGGGTACTTACTGTGCGACTGTTTACTTATATTACTGTTGGTGTTCTCCTCACTCTGACAGTGGGGCGAGGGGTCTGGGCATGGCCTCACATGCAGTATTAACACAGGATCTGCTGTGGAAGGGAGCTTGTCCAAAAGCACAGTACGCAAAAGCCTGCCTTGCTTACGTCCTAATCCCCACTGGAAATTCACCTTTTGGGGACATTTTTCTTGCATGTATATGTTATGATTTGATAGAGGACGTCTTTTGATAAGGTAGTAAATGAATAAAGTTGACAGTCTGTTATTAACCTAATTCTTCTTTTTAATTTTTTTTCACATTTAGTTATTTTTGAGAGACAGAGAGAGACAGAGCACAAGTGGGGGAGGGGCAGAGAGAGAAGGAGATACAGAATCCGAAGCAGGCTCCAGGCTCCAAGACGTCCGCACAGAGACTGTCACGGGGCTTAAACCCATGAACCATGAGATTATGACCTGAGCCAAAGTCGGGCGCTTAACCAGTTGAGCCACCCAGGCTCCCCTGTAATACATTAAATCATTATTTTATAAACCAGAGTATGTTTTTCAGTATTCATTAAGGAGCTTACTATTGAAAGCAGTGGTTCTCTATTCATTTATGCCTTTACATGTCTATATGATAAGTCTGATATATTTTATATTTTAATTTGTTTCCTACTAAATAAAAATAGAAGATTTGACTTTAGCATTTTATCCTGTAACTTACCTTTGGTTTTTAATGAAGAGAAGGCTGATCTTTTTTTGTCCCTTAGATTACTCATTTCAGCCTTGTTTACATTTTTTAATATGCTAGTTTATTATCTGTTTCATTATTTCCAGGTTTCTCTTTACTATGGATCAAAGGTGTATTTTAGATGATGACTTTTCTAGGACATCATGTCTCTTAGCCTCCATATATTATCTGTTCTTTTAAATCCGTTGTCACTTTTCGCCTTCTTATAGTTACCGTGTTCAGCTCAGTGTTCCATAGTATTGCCATCTATTTACACACTTTAGATCTATTGTTTTTTTTTTTTTTATCAATATTAAGCTTTAAACAGCTTGTTTCTTTGATGGTTAATTTCTCTACATTTCTCTATATTTGGATTCTCTGTTTTATGAATATTAAGTTAAATAAATAGTACTTGAAAACAAGATGGTGCTGGAATTTCTTTTATATTTTTCTGTTTCACAATGAAACGCTGCAAAATAAAAATACTGACTTACCTACTTCCAGTTTATGTGATCTGGCCTGAAAAGTTTCTCTCTTTCTCTCATTTTCTGAAGGGATGCTTTTTCCTTTTTAAGTGTGTTAACTGTCATCTATTTTTGGTGCAGATAAATACGGAGGAGCGTGTGGATGCAGCTGATCAGGAGGTGATCATATGGGACCGTAAGATCCCTGAGGACATCTTGAAGGAAATAGGAGCCCCTAAGGAGGTGCCGGCAGAGAGCGTGACTGTCTGGATCGATCCACTGGATGCTACACAGGAATATACAGGTGGTTTTACATGAACATTTATTTCAGACTTTGGATTGCCGTTATATGTTGGAGAATCAGCACAAAGATGGGCGGTATGGACTTGTTGGGAAATACTTGACCAGTTGTGCACAAACCTTTCCTGTTAGATTTTAAATCAGCTGGATTATTGCGGTGTGGTATGAAACCTTGGGATTGAATCCGTTATTCTCAACCTTTTTCTCCCCCCAAAACCATTGTATTATGGTGTACTTTTACTGGTGGTCACGGTTCACTATATCACTGATCCTTCAGCGAAGGGACGCTTTTATCAGTCACAACAACAAAATGACTCCTGGTGGACACCTATTTATATATTTACACATAGAGTTATTCTATATTGAGGCATACATTATTCAGGTATTTATATAGCCGGAATATGATGTCTACTCATGATTTGAGGAATTGAGGGGTTATTGCATATATATCTAGTTTTAGAATTCAGAACAGTAAATCCTAGGCACCCAGGGGGGAAGTAAGTAGCAAAATGGAGAATTCCTGCCCCCACCCCATTTTCTCATTTGTTTGTTTGTATTGTTGCCTAGGCCTAACTCAGACTCCATTTCTGTAGGTCCTCTCTCTTGCCTTCTTACCCAGATATATCCAATTCTTGCTTTCTCTCTGCTCTGTAGGCATATATAGTAAAGTTAATTGCTTACCTGTGTGCCCTCCTTCTACATGGTAAGTTCTTTGAATGTGGGCCTTTTCATCTTTGTATTCTAGTCCTTAAGCACTGAACTTAACCCATAATAGACACTCAGTAGTCAACTATTTGGAGAACAGGAGGAAGACACTAGGTGTCTCATAGCAACAAATTAGAAACCATTTTGCGGAAGTAGGTAATAAAAATACACACTATTGAGTGTTTTTTTAATAAAAACTTTTCCTAAACTGAGATTGGCCTGATTATATAATGGTGATAATAAATATGAGCGCCTCTCTGGTGCAGGGAGTGTTCTAAGTATTTAACTTGATTTTCAAATTTAAAACTAAAATTTACAGTTATTTATTTTAATAATTTTTGTTACTGGGTTTTTTTTGTTTTTGTTTTTTTCTCCTAGAGGATCTTCGAAAGTATGTCACTACTATGGTGTGTGTGGCTGTGAATGGTAAGCCTGTGCTAGGAGTGATACATAAGCCGTTTTCGGAATACACAGGTAAGAGATAGAGTAGAGCTCTCAAGAGTTAATGGTATTAAATCATTCGTCTGTCGTACTTACTGTCTTGCCAGAATCGCAGCTGTAGTTTGGTAATTATTGAAGTCAGTCCCCACCATACCTCACCCTTTCGTTGGATACAGTGAGGATTTGGTGTTGGTAACGAAAATACATAATGAAGCAGAGCTCTCTAAACTCTCAGCAGAGGACAGAAACTGTGAATGACCATGAGAGATAGGGCTGAGGAATCCAGCTGGGCACCGACTGTGTTCTTCTCAGTTTCTCTTGTGCTGCTGCTGAGGTTAAGGTCCAGGGCTCTTATACATTGGACTCCAGTGGGTTCTGAGATCTTCCATCAGGTGGCCTTAGCCAAATCTGTTGTCATGGCAGGAAATGAGCCTGATACTGTGCTGGTGAAGGGCAGTGGCAGCCTAGCAACCTCAGCATCAAAAATAGAAGGTGTCATGGTGAAAGTCTCATGAATCAGGCTAATCCTCGTGAGTCAGGCTAATCGGGGACTGTGCAGAGCTCCATTTGACCTGCCTCCTCCACCGCCTTGATGTAGTCCTGTGTGCTAGCTTAGCGCGGACGGCAGGTCAGGTCTGTGGAGTCACGTTGGGAGTTGGGAGTGTGCAGGACCGTGCCAAAGAGCTTCCCGGGCAGCTCAGGGTGACCTGGCCCAAAGCCTCGCCAGTGCCAGTGGATAGGGGCGTGACATCTTGGTATCACCACAGCCATTGTGCTGTAGTTGGCTAGAGAGACAGTGATAGCGTGGACTGTGGTTACAAGTCCAGAATGACCCCGTGAGTTGTCATGATGTAGAGGTTGAGGGCGACAGTTACTGGTATAAGCAGTCTCCCCGACAGTCTGAAGGGATCAGCATACTTTTCGTTGGGAGCATCCATAGAGCTGTGTCGTCTACTCCAGCCTTCTCCGCTGCGTCTCAGGGGTGTGGCTGACACCGCGTAAAAAAGCTGGCTGTCGGGTGGACAGAAATGGAGACGGTTTATTTGGATTACTCTTAAAATGTATTTGCTTTGCAGAATAACCTTGTATTCCAAATCCCAGTTACTCCAAGATGGAGATGGGCTGAACATATACTTGAGTGTTGGTTCTGCATTTCAGACCAAATCTACTTTGTGTTATTTGACTTTTTATCTTCTTTTCACAATTGAGGTAGTTTTCACAGTTGACAATTTGATGAGCTACAAAAGATTGAGGTTGTTACTGTGACTGTGCCTGGAGATTAATTACATAATTGCCTTATGGTCAGTGGATTGCTTTCACATCTTTCCTTTAATCCTTGCGGAGTAAGTTAGGATACAAGTTAGGCTGCTAATGCAAGCTTCTGTAGTAGAATGCACCGGAATACCCGAGGTTGAACAAACGAGTGGATTTCTCCCTTCTCTGACAGCGGCTGTGCGGGCAGGCCGGGCATGCGGACCGCACTCGCCTCCCGCTCTGCTCTGCTCTGCTCTGCTCAGTGTTGTCGCCCGCTTCTGCATGGGGACGGTTCTCCGCTTCTCCCACAGTTCGCCAGTGGAGCAGGTCCGCAGGGGAGACGTGGGGGACATTTTCCACTAAGGGTTTCACCTGTATGTTGCATACATTGCTTCTGCTCCCATCCCATTGCCCAAAATGTGGCTGAAACCGAGCTGCAGGGAGGCTAAGAAATGCAGTCCCCATTCTCCGTCCAAGCATCCAGTTCAGGGGCTGTGTCACTTAGAGGGAGGCTGGGCAAGTGGCGATTGGAATATAACTCGGCTCAGCAGTGCTGCCGTGCTCAGTACAGCTCGTGAGGGAAGGGCACACGTACTGCTGGCACGCCCACTCACAGAGGAGAAAACGGGACTCAAGGTCATCCACTGCACCAGGAGCAGTCAGCCTCACACATGACGCCATTTCCAGAGCTCCACGGTTCCTACATCTGTGTAGAGTTTAATCATGTGAAGTATACCGAAGATTGTGGTAACTGTTGACAAGGGAAGGGGTTGATATTGCCGTTTTTTTATAGATGAGAAAAGACGCTAGCAGCTCTTACCATGAAAGCCACGTTGTTATAGCAAGAGCTAACTACTACTTATTAATACCTGACGCTTCTTTAGTATTTCCACAGTTTATAAAGTGTATTGACATTGATTCAGTCCAAGCTCAGAATAACTCTGGAAAGCATATGAAAGATGAATTATAGTGACTTTCAACTTAAAAAAGAGAAAACAGACCTATAAAGGTTATGTACAGAGGCACCCGGGCGGCTCAGTCGGTTGAGGGCCTGATTTCAGCTCAGGTCATGATCTGACAGTTTGTGAGTTCGAGCCCTACACCGGGCTCTGTGCTGACAGCTCAGAGCCTGGAGGTGCTTTGGATTCTGTGTCTCCCTCTCTCTCTACCTCTCCCCTGCCTGTGTTCAGTCAATCTCTCTCTCTCTCTCTCTTAAAAATAAATGAACATTAAACAAATATTCTAAAGATTATGTACAGGGCTTAAATGTTTGAAATCCTCTCTGGTTCCTTTTTTAAATTTTTTTATTGAAGCATAGTTGACTCATCCTTTGACGGTGTTCCTCATTGCCTGTCTATATCAGTTAGGATTGCATTTAGCCGCGTACAAAATAAATCTGATTACAGCAGTTAAACAAGTAAAGGTTTTATTTCTCTCACCTAGTAAGATGGCCAAAGGGTGGGGTGGTTCAGTGGCTTTATGATACCCTTAAGCCGCCTGACTTTTCACTTCTTTTCTTAGAAGGGGGCTTTGTGTTTCCACCTTCACAGAGCTGGGTGCTTCCAGTTACAGTGGCTCTGGTCCAGGCTGGAGAAAGAGGAGAGAAGAGGGCAAAAGAGATACCCCAGTTCTTTGTGTTCACATTCTTTAAGCCCTGATTTTCACATCTGTTCATTTTAGGGGTGGGGGAGATTAGGGGTAATAAAATGCCCATTTAAAAAAATCTTTATTCCATAAGAACATGTCTCCTCGCCCCCTGTAGTCTTACCTCCTTTAAAATAACAAAGCCAGAAGTTTCTAACTTACGAACAAGTTGTGTTCCACAGTGTTTCTGTAAGTTATAGTCAGAGGCCCTGTTCTTCGGTGATGGAGCCCGCTGGTCCTGTATGGGGGGCATAGGGGCTCGCGGGCCGGCACACGTTCCCAGAGACCAGCGTGTCCTTAGTTAGGTGTGTGTTGACCTTCTGTTCCTGTTTGGCTTGCGTCCTCTTTTCAGACTTATTTTCAGGTCCAGCCTGTATTTGATGTTGGCAGGGTACCAACTGTCAAGTATTGTGTGTTTACCAGAATTTAGCTACACTTGGGAGCTGGATCATATTGTTACTGGCAGCAGCTAGAGCAGAACTGGTCAAAATCCTTATCATACTTAGAAGTAGTTCGTTGCGTTTGAAATTCTGGGAAGCGACAAGTGCTTGAACAGCATTTTAACAAAGTAATGTGTGAGTGTGGTGTAGCCGCACGGGAAACTTGTAGCTATTAGAAAGAAGTTAGAGTGTCGGAGGTCCATGTAGCAAAATACCAACCACTTTTTGTTTCCCACTGGACTTTTTTTTTTTTAAGCCTATCTTACAGATAGAATGAAATCTTGTAGCTGCTATTTTACCTTTTCACCATTATCCCTTCCTATCAATCATTTATTTAAGCACCTACTGAGTTTTAAATGTGCTTGAAATCATTTGTCCCTGTGTTATGAGAGAATGTATTGAGAGTATGTAACATGAAGTGTATTTTTAAAATACTAAATTAGTCATTCTTACCTAAATTCTTCTGATGCGGGCTACGAAGAGTTGCTGTCATTATTCTCTTACACAAGACTGACCTCTAGAGCTGCAGCTCTGTAAATTCACTTCTTCGTAGAACCGTGGTTTTCGATCATGGCTAAAAAGAACTTAGGGAATTTTTTTGTTTTTTCCTCTTTCTCGTTTTTTAACTTTTATGAATAACTTCAAACAAACACAAATTGCACTGAATTTCCATATGCTCTTTCACCTGGATTTAACAGTTAAACATTTTTATGTTTGCTTCCTATTTTTTTTCATGTACTTTAAAGAAAATGACAAGGATCATGAGGTTTTATTCCTATATAGTTCACTGTGCATCTCTAAAAAGGACATGTTTCCTCAGAACGGCACTGTTAATATAATATTAAAATTGACATTTATTCCCTAACTGATCCAGTACTCCTATTTTCCCCAGTTGTTTATTTATATTTTATTTTACTTATTTATTTTGAGAGAGAGAGAGCGAGCGAGCTCATGATTAAGGAAGGGAGGTGCAGAGGGAGAAAGAGAGATAGACAGAGAGAATCCCAAGCAGGGTCCACACGGGCAGCATGGAGCCCTAGTCAGGGCTCAGTTCACCAACCTGTGAGATCACGACCTGGGCTGGAACCAGGAGTTAGGAATCTTAGCCATCTGAGCACATAGACACCCCTGCCCCCAGTTATTTCTACAGTGGGTTTTACAGCTGGTAACTTCAAAAAAAGATCCGGCCAAGTGACATTTTCCCCTTGCTCTGTTAAGTTCTCTTACTCTGGAACAGCCTCCAGTCCTGCTCTTCCCATGCTGTCACTTACTGAGATCAAGTAGTTGTTACATCATGTCCTGCTTTTTGGATTCTTCTATTTCCTCAGGGTGTCCTTTAACTTGTTCGTTTTTCATCTTCTCTTTCTCTTAAAGTACAAATTAGATCCGAAGCCTTGACTGGACTAAGGCTGAGCATTTTGTCAAGAATACATTGTAGATACTGATCATGAACTTCCTGCTGCGTGATTTTACGTGATATAGCCTATCTCGTCTCGTTACTAGTGACACGAAGATTTTAAAGTGTCACAACTAGATCTCTGTCATAAATTATTTTGATTCTCTGATTACCAGCAGGTAGTCTGGAGGAATACTCTGGCATCATTTGAGATCAGGATTCCATGAAGCCTTTCACAAAATAGTTTTAAGATCTATTAGAGCTGTGGGGCGCCCGGGTGGCTCATTCAGTTCAGCGTCCAACTTCAGTTCAGGTCATGATCTCACGGCTCATAAGTTCGAGCCCCACGTCGGGCTCTGTGCTGACAGCTCGGAGCTTGGAGCCTGCTTCGGATTCTGTGTCTTCCTCTCTCTTTGCCCCTCCCTGCTCAGCCTCTGTCTCTCTTTCTCTCTGTCTCTCTTATATATAAATAATCATCTTAGAGAAAGGTCTGTTAAAGATGTGGAATGATTTTTTCAACATATATTAGCTAAAATCCTTCTATAGAGCAATTTCATTGGCTGGAGTTACTCATTTATCCTGAAATGTAGTTCCTACTAGAAAGACAAAATACATGGTTAACTGTTTATTTACCAATTTCCAAGTAAGGACTTTAGGTAAAAACTACCTCGAGGGGAAACAAATGTTATTTTTTCTGGGAAGAGCAGGCATTTTCCTTTATTTTTTTAATATCCTTAAAGTTTTACGGATTTTTATATATTCTGTGTGATTCAACCTACAGTTATTTTTTAAGTTGAATTTTTTGTTGCCCAATTTTTATTAACACCTCTCTCTATATAACTTTTTTGTTTAAATGCCTTTCGTTATGTAGTCCTTTTCCTTAGGGGTTGTCCCTCGGGTCTCCCCTGAGAGCGGCAAAGAAATTAGCCTACTTTAGCCTCCTTGACTACCGTCCTGTTTTAGTCAGTCATAGCTCTTCTGATGTGTATCTTTCTGTCCTCAGCTCTTTAGATTTAAATGGTATCCTTTGGCTCTGACCAGTCAACTGTGAGGTAACATTTACACACTCTGACTCTTCCAAAACCTTTATTCCTATCTTTTTAGGATATCCTATCCTTTATTACCGTTTCCTCTTAAATCCACAGTTAAATTTATTTCGTGCTGACCAGTAGTGCTTTTACTAAGTGTTCTTCAGCCCTCCTTCGGCTGGCTAGAGCTGGTCTCTAAGGGATTACTTCCGAAGAGCCAGCTCATAGATGGCCTTCCCGTTACCCGAATCCTTACACGTTAAAAGTTTTTTCTAGTCTTGTTGCTTAAAAGACTCTCAGCTACTTACACATGTATCGGTTTAGCCCTCTGATTTGGGGGGCTCTAACCAATTTCATAAACCTGAGGGCTTAGGACAACAGAACTTTATTTTCTCACACTTTGGGGGCCAGAGTCTGATACCAGGTTGTTGGTGGTGCCACGCTCCCTATGAAGGCTCAGGGGAGGACCCTTTCCCGGCCTCCTCCAGCTTCCGGTGAACCAGGCGTTCCTTGGCGTGCTTGGTGTGTGGACCCATCACTCCAGGCCTCTGTCCTCATATTCTCTCAGTCTGTACTTTGTGTCTCCTCTTTGTATAAGGACACCAGATTCGAACTCAGGGCCTACTCAAATCCAGTGTGACCAAAACTTGAAGTACATCTGCAAAGACCCTGTATCCAAATTGGGTCACATGCTGAAGGTTCTAGAAGACATGAGTTTTAGTAGGATACTGTTTTACCCACCCCCCCACCCCCACACTCTTTTTTCTTGGTTAACTGGTAGAAAATGCTGAACTGGTAAATATCAGTGTGGGTGCATGTTGAATCTTGTTGGCAGCAAAGCTGATAATCCGATTTTCTTTCCTTTGTAAGGAGCTTGGTATTTTTGCCTAGAGTTCCAAAGAACTTTATCTTGAAAGTCTAATAATAGAACTCTGATCGATCTCAGGCCCAGAGTTGGCCTTTTGTGCAGGTATCTACATAGTATGTCTCTCAGTGTGGATATTTAGGTCCTCTTTTATTTCGGTGACTTTTTTGACTCATAATCTTTGTTAATGTTTATTTTTGAGAGAGATAAAGACAGAGAGTGAGCAGGACAGGGGCAGAGAGCGAGGGAGACACAGAATCCGAAGCAGGCTCCAGGCTCTGAGCTGTCAGCACAGAGCCTGATGTGGGGCTCGAACTCACAGATCCAAGATCATGACCTGAGCCCAAGTCAGTCACTTAACCGACTAAGCCACCCAGGCGCCCGTTGAATCAGAATTTGAAGATTAGTTCTATTTCATGATTTTTGTTTTTCTTTCTCAGAAACTACTAATGTGTATATTGACTCTTCTTTCACTGACTTCTGTATCTGTCACTTTCTCCCTTGTCCCTTTACCCAGCTTACTGGTTTTCACTTAATTTTTGCTTTTCTCATTGCTTGCTGTGCTTCTGGGCCCATCCGTTGTCCTTCTGTCTCGTGACCCACGGCTAAGTCTTCAGTGGTTCTGTCTCTTGTTGTCGTTGCTCTTCCCACTCTCTTTCCTGCGGCACGCGGGTTCCTGTTCCATTGTGTTCGTCCTTATCTATCTGTCCTGAGTTGTTCTCTTGTCCCACTGTGTCCTTTTATTTTTTGTTGCTGCTTTTTACTTATTTTTCGTCGTCTTAGAATGCTATCTTACCATTTTATTCTGCTTAATTTGTGAACATTTTCAAGTAGCCTGAAATGTTTTGACCTGTGCTCCCTGTGTCTCCGTCTCCTGGTTTTCCATGGACGCTGCGGTCGTGCGGGCTCCTCGCCCGATGCAGACCGGCGTGCGGGCTCCTCACCCCATGCAGACCGGCCTGCCGTCGGCGGGAAGGGGCTCGGGCGGTTCTCGGCTCAGGAGCTGCCTTTTCTGTTAGAGTGAGGAGGGCGTTTTCTGTATGAGCAGATGTCGTTTTCTGTTTGCACTCTCCTTCCTGCTTGGGTGACCCTGCCGCATTTCAGCGGGGCCCGTAGCTTCGTCCCCTTCCGCTCCTTGAGTTCTGTTTGCCGTCCTCCACGTGTCTCTCCTGGAGACCCGGCCTGAGAGGCGCTGTCTGTCCTCTGGGGCGCAGTCGGGATGTCACCTTGGCTCCGTGCCGCTGCTCACGTTTCAGGCCTGCTTCCGGTCGGTCTCACTTCAGATGGGACCTTCTCCTTCTGGGGAGAACCCTGGCTGCGGTTCTCGGGGCCCCCCCACCGCTGAGAGGCCTTCAAGCCCCGGCAGCTCTGTGAAGCTCCCGCCACAGGCCCCCCACACCCCAGGGTCAGCTACGACACGTGTTCTGCTCACCTTCCGTGTTTACTCCTCTTCCCCCTCAGAAGTCTGTGGTTGTGACCAACTCCGTGTCCTCATTCCTTAGCTGTTGATCAAGGGTGTTCGTATTTGCCCTCCTTGTTGCTACGGGTGGTTTTTAGCGGGAAGTGTGACAGGAGTCCAAGAGGCTGCCATGGTCTTTGGGGAACCCAGAAACCCAGACCCTGTTCCTTTTTGTTCATGTGTCCCTGCAGCGGGAGTCCGTGGTCAGGCGGCCGTCCTGGCCGCAGCCACGGCGGGCCTTGTCCCCCACAGCGAGTGCCCGCTGCGTGGGGCCGTCCTGGGGAAGGCTGTCCTCTCGTGTGACTTGGCAGTCAGCGAAGAAAACTTCCAAGTCCAGGAAGACATTCCAAGCCGTCTCTAGGGTCTCTTCATCTTCTTCCAAATTCCTGTTCTATTTTGAAATCTAGAGCATTTTTTTAATACTCCGTGATAAAGCAGATCCGCCAACCCAACTCACCTCGTTAACCGTTTATAAAGCTCCTTAGGAGCTTTGCAAATTATTGAAATCCAATATGCAAATTATTGAAACCCTGAATATATCAGAAATAGAGGTAGTTTAGGAGAAAGACCTATTTAAATGGTTAAACATTAAACGTTAAACTAGGGGAACTAGTTTTGCTTACAACCTAGTTGTCACAGGTTGGCTTCCCCGGGAGCCAGACTTTTGAGATGGAGGTTAGCGTGCAGGGTGTTTACTAAAGAGCTCCCTTGGGCTCCTACTGGAGTTGGGGAGGGAGTGAAGCCAGATGCATGCAGGGGATGTGGAGCTGGAGCGCAGTCCCAGTGAGCGCCGCGCCCCCTCAGAGAGCTCTGGAACCTGGGAGCTGTTAACTCGAGTCTGTAGTAGACATCCTCTCTGGTTGGGCAAGATTACGTGGCCTTTTTTTTAACTTCGTCTTAATATTTGCCTGTTTTAATGTAAAAAACACATAAATATTACTTTTGCTCTCAGAAAAACAAATACTTCTGTTTTGGAAAAACAAATACACGTAATCCTGTATCCAAGGGTATTTTCTCCGTCAGCTCTCTGTACTTTGAGTTTCAGTTTCAGAAAGCTTCAGTGCTGCTAATGGATATTACGTTTGCTCTGCAGCTTGGGCCATGGTGGACGGCGGGTCCAACGTGAGGGCCCGCACTTCCTACAACGAGAGGACCCCGAGGATCGTCGTGTCGCGCTCCCATTCAGGAATGGTCAAGCAGGTTGCTCTTCAGACCTTTGGGAACCAGACGACCATTATCCCAGCTGGTGGCGCTGGTATGTCCCTCCCGCCCCACGGTGCCTGTGCACGGTGTCCCCAGCGTGCTCAGGGCCCTGTCAGGAAAGACCGGGTGTCCTGTGCTGGGGAAGAAAGTGAGAAGAGACCGTGTGCTTTCTGGGCAGGCCTGGTCTCCCACTGGGTGACGTCTCGGGTGGGATCTCGGTCACACATGCCCTCGTGCTCCAGTTCACAGTAGTGGCCTGTCTCCACAGGGACTCCTGTTCCTTGAACACTGCGGGAGCACCCTCTGCCCTAGATGAAAACAGCCGTGCTGTCAGCTTAACTGTCAGGGTGTCAGGAGGAGAGGGAGGCCCAAGCACATCACCTCCCGTGGCAGAACCATCCTGAGTGTCGCTAGACTGGCTGGTCCGTGGGGCACCGGGACACCTCTCAGCTCTGCTGCTTGCATGTCTGGGAGGAGCCAGAGTCGAGCGGCCACCCAGCCTGCTGCATGTTCTGTACTAGTTTCTTACCTGCGTCACTGATCAGGGCTCGGCTTTCCTTCTCTGAAAGGCCAGCCATAAATCTGTAAGGCTGTACAAGCCACGTACGGACTTTTGGATTTCTGGGGTTTTAGCACCTTTTAACAACACAGAAAGCCATGCACAGCTTCAGGGTTATACAGAAGCAGTGCCTGGCCTGGATTTGGCTCACAGGCCGTTTGCCCACTCTGGTTTTGAGTACTGTTTAATACGACAGAATTGTTTTCATTCAAATGAATAACACATTATGGTCGGAAATGCGCAAAGACGTTTTCACCACAGTAATAAAGGAAAAAGTAATGCTTATTCACTTTTAAGCCTAATAATTTTAATTTGGTGATTACATATATATATATATATATATATATACCTTACTTTATATGACTTCACTGTTTCTTATAAGCTGTCTATTAGGCTGGTTAGGAAACGTGAGGTTGGAAATACCTGGTAGGAATGGGATAAACCAGATTCTAGACCTGGTTTCATCTGTGTTTATTATATTCTTTGGTGTAAGAACTTCGCCTCCTTACAATAAGGGCTGACGGCTGTAGTGTTGTTTGGTCTCTCAGATCGAGCGCCCATAGGTAGGTAGAGGAAACCTGTGGCACGTGGCCTCCGCGTAGTATTCCATCGGAAGTGAGACCTCGTGAGCGTGCCATTCCACAGAGAACAACCACAGAGGAGATGCAAATTGAAAAGATGATATTTGGTTACACTTGAGAATAGCTTCATAAGTTCTTTTGTGGTAGATTTTCCACTCATTTGGGTTTAAGGTGTGTGCTGTTAGTTTTTTTTAAAAAACAGAACAAAACTATTTTTCAATAATTTCAGACTTAGCAGTTGCAAACACAGTCTAGAGAACTCCTTCACATCCTGTGCTCTTACTTAAACAGTAAGCTACATTCCTTAAATCTTCCCAATAGTAAACCTAAATTCTGTGTTCATCTTTTAGGTTACAAAGTTTTAGCACTCTTAGATGTACCCGATAAGAGTCAAGAAAAAGCCGATCTATACATCCATGTGACGTACATCAAAAAGTGGGATATATGTGCTGGCAATGCCATCTTGAAAGCCCTGGGGGGGCACATGACTACCCTGAACGGTGAAGAAATCAGCTACACTGGTTCCGACGGCATTGAAGGAGGGCTTCTTGCTAGCATCAGAATGAACCACCAAGCTCTGGTCAGAAAACTCCCAGATCTAGAGAAGACAGGACCTAAATAAGCAAAGCTCGTGACAGGTCACAGCTCCTCCCGAGTTGAACGGTCAGCTGAAACGCTGGGGGCTTCAAATCATCGGTGGAGACTATGCATGGTTAAGGCCATCCTGAACTTTTTAAAGTATTTATGAAGCATCAGAGACTTATTTTCCCTGTAATAGGATGTAGGATCAGGGAAAATGGGCTGCTTCGTGTCTCAAGTGTGTCTTTATTTCTGAGACTATTTTCGTACAGTTGTCATACACAAGGCGCATATCTATATATTTGTGAATTAAAATCTATAGCTGAGTACATTGTTATGAGACACCATTTTCACACAACATCATGAATCTTCACTATTTGTTAGTACTTTCATATAGAATCGGGCTGAAGAAAGGATTGATTTTGTGTAGATTTAATAATCACCTTAAAATTGTATCTCATTGAAAATAATTGGGGGTTCTTACCCCTAGTTCAGATAGAAAGCACAAGAAGCCACACATTTGTTAATATGTAACAAATGTTCTATTTATCTGTTACTGAATATTTCTTAAGGATTAAAATAGAAAAAGCTGAAATTGTTTTCTTTCTTTGAAATTTTAATAACAGGTTCACCAGCGAGTCGAGAATCTAGCTATATAATAGATGCGTTGCAATTGTAGTTTCCGGGTGTGTGGTTTTGTTTTGTTTTGTTTTGATACAGAAAAGTGTATTTGTACCTCTAGGTTCAACACTTCTGCCATCTTCCTGTTGATTTCCGTTTGCTCTAAGGGTGGAGGTTCTGTCCTTACCCTCCTGACCAACACTGAGTCTTTAACTCGTAAGGTCTGGTTTAAGGTTTCAGGGTTCGCACTAGGATTTTGGTACATTTGCTCCTTTGGGATAAATGATGCCCTACAAGAATATAAATAATTCTCTTAATTGACTTATTTGGTAATTACATGAATGAAGCCAGCTTTCATTATTTTAAAACACCTTGTTTTAATACTTTTAAAAAAATTTCCTGGGTTTTATGTAGAGATTCTCTCCTCAAGAATGATTTATGGTTGCTTTTACCATTAGTAAATGGATCTAACCTAACTAAACGCTCAAAAGTAGTAACTTTTAAGATACTTGAAAGTTTCCATTCAGATTAAAAGAATGATGGTTAATGTTACTTTTTGATTAATTTTTTAAAATTCGGTATGCAAAATCTGGTGGGAAGAAATGTGGTGGAGTATTCGCTGAGTCGCTATACCTAGACCCTTGCTTCATGAACTCTCACGGGGATGCTGATTTCTCTCCACGTAATATCTGGAAACTTTGTGTAAACAAATACTGTTATTTCATGTGACTTTGTATTTTATAATATACCGATAAAGGGGAAGGATGGCTTCTTTTCTTTTCTTTAAAATAGCTTTCCACTTATTTTCCTATCTTGGAGGTACAATTGACCAAAGAATGGACAGCCTCACCTGGCGCGATGTACATCCAGCTGTAGGTCTGCATTTTACACTGTCTCCAAAGCCCTGTAATTCCTCCTTAGGGAGTGGACTCTAGGAGGACGCACCTGCTTCTCCTCAACGTCCAGCAACCGGTCACAAATCTGGTAGCGTACTGGGCCTCAGTAGGTAGGATTTTGGTCAGTGAAAATTCATACACTGTTTTGGTAGTCGGAACATTGGATATTCAGACAGGACATAGAGATTCAGAACAGAATATTGGAGACCTCGCCTTTTTACTTGGCAATGACACGAGAACACTTTTTCTCCGGAGACGTGGCAGAGGCCTATACTATTTCCATGACCCATGGAATAAGCGTTTAATTGTAATGTCAAACATTACGCCGGAAATAAGACTGGCGTATTAGGAAATGGCGTTTAATTGGGAGGGTTTTTTTTTTTAATTTCAATAATAGATGGAAGCTTTCTCATTTAATGGACATGAAACTAGTTCATATTAGCAGCATGATTGCTTTGGTTTTACTTTTAATTCCATTAATCTGCATGTAGGTAATGACTTTTGCGAAGGGCTCGTGTGCAAAACGTAGAAACTGGCTGGCAGTTAAACACATTATTTTTAAAATTCATTGGGTATCGTCTAATTACTAATGGTTTTTACGTGCTTTTATAGAAAGTTCATTTTCAATTTTTTTGTTTCTAGAAGTCAGTCTACATTACAAAACTAATGTAAGTACAAAGAACAGTGTTTATATTTATGTGAGACATTCCTCCAGAACATACAGGTACAACACCATGACTAGGTAAGGCATGCAATATCTCCCAGGAATTAAATAAGGAAAATCACCTATAAAATGTAGCAAAATAATTAGAGTTTAACGTTTAGTGACCTTAATATCCCCAACTCCTGGTCTTCTCTTTCCTTTTTCTTTGCCCTCATTTAGAGCACAATGTTCCCTTAAATTTTTAAGTTTTTACACATCACATTTAGTGAAAACAGTGACGCCAGTAACGTCAGTATTTATCAGCTGCCCTCTTCTTCCTCTGCCCTCTTCATCTTTTACCTTGTTCTCGAGGTCCTCAGCCCCTTCATGTTCTTCGGTATCTGCCCCTCTTTCTTGACCTGTACTCTTCCCCAACACTTAACCCCTGAATTCTCTCTTAGGCCTACTTTTATCAAGAGTGGCTGCTGAAATCTTAAAGTAGGATGGAGACTCTAGTTAAGTTCTTGGAGATGAAGTCTGTCAGAGTTCTGGTTGGCCATTACTTTTCAAAGACTTCTCAAAAAGTGAAGGAAAGTCACCTTCAAAGCCACAAAGGTTTATACTGTCAAGTCTAATCCAGTGCTATACAAAGCATTTCTTCAGATCCATTCTTCACAGAATGAAAATGCAGGAAATACAAGAATTAGATATATAAGCCTGCCTAAGAGAACTTGCTTTTTCTGTTAGTTTTCACACTTCTGTCCCTATTTCAGTTGAGATTACAGAGGGCCGACAAGATGGATCCTATTTGTTCGGTCTTCAAGTAGCCCTTTCCCCCCAGTTTTAGTGTTTTTTCTTGATTTTAAATCCGCATTCAAATGAATTCTTTGTGGCTGTAGGATGAAGCCAAGAAGTGCTTTGGTTTATGTAACAATTGTGCAGATAACATTTGCCCTTTGAATATTGTGCCAACAGGGTCAGAAGAACTGGGGGAGGGGCAAACTTCCAGGGAAGGGTAGTCGCGGGAGACCTCCAGGATCCACCCCCACCCCTAGGACTAGGAACTGCGCTTTTGTCCCCGATATTCAGAGAGCGGGTCTTCGCAGGCTTTGAAGGTGAGAACTCGCTCTGATGGCCCAGCATATGGAAAGAAAGCCGGGGGGGCCATGATCCTCTGTTGCTCAGAACACGAAATATCCAGCGGGCCAATCCTTGATAATAACACCTTGAAAATGGCCTTAAGGAGACCATCTTGGGCAGGTTAAAAGTAGAAACTGGATTATTCCAGCTGCCACGATTTATGTTGGCTGTGTGTTGACTGGTCCTGGTTAGAAACCGTGATTTTTCATTTTTGATCCGGGTTGAATTTTAAGATGTATTATTTCCAGTATATGCCTACAAAGTGTCTGTCTTGTAACTTGTATAAAGTAAACCTATTCTCTGGTTTCATTTTTATCCTAAAAAAAAAAAAGTTGTGCCTTAACAATAGGGCATTGTATGTTAATAAGGGAAAACAAAATCTTTTTTTAATAGATGGGGAAAATAGGAACTTTTTGCCATTAAAATTTACGTTCTTTTAACATTTTTAATATTAGAGTTGGAGAAAATTCATTAAAGTTAAATACAATTGATATAAAATTATTTTTGCATAATCTAGCATTTACAAGTGAAGTACATTTTTATAAGAACTGGCATCTTGATGTATATAAGTCAGAAATGATACTTCATCCTTTGGTTTTTAATTTGAATTGATACAAGACCAGGGTAAGGTACTTTTTTTTTTCATTTGACTTTTAAATCATTTCAGTATGCTATTGTATGTGTTTTACTAGTCCTCTGAGTTGCTTTGGTTTTTAAAATTAGCAATTTGTTCATGATACCATATCAATAATTTATTAATGCTAAAAAATACTGTGTTATGTGACTTAAACTGGAACAGTTCCTGGATTGAAGGCGGGGGGGATGGCGGGGGGGCGGGGAGGGGTGCTTCTGATGCGCAGTTAGTTACTAAGAAGACCAGAATTGAACTTTGTACTTCAAAAGAAAATTTCAGTTTTATGTGGTGCTGTTTATGTAAGTTGTTTATTTTCATTTTATCCGAACCTGGCGGGTGTTAACCATTCCAATTTACTATTGGTTTCTTTCTTTCTGTTTTTTAATTTACTTTTAAGGTTGGATGGTGAATTAATTCTATGGGAAAATGAGATTTATTAATGGTGGGGGTTTTTTTCTTTTGAGATAATATAAGCCAAACTTTTAGAAGTTAAGGCTGATGAATAATATTAAAACATTATATATTGTGTTTGTAAATGTGCCCTAAAGTATTATAATTAAGATAATTTGTGTACATTACAAAAGCAGAAACTGTGATGTTTGATTAGTAGTACGTCGCGTTAAAATTCCTTTTGAAGTATGTTATACACGTAGTAAGTTATTCTTCAGGAAAGGCTTGCTCGTCCTGTATTTTTTTAAATAGGAAATACAGCATACCAAGTCATCATTAGATCAATTTAACCTAGGGAGACTTCTTTCTCTCTCCTCAAATTCTCTCTCTCCATCATTTATGCTAAATTGAGGAGGTAACATTTAAGGACTTTAATTCATGTACAAAATACGAACTTCCAATTTCCATGTGACATGACGTCCTCCATTGGCAGGAGCCAAAGCTAGTTGTACAGTCTAAGAAGGAAGACCATGTTCTCCCGTGATGGACTGTGGTGCTCCTGATACATTTTCCTCCCATTTCATGATGTTACTTAAGCTCCTAGTTGTGTGTACACACGGGGTTGAGTTTACACTAAACTATGAATGGTGTTTCCCATTCGCGTCCCGGCCTCTTCAAAGTTTGCTTTTTTAATCGGCTCGACTTTGGTTGATCTCTTCCTGGTAACAGACTAACAATGATGAGAAGGATTAAAATGAAAATAAATGCCTTTGGATACCTCTTCCCTTTTCACACATTTAAAGCTGAAGAGGAGCTAGTTCATTTCCTGTTGCCAAGACCTGCTCCAAGGCCAGAGTCTTTACTTGGCGTGCTGCGCCCCGCCTCCCCCCCACCACCAACTTTAAGGGCGGAGGGGGGGGTGTCGGGGGGATAGAATTTCATCTCTACTGAGAAACTCCTGTCTCCACGTTGGTGGAGCAGTTACTTCATACCTCACCTGTAGCACTCCTGTTTACATGTGCTGTTGTAAACGTCTCAAGGACAGGGATTTTGTCTTGGTGATGTCTGTATTTCCACCGCAACCCCAGCCGCTAGCCCAGCGTCTTGAACAAATCAGGTGCTTAATGTGTGTTGGACTGAATCGAATAAAGGGTCACTACCAGCATAAGCATTTCTCACGCCTCAGTTGTGTAAGCTGATTGTTCTGTTAACCACAAATATTTATGGTTATCACCCCACGCACTAGATTATTTTTAAAGGTTTTGCTTTCTTTCCTTTAGATGCTACCCCATGGACATTTATCTCTAGAAAATGTAATTGCTCCCAATGACATGACTGGTCCAAACTCTCTGCCCCTGGATATACTTTGCCAAACTGAAATTGGAATTTTCTGAATAAATTGGTCATGTCTAGAAGAGACGGTGTGGTGCATCTGCTTTTCTTCTTTCTTTTTTTAAACGAGGGTAACATACATAAATGTACCATTGTCACCACATGTAAGTGCACAGTTCAGTGTCATTAAATACATTCACGATGTTGTACTGCCTCCGGCACCATGGTTTTGAAGAATGTGTTCATCGTTCCACACGGAAACTGCCCATTGAGTCCCTCACCATTCCCCCCTCACCCCAGCCCCTGGAACCGGCTGTCCTGCCTTTTCTACGAATGCATCTGCTTTCGAGCGCTTCCTTTTCTGGAATTCCCGGTCTTCTCACCCCACGGCCAGAAAAGGCATCTGTTTGAGGAGGGGCATATGAGGCAAACATGGCCATACAGAAGTGTAACTTGCATTCTTTAATAGATTTAAGATGGAGGGAGGGTAGAAAAAGAGCAAAAGAAGTGAAGACAAAATTGTCAAAAAGCAATTAGAGCTGGAAGGACCCGTTTTTAGTTTAAATTCCAGATAGTGTGTAACATACAGTCTTATGCTAGCTTCAGGTATACAGTGTAGCGGTCCACCACCGCCATAGGTCACCCAACACTCATCGCAACAAGTGCACTCCTTAATCCCCATCGCCTGTTTCACTCATCCCCCACCTACCTCCCCCCTGGTAACCATCAGTTTGTTCTCTATAGTTGAGAATCTGTTTTTCAGTTTGTGTCTCGTCTTTGTTCATTTTATTCCCTTAAATTCCACATATGAGTGAAGTGGCATGACGTTTGTCTTTCACTGGCTTACTTAGCGTTTCTACCCTAGCTCCATCCATGTCCATGCAAATGGCAAGATTTCATTCTTTTTATGGCTGAATAATACTCCATTGTGTGTGTGTGTTTATATGTATATACCACAACTTCTTTATCCATTCAAAATCTGGCTATTGTGGATAATGGTGCTATACACATCGGGGTGCATGTATCCCTTTGAATTAGTGTCTTTGTATTTGAGGGGTAAACACCCAGTAGTGCAATTACTGGATCGTAGGGGAGTTCTAGCTTTAACTTTCTGAGGAAACTTCCGTACCATTCTCCACATCAGCTACCACAGTCTGCATTCCCAGCCACAGTACAAGAGGGCTCCTTTTTCTCCACATCCTCCCTGACATTTGTTGTTTCTTGTGTTTTTTATTTTATCCATTCTGACAGGTGTGAGGTGATAACCCATTGTAGTTTCGATTGGCACTTCCCCGCTGATGCGTGACATTGATCATCTTTTCATGGCCATCTGGAAGTCTCCTTTGGGGAAATGTCTGTTGATGTCTTCTGCCTATTTTTTGTTGTTGTTGTTTTGGTTTGAGTTGTATAAGTTCTTTATATACTTTGGATAGTAACGCCTTATTGGATATATTATTTTCAAATATCTTCTTCACATTCAGCAGGTTCCCTTTTTATTTTCTTGGTTTCTTTCTTTGTGCAAAAGCTTTTCCATTTGATGTAGTCCCAACAGTTTATTTTTTATTTTGTTTCTCTTGTCTAAGGAGACATAAGTACAGGAATGTTGCTAAACCCAATGCCTACGAGATGACTGCCTGTATTCTTTCCTAGGAGTTTTATGGATTCTAGTCTCACATTTACGTCTTTTGTCCATTTGGGGTTCATTTTTGTGTATGGTGTAAGAAAGTGGTCCAGTTTCCTTCTTTGACATGTAGCTGTCCAGTTTTCCTAGCACCATTTACTGAAAAGACTGTTTTTCTCCATTGTATATTCTTGCCTCCTTTGTCATAGATTTATTGACTGTATAGTTTATTTGTATAGTTATTATACAACTATACAATATATACAAATATACTATACAAATATAGTTAAAGTTATTATGTGGGTTTATTTCTAGGCTTTCTATTCTGTTCCATTGATTGTGTATCTGTTTTTGTGCCAATACCGTACTGCTTTGATTATAATAGCTTTGTGTAGGATATCTTGAAATCCGAGATGAGCACAGAAACATTTTTTAAATGTCTCAGCTATAACTTCAAGGTTATTTTCTTCCTTCCTTTTAACCCTTTTGGAAGGCTTTTAGTAGGAATGTCATGTCCGAGTTTCCAAAGCGCTTAACACAGATTCAAGTTTTCCCAGAAGAGGAGCCGCCTGAAAGTGCCAAGTACCACCTGTTATTTCACAAATTCTATGTGTTTTTTTGTCTTTATGTCTTTTGGGGGTTTTGTTTTGGGGTTTTTGTTGTTGTTGTTTTGCAATTTCTGAGAATTTTAACTTGTCTCATTCAGTTTGGAGCTCAACAACAACAACAACGAAAACCATGATCGATTCCCAGCGAATCCACTGATGGAGGCCCGCACCTCCCATGGTCTCCATTACTCTCTAGAACTTCTGGCCCCTCCTCCCAGCTGGTGCAGTTCACCAGCCAGTGGTGCTCTGGGGATTCCCAGGAGAACATCAGGGAATGAAGGAGTCCATCTCCTTGGACGGAGAGCAGCGTGGCCTCTTTCCCAAACAAGATTTCTGATCATGAAACAAGATGTCCACAGCTCTGGTGGGAATTCTTCCCAGATAAGGACCGGGTCAGATCTTATTTCCCAGCAGGAATGCAAACAGCACATTTGTGAAAGTTTTTCTTTCTCTGTTCAGTGAATTTAGTTCTCTAGGCTGGATTAAGATCTTTGGTTACATCAAATCTCCCAACTGGCAGAAGACCAGAGCTCATTCTTCAAAGAGAACATTGTCATGGAAAATATTTTTAAAAGTGGATGTACTTTTGCCTAAAGCAGCTGCGGGTAGGTAAGCAGCAGAGAGTCATGGAGTGGGAAGGAACAGGATCTTTCTCGAATAGACTTTTTATTCTCTGGAGAAGTGATAAAACATCCTTCAGTGTGTCAAACAGTTGTTTCGGACTGCAGGCCAAATCCGTCCTGCAAAACCTGAGTGGATTAAATATCTCAACCAGAGGAAACATTTAAAATTGTAAAGTATGTCAGACAACAAGATGATCCTGCAACTAACAGCAAGAGCTGAATTTCCAGTAGTGATGGGTCACCCCGGAGCCATGGGCCCCTGGAAAGTGACAGGGTAGATGTGCCAGGGGAGTGGCCCACATTTAAATCGACAGTTCTGCTACCGATGGATGTCAGAGACAGGAGTTGGGAACTTCCGGAGATGAGTGTTGAGTGAGGAACTTCACTCCCGGGACCCTGGTGCAGCCCCTCCCCCATCAGGACACCCCTCTGCCTCTTACGAACTGTGTGGTCTTGACCAAGGCCCTGGGTGTGAAGGGGCGTACAGAAAGCACCACCCAAAGAAGTGCTCAGAGGATGAACTGAGATAAAACACGGAAGAGCCTGAGAACAGTGATGCGGGCCCCGGGGGATGCACACTCCTCCCCGCCATCAAACTGTCCCCCGAGCTTTTCTTATAAGGGTCTGGTCTCAAGGCCTCTGCTCTGTGCCGTATTTACTCGGCAGACTCTGTTGCCTCCTAGAAACAAAAATTACCTCAAATTAACCTAAGCAGAAAATGATTTATTGGCTCAAATGTCTGAGAAAGACAAAGGGATGAGAAAGTGGGCCGTTCAGAGGATGTGGCCACGTCTCTCCCTCTGTCTCTCTCTCCCTTGGCTCTATCGTCTGGCATGCTGTGCTAAGCCTCTCCTGTAGACTGTCTCGCTCTACGAAATGGGGAACGTAGCTGTCATTGAGCCAAGATCCACATCTTCCAGTTGTCCCCACATGCACACAGTAGTCTTCTGTACCGACTTTACAGGAACGTCCTGGAAAGGACGGTGGTTGGTTTGGTTGGAACACATGCCTTCACCTGTCCTCTACTCTCTGTCCCAAGGGACAAGACAGGGTCTGTTGAGAAAAGGAAGAGGGACACCTGGGTGCTTCAGTTGATTAAGTATCTGATTCTCGATTTCAGCTTAGATTGTGATCTCATAGTTTGTGAGATCAAGCCCAGTGTCTGCCTCCCTGCTCACAGTGAAGAGCCTGTGTGGGATTCTCTTTCTCTCTCTCTCTCTCTCTGTCTTTCTCTCTCTCTCAGCCCCTCCCCCACTGGCACTCTTCCTGTCTCTCTCTCTCAAAATAAATAAACAAAAACTTGAATAAGAAAAGGAACGTTGACAGCAGAAACCGTAGCTACTAACATCTAATCAAGGATTTATCTACGAGGAGGAGGAGGGGGAGCTCCACTCAGCCTCAGTCATGCCCATCTGTGCAGAGCAGCTGACGACTGCTGTCCCCTCGGGCTTCTCACCTGTCCTTTCCTGACTGGATGCCCTGGCCTCAACAGCACCCCAGCTGCAGCAGCGGACTGTGCCCTCCAAGCCCTACAGCCTGAGAGGCCACTTTCTTGGCACCTTGCTATTCTGTGAGGTATTGGGCTGGGTGGAGGCTGAAGATACACAGATTGGCCTGCACCCTTGTGTTCATGCTCAGAATTTATATCCCCGTCAAGATCCCTGATTCTTCTTCTTCTGCAGATTTCCAGGAGTCAAGGCAAAAGTCATTACTACCACGCTAGTCTGATAGCCTGTGGCTGTGCCCACTGCTGGCATGTAGAAACCTGTGGAGCTCAGGGGTCAAGGCAGATGCAAGTGGAAAATACTGAACACTCCAGGTTTGAGTGTGATGAGTACTGGGCGCCCAAAGGCCAGAGTCCCAGACTTCCTTATTTATCCTGAGTGGGGGCATGAGGGGCTGGCCTTATCCTGACAAGAGAATATGAGGTCCCAGGTCTTGGGAGCTTTCAGTATGGCGGATGAACTCAGATGAAGGATTAGGAAAGACTGAGGTTGTGAAAAAAGGAAGTCCTCCAGATTTTTCAGACCTAATAATTCTTTTTTTTTAATGTTGATTTATTTTTGAGAGACAGAGAGAGCATGAGTGGGCGGGGCAGAGAGATAGGGAGACACAGAATCCGAAGCAGCTTCTAGGCTCTGAGTTGTCAGCACAGAGCCTGACGTGGAGCTCGAACTCACAAACCGACTGAGCCAAAGTCGGACGCTTAACCAACTGAGCCACCCAGATGCCCCCAGATCTAATAATTCTTAATCTAATGAGCAAAGTTCCAGCATGGAAGAGCTCTGTGAAATGGATAACAGACTAGGGCAGAAATGCTCCCGTGTTGACGCCAGCCCTGCTTTTAGGAGGACTTCAGTCCACAGTGAAGCACCGTGGGGACAGAGATGACATTTCTGATCAGAGCCAACCTCAAGAGTTAAAGGGCAGCCAGCAGCAGTCCTTCAGGGGTTAAGACATTTAAAATGTTATGTGCTTTCAGTATGCTAACATTTATAAATGATTTTTAAAAAATGGCCTATGTCCTGAGAATTCCTTATTCTGATGAGCAAATAAATTAAAACCTTGGTTATACATTTGCTTGTTTAGTATTCTTGACTTCCGTACTAGCAATTTCCAAGACCACAAAAATTCCAGGGAGGTACCCCCTTATGGTCTGATGCTTAGAAATATTCTGTTCAGTTCCATGAACTCGGTTGTTTTACGCAGTCCTGAACCCGCAGCCCTGACTAGTTGGAGTCCTTGCCCTGACTCTTCTGGTTCCAGTGAATAAAATTACTCCTGCGTTAGTTTGCTTGGCCTTCCGTGACCGAGTTCCGCAAACCAGGTGTCTTCGACAGCAGAATGGTCCTGTCTCTGTCTGGAGGCCAGAAGTCCAAAATCAAGGAATGGTCAGGGCTGGTCCCTCTGGAGGGCGGAGAGGGAACCCCTGCTCCTTAGCTCCCCCGAGTGTCTGCTAATCGTTTTGGGGTTTTTTAATTTTGTTTTTTATTTCTTTATTTTTTTTTTCTGGCAATCTTTGATGCCCCTTGGCTTCTTGAACATCACTCCAATCACCACCTTCTTCACCTCATGGCATTCTCTGTGTGTGTGTTCAACTTTCTCTCTTTTATAAGGATACCAGCCATACGGGATTAAGGGCCCACCCTGCTCCAGGATCACCTCATCGTAACTCATTACATCTGCAAAGGCCTTTCCAAAGAAGGTCAACATTATGAGGTATTAGGAGTTACGACTTCAACAGAGGAATTTTGGAGGGGAGGCAATGCATCTCATAAGAACACCCCTAGGAAGAAATAGGATAAGGATGAAAATGAAATAGAGATTATAGAGAAGTACTTTACATCTAGGGTAGTAGCATTTTTAGTGCCAGAAAGAGTTTTCCATGATCATAATACTTTGTGAGTTTTCGGTTTGCATTTTAAGGAATTAAAAGTATTTAAAAGCTGGTGACTGGGTGGCTTAGTTGGCTAAGCAAACGACCCTTGTTTTCGGCTCAAGTCATGATCTCCAACATGTGGGATCGAGTCTCACGTTGGGTTCTGTGCTGACAGCTCAGAGCCTACATTGGACTCTCTCTCTTCCTCTCTCTCTCCTGCCTGCTCACTCTCATTCTCTCTCTCAAAATAAATAAATAAAACTTTAAAAAAGGTATTTTAAAGCATCTGACCTACTCGACTTTTGAAAAGTTTGTTTCAGTTCATGTTTAGATACTTTGAGCAACTCAATTTATTACATGCACACACTTTGGTGTATGTTTTATACAAGTAAGATGAGCTTATTGAAATGAATGTCATTTAATTTGAAATGAGAAGTCGAGTATTAGAAAAATCGTAGCGAGTGTTCCTCCTCATGAAGGAGAGCCCTGCAGATAGATACTGGCGCATCTGCTAGTAGGAGACTGCAGCCAAGACTGATGCGGACAATCCTGAAACTCTCAAATGCCCCTCCCCGTTTCCCAGGGTTGCAGTAAAGACAAGAGGCCGTGGAACCGCCAGGCTGAGCATGGCAGGAGCTGGGGCTGGGAGGGGGATTGTGAAGGGCTTTTCATGCTTAGCTAAGACCGTTTCCCAAATGCCTTTTACCTGCAGAATCTTTGTGTGAAAATATCTTACATGTAAACTTAGTCTCTAAAAGATTGCAGCCACCATTCTCCCCTGTCATTGGAGCAGTGGTTTGCTGAGTATCTTCCCTGCAGCCCTTGCCTCAGAATCACCTGGAGTATCCATCTTTAAAGTTTATTATTATTATGAGAGAGAGAGAGAGAGAGAGAGAGAGAGAGAGAGAGAGAGCGAGCAAGCGAGCACTCATGCACCCGTTTATGGGGTGGAGACAGAGAAAGAGGGACAGAGAGAATCCTAAGCGGGGTCTGCACTGTCAGCGGGGTGCCACAGGTGGGAGGGGGTGGCGAGAGTGGGACATTTAAACGACTGAGCCACCCAGGCACCTGAGTGGAAATGTGTTAAGTGGTAGATTCACAGGCCTGTGGTTTACTCCCAGATTCAGCAGTTTTAGCTTTGGGGCCCAGGCATCTGCATTCTAACTCACTTGTAAGGAGTTTTCCAATACGTGCTAAAGTTTGAGAGTTGCTTTTTTCCTTAGCTTAATATATGTCTGGCACAAATTCGGCTTACTCCACGTTCAACTAAGATTCTGGGTTCAAATCCTACTTTGTCCACTTCATAGCTCCTTGATCTGGGCACAGTACTAATGTGTACCCCAGTCTCACTGCTCGGACGTTGTTGCAAGAATCAACTCAACAACACGCGGTAAGCCGGCAGCCTTGCGCACGCTCACTAGGGTGTTATTCCCAGTTAGGTCGACCATTGTCCTTATTTCCACCACGACTGTTCACATGGTGACTTCTACTGGTTGCCCTAGTAGGTTGGCTCAGGAGGATTAATCATCACCACTAAATTAGAAAGGATTCGTGTTTCTAGTCCCCCTGGAAGTCCCCTCACTGGCCCTGGGAACCACACTGCAAACCACCCGGCAGTGTGGACGCCCTCCTTTGTCCCTTTCGGTCTGGGGCTCATTTTCTAACCCTGGGTGTCGTCTCCAACCACACTCTTACCCAGTTGGTGGCCTGTGGTTGTCTCAGGTCTAATCCAGGGGTTCTCACACATCCAAGTCCATGTGAATCTCCGGAAAATCTCGAGAAAATGCAGACTCTGGGTGGGTGGGGTCTGGGGTGAGTGGAGAGGCTGAATTTTCAAAATGGCCCCAGGGGAATGCCTGCTGCGGGCCCAGGAAGCGCTCTGGGAGACTCAGGCCCAGGGAAATGGTGTGCTTCTGGGAGGTTCTCTGGATCCCCCATAATACGAGCTGTTCCTGCTGCAGGGCCTGTATCTTAGGCTCCATGACCCAGGAGACCCTGCCCTGCCCTCAGCTTCAGGGGTTCCAGAAAAAGACTCCAGAAGTATGGATACCGTCCACACTCCTGGGATTCCTAAGCCTCAACTTTTTCTTAACTGTTGATTTATTTTGAGAGAGAGCATGTGTGGGAGCAGGGGAGAGGCAGAGAGAGGGAGAGAGGGAGTCCCAAGCGGGCTCCAGGCTCTCAACATGGGGCTCAGTGTCACTAACCGTGAGATCATGACCTGAGCCATTACTTAACCAACTGAGCCACCCAGGCGCCCCAGCTACACTTACTTAAGTAGATATTATTGTTGTTGTTATTATATAAAGTAGAAGATCTGGAGAGATATAGGAACTTACGTCTTCTCCTCGAGTGTTGCATGAGCTAAAAAAAAAATCCTTAAAAAAGTTTTCCTTTTTTACAGTTATAGAGGACTACTCAAGGATTCTCAAAATTGAGAAGAAAAACAAAAGGAAAATTTCTCTAAGGATATTTTGAAATAGCTATTAGCTTCTTTTGTTCAGAAAAGGAAATCATGATATGGGTGATTTAAAATAAAAATAAATAAACGTCCTGACAGTGCCTGCTTCCTCCTTTTGTTATGGCTGTAAATCTGGTTTTGTTTTGGCTGGAAATCTGGTTTGCAGAGAGTGAAATATCAAGCTTTGCCACACAGGGGAAGTAGAGCATCACTCTTTCTACCCTGAATAGGAAAAAAATACCCAAAAGGGCTGTTTCAGTTTGGCTGTGAATTTCAAAATCTTGAAGTTAGAATTGAAAATAACGGAAAGTATCTCACTAGTAATTAACCTCTTCTGCTGGTTGACATTCCCAGGTATAAATTCCTAACGTAACAGTTTATTTGAAGAGTCATGTTTCAAGTCAACTTTGTTTTTAAGGGCAACGGCTGGTCTCTGTGTGATTGCATCTGGCCCCTGCGTGTTCTGGGATGTGGCGGTGAAGCATGGAGGTGTTGAGAGGGCGGGGCACTGATTAATTTAATTCCAGTCCAGGATATCAGGAGCCCCTTGGCTTCTAGCAAAATACAGGAAGTTATCAATTCAGGGGAAGACAGGAGACAAGAAGTCTTTGAGGAAAGAAAATGGATTTGGATGACTGCTGTGTCTAAGGACCAAAAGCAAAAGAGCATCTTAAAGAATCACTTTCAGGACCCCTGAGTGGCTCAGTCGGTTCAGCCTCTGACATTTGATTTTGGTTCAGGTCATGATCTCAAGGTCCATGAGATCAAGCCCAACATGGGGCTCCATGTTGACAGTTTGGAGCCTGCTTGGGATTCTCTCTCTCTCCCTCTCTCTCTGCCCCTCTCCTGCTCTCTCTCTCTCTCTCTCTCTCTCTCTTTCGTAAAATAAATAAACTTAAAAAATAAAAAGAATCACTTTCAACAGACAAACAACCTCACCTTGAAGAATCATTCTGGACACGTTTGGATCATTTGAACTGATATCTAGAATACTGGTGTTCCAGAAGGTGATAGGGTTTATTTATTTTTTTTACTTGGTTGAGGTTGGCCTTGGAAGTCATAGTTTTGGACGTTCTCCTATTTTTGTCTCTATGCAAACTGACGAAATCTTACTCGTCTATGTTCCCAAGTGGAAAATCAGGCAGAAGAGTGGTGATGATTTGAGGTTCCATAACACACAGGTGTGCAGTTCGGCATTGTGTCAGTCAGCCGTGGTGGGCACCGCACAGGAACGGCAGGAAGGTGTGACTTCTCACTACATCCCCTCTTCCTTTCCTTCAAGGCTGGAAGGTTGAACACGAAGGAGAGTTTTAAAGCAGATGCTGGTCAGAGCACCTGCGTGGCTCAGTCAGGTAAGCATCCGACTTCGGCTCAGGTCATGATCTCGCAGGTTGTGAGTTGGAGCCCCGCGTCCTGCTCTGTGCTGACAGCTCAGAGCCTGGAGCCTGCTTCAGAGTCTGTGTCTTCCTCTCTCTCTGCACCACCTCCCCCAGCCCATGCTCTGTCTCTCTGTCCCTCTCAAAAATAAATATTTAAAAAATAGATCAAAAAGCAGATGCTGGTCACTGAATGGCTGCTATGATGTCCTCCCTCGGTAGTTTGTATGTTAACTCAGGATAGAGTCCCCATGACGGCTGGCCTGCCCGCAGGCTGGGGAGGGGGCGGGGGGAGGGGCGCTGGACGAGGCTCTCTGTCAGCCTCAGCCCCTGAAAGTGGGTACGAATGTGGAGACGGTTCGTAAGAGTTGTCTCAGACACGGCTCTGAGGAGACGTGCAGACAGAAGGTGCTGGGGCATGGGGTTGTCACCGAATTCCACCAGACAAGCGCGGACTTCGCTTCTGACCCACAAACACAGCTGCCTATCTGAGACACCCCCTTGAAGGGGGTTTTTCCCTCTTAATGCCCCCCCTCCCTGAGTGTCACCCACTCCAGGAAAAGGCGGCACCATTAGCCTATCGGACTTCTTCCCCTTTTCCTCATTCTCCCTTGTAAGTCACTGGCACCTTTTCTTTCTACTTTCAAAATGCATCTTGAACCTGTTTGCCTCTCTCCATCTCTCTTCCCAGCACCATGCGCTCCAACGATCTGACCACAGGGCTGCAAATCCCAGGAGACTGCTGTCCCCGGCTGCCCCTTCCCCCCTCGATCTCCCACCCAGAACTCTTAGTGGTCCTCGGGAATGGAAATCATATCAGATTCTGGACCTCCTGAGCCCCCTTTAATTTAAGGGCATTGCTCTCGTAGTGCGAATCTTACCACGGCCTCTCATGACCGTCCCTCAGCCAGGAGCCGGTTTGCCCGGGGCCTTCCTCCGTGTCAGTGAAGGCCCGGGTCCCAGGGCACCGCTTATCCCCACAAACCAGGATGGTGAGTGTCCCCAAACCCCGAGGACTTCATGTCCTACCTCCTTCTGCAGCTTCACGTGGCGCTGTCCTCCCTACGTTCGTTGGACCTGCACGTTGCCCTTTCTGCAGGCTGAGTTCTTCCAGACCTCAGGCTGCTGTCACGGCTCTTTCTTGGGTGACTCTTCTTCCCCCGCCTTCACGTGCCGGCTTTGTCACAGTCCTCGGGCCACAGTGCCACGGTCCTTCACGGAACCCTTACCCCCCAACAAAAGCTGATGTACTCTCTGGGCATGTGTTTTATGCAAGTCCCTGTCAGGTGGTGCGCTTCTTAACGTTAGAGCCCCTTGGTTCCCTGCTCACCGGGGCCAGTGCCCAAGGCATAACTGGTGCTCAGTAGATATTTGTTGGATATATTTAATAAACACAAACACCTCAGGGATCTGTTCATTAGGTCTAATTAGACCTCCATCCCATTCCACTCTACCTTCTCAACCTTCTCTTCTCAGCTTCGCTGAATGGCTGAAGGACTGGGATGTGCGGAAACTCAGCAAACAGCCCCATTCACGAGCCTGACCCACAGGGATTCTGATCTACAGTGAGTGCGGAGGAGCCCAGGATCCGGTACTTCAGTTGCCTCCCCCCACCCGCCTCCCCCCACCCCACGGGGTGGTCTGCAGGCTGCATTTTGAGTGGTGCCAAGTTCTGCCTTTTGAACAGCTCCCTTCTGCACCTGCTATTTCACTCGGGGTGATTTCCTGCTTTATGGCCACCCCTGCACTCTCTTCGAGTCTTTAAATTCTCTCCATTCAACATTTAATCTAGCAAATACCTCCTAGCTGTTGGGAATACAGATAGGAGAGGCATATCCTTTTACTGCAATTATGTCTAGTATTGCTTTCTTTTCTTTCTTTTTCTTTTAACCCAGGAACCAGATTAAATAGCACAGTTTATGACGTCTTCGTCAAGACCCCTCGTAGAATTACTTCCTTTGTGTTCTGTGCTACCAACAATGTATTTCCATCTTTTAAAACAGGAACCATGAATTTTGTCTGATCGCTGGTCTATGTCCTCTAAGAGACTATATTCTCCTTGAAAACCAGGATCCCATTTTATCCGTATTGGTCCCAATTTTAGCAAATAGTGGGTGGTCAACAAATGTGTAGGATGAATAGAGAACGGATGAACATTCCGTTCACTGTAAGGAAAACACGAAACCCAACAGCCACGGCAGGTGGGAAAAAGTGCTAAACGGAGCAGTAGCAATTCCCTGTGCTGGGTTTGGTGCAGGTTTGGGGAAATCCGCCAAGAGAGGGTAACAGTTTAGCGCATTTGGGGGAAAGAAGACTGGGTAAGTCAGGAGGGTGAACAACGTGAGAAAAAGTTCGGTCATGGGCGAGCAAGTACAAACACAGCTGTGTGGTGTGAGATGTTTTGGGAGCAGGGTCTGTGGAAGGACATGAGGAAGGCTGGACAGGGTGACTGTGAGCAATGGGCAGGGGGCAGAGACGAAGGTCAATGGCTTACTTAAGTCTCTGCTCCACAGAGATAAGTGGCAGCCATGTTGAGGACTGAGGGTAAGGAAGGAGAGCCTCAAGGCGGTGAAGCCGGTTAAAAGGCACTCAGTGGAAGGCACTCAGTGAGGGTCAAAACAAGGGCAGGGGCGATGAGCGTGGAGATGAGGCGTGTAGTGTGCAGTCATGACCCATAAAGACCATCCGTGTCCCGAGTCCCAGAACCTGTGAGCCACCTTACGTGCCAAAGGAGAATTAAGGTTGGAGATGGAATTAAGGCTGCTCCCCTGCTGGCGTGGAGATGAGAAGAGTCTCCTGGATTGGTGGGTGGACCCAGCGAACCCCAAGCATCCTTAAAAACAGAAAGGGAGGGGCCAGAAGAGAGGGAACCGGAAACATGGCAGCAGGAGAGGGACTCAGCCTAATGTCCCCGCTGGCTTCGAAGATGGAGGAAGGGGGCCAGGAGCTCAGGCGTGCAGGCAGCTGCTAGAGGCCGGACTAGCCAAGGGAGCTGACGCTCCTCTGGAGCCTTCAGATAGGAGCACAGCTCTAGCGTCGCTGGGATTCTAGCCCAGTGAGACTGGTCAGAATTCTGAGCTCTGGAGCTGTGAGATATAACAAATATGGATGACTTAAGCCTCAAGTTTGTGGTAATTTGTTACAGCAACAATATGTTAATTAATACAAGGAGTTTATGTAAGACACATACAAAGGCAGAATTGAAAGGAAAACAGGGGTTTCTGGGTGGCTCAGTCAGTTAAGCGTCGGACTTCAGTTCAGGCCATGATCTCATGGTTCACAAGTTTGAGCCCTGCATTGGGTTCTATGATGACAGCTCAGCGCCTGGGGCCTGCTTCAGATTCTGTGTCTCCCCCCTCTCTCTGCCCCTCCCCTGCACTCTTTTTTTCTTTGTCTCTCTCTCAATTATTAAAAAAAATTTTATAAAAATTTTTAAAAAGAAAGGAAAAGAAGTTCGACATTATTCTCCAGCGACTCTTTAGTCTTTGGTTGCACAGATCAGCTAGCCAGATCGGGTTCTGGTTCTGACCTTACAGTCCAGATGCCAGGGGCCATCCAAGCAGAGCCAGCCGTCCAGTAACCAGTTGTAAACACGGGTTAAGAAGTCAGGGGAGTCAAGGCTGTAAGCACACAACAGCATGGGAGGTCCCTGCCAGCTGGGCATGGCGTGAGGGCGCCCAGGGATACTCTCAGAGTGCGAAGTAGGGAGCACAATCTTTGGGGCAAGCCATACAAGGTGAATGTGGAATCAACCAGACACAAAAGCAAAAAAACAAAACAAAACAAAAACACATAGATACAAAATGGGTCAGAGAAAGTAGGCAATCTGGACCATGTGGTGTCAAGAGACCTAAGAAGGGAGCAGACGACCTGTCATGTCCAGGGCAGTAGAAGGGTCAGGTGGCAGGGGTGTGCTTCCGGTGCTGACCCAAGCTCTGATGAGGAGGTGGCCCTGGTTGCCCCCATCACAGGTAGTTGTATGACTTGAGACAGCGACCTCCATGGGTCTCCAGTTTCCTCGCCTGTAAAACGAGACACTGTATCAGATTCCTGGGGTTACCGTAACGAGTGACCTCACACACTGTGACTTGAAGCAACAGATTTACTCTTTCCCAGCTCTAGAGCCCAGAAGTCCAGAATGAAGGTGCCGTCATGGTCTCCGCCTTCTGGGGCTCTAGAGGACAACCTGTTCCTTGGCTTTTCCAGCTCCGGAGGCCTGCCGTGGATACTGCATCACCCCAACCCCTGCCAGGGGGTCTCACTGCTTCCTCCTTCTCTGTCTGTGTAATCTTCCTCAGCCTACCTCTTATGAGGACACGTGTCATTGGATTTAGTGACCATCCTGAAGGGCCAGGTTGGAACCCTCTCAAAATCCTGAATTACATTTGGAGGCCATACAAGGTAATTTAAGTTTTATAAATTAAAAAAAAAAATTTTAACCCAAGTCACGGTTTCTGAGGACAAGGGGATATCTTTGGGCAGGGGCGCCTGGGGGCGGTGGGGAGCAGAAACCATGCTGCTCACTACCAATCACTGGTAGACACCGGACCAAATGTGCTGAAATGTAATGATTCACCACTAGACCGATAATGTGGGAAGCTCATTATTATTGAGCACAGTTCAAAATAATGGACAGACTAAAGGAGAATTTGTCTTTTCTTTTTTTTAAATGTTTGTTTATTTTTAAGAGAGAGAGAGAGACAGAGCAGGAACAGGGGAGGGGCAAAGAGAGAGGGAGACACAGAATCCGAAGCAGGCTCCAGGCTCTGAGGTGTCAGCACAGAGCCCGACAAGGGGCTCGAACTTATGTACCATGAGATCATGACCTGAGCTGAAATCAGATGCTTAACCGTCAGAGCCACCCAGGTGCCCCATGGAGAATTTGTTTTCAACAAGAATCGCTTATATATGGGTTGCATGAGTTTTTCTCAAGGCTGTCACACTCTTTACTGTGGTTGGTGTGTCTGTGACCGCAGACAGGGGAGTCCTTTGGTGAGCTCCACATTTTATCACTGACTCATGGGAGTTCACTGATCTCTCTACTGCCTGGTCTGCAAATTCTCTGCAGAGCAAAATTTGGTAACCATCAGTAGGACAAGGTAAACATTTTGATTTGCAAACATTAAGAAATTTTACTTAATATATTACATACATGCTGCAGATGCTGGTAGGTAAGAGAAAGAACCCCTATGTAAGTAAATACTTTGATACATGGCTAATTTATGAGTATCTTCGGTATTTAGGAACAACAACAAAATACTTTTGAGTTTTTAACATTTGCTTTGCTTACAGTTTTTCATTGCTTTGTAAGCTCTTATTCCACAGAAAGTACAAAGGTACACTTTAGGCCCATCCGCCAGAGTCATTTCCAAATTCTGATTTAATTGAGTCTCAAAAACAAATGAGGTTTCCTGCCGTACTCAAGAGAGAGCAAGCTGCCCTTGCATTTGGATTTGAACCACGCCAGACAGGACAACTTTGTTACACTCAACCACTCTCTCCCTCCTTGCGGTGTCTTGAGAAAATGTGTTTTTTAGATTTAACCTTCATCTGTTCTAGCCTGCCTTCCCTTTAGCTAAGATTATATGCTTCTCAGGGGAAAAAAACACGTGAAGAAAAGACTCCAAACATTCTCAGGTCTCCAAGCACCCTGTACCACACACATACCACAGTTAGTAAATGTTTGTCTCTGACATGTGAGAATATGAGACCAGGGCAAACTCACCACTAGCATTTTTGACAGTTTTCCAACTGGTCTCTATTTTAGAAACTAGACCTTTCTGTGCACTGTGTTCCTAGTGTTTGGGCTCTCTCCCTTACTCTGTAGAAAATAGGAAACTGAAAGTATAGAGCCTCAAAACCACTCAAAGACTAAGACATAGGTTGAAATCTCTTAAAGCTGAACATTAGATGAAAAACAACCAAACAAAACAACCAGAAAACAAATATGAAAAAAATAACACACACACACAAAACCCTGCATAATTGTTCAGTATAAGTTCTAATTACCTAACGGTTCCTAAGAAAGGACATTTTTGGAAAAAAGCAAAGTCTATCTGGGAAAGACTCATGCCAAAATGAAGGGGCGAGGGAATGAAGGAAGCAGCCTGAAGGTGACCTGTGTTTGTTGCACAGGCGATGCCTTGCATCGGCCCAGTGGCGAGAAGACCATATGGAGCATATGTGTACATGAGGTCAGCCTTCCCTACCCTGCCCGGTGTTTGCTCATGTCATTCCTCTATTTAACTCCCAATCTCCCAAGGCTGCTTTATACATGTGATCTGGGCTGTGCTTACCTGTCTGCCTTCCCGAAGTTCTCTCCACGTGGGCCACAGTGTGATGGTCCACACAACCGTGTTTGCCTCTGTAGGCACCACACTCACTCTTTGATTGCTGGGGTCTGCCTCGGGTCTCTGTCACCCGCCTCCCACCTAGCCCCGCCTCTGCTTCTCCTTTGCCTGCCTCTCATTGCTGCTATATGCCATTTCTTCTCGTTGGAATGAGGTTCCCACCACTCTTGAGTTGGCTGGCTAACCACGAACTCTCTTCCTTTTCTTCTTTTTCTTCCTCTTCTTCCTCTTCATCTTTCTCTCCCTCTTCCTCCTCCTCCTTCCCCTTCCCCTTCGCTTTCCCATCCTTTTTCTCCTCCTCCTCCTCCTCCTCCTTCTTCTTCCTCTCAGTTTAAGTGATGTCACATTCTTTCAGATGGCTTCCCCAAATAACACCTCCCTCCTTAGGGTTTAACCCCCTTTTCCTTGTGCTCAGGTAGCACTCTCCTCTGCAGGACCTATCACAGGCCACTACTTATTCCTCTGCCAATCTCAGTTCACTAACTTTTTGGAGGACACAGACTATCGTACTGTGCTCGTAGCTGCTCAATAAATATTTTTTGGAAAAGGAAATGGAAGAAATATTTGAAGATTGCCATGTGGTCTTGATGAGCTAGAAAGACCATGAAACTTGTTTCTACTAACGAAAACTTTCTTATCTGGTATGATCTGTATGATTTCATGGACTAAATACTTGTCAGGGTAAATATTTAACTTTTGCTATTTCTTTGTCACTGAACTTAATTTAACTCAGAAGCTTCCGTTTTCTTTCATGGCACACTCTTAATCTTGCCGCCTTGAGATAATTCAGTCACTTTTGGCTTAAAGGTCTCTCTTGTGTAAATTCTCACTTAAATCCAAACACTGTCTCTCATGTCTCTCCCCCCACCTCTTTGTGTGAGGCCCCAGGGTGAGGGAGGAATCCGTGACCTCCAGGTTAGTGTAGCTCCTGCAGTGAAAGTAAACCGTTGTCAATTCTTTTTTTTTTCCTTTTTTTTTTTTATAATAGTTTATTGTCAGATTGGTTTCCATATAACACCCAGTGCTTCTCCCCACAAGTGCCCCCCTCCATGACCATCCGAGACAACTACAGGGACCTCTCCAGGGAGATTGCTGGTCTCTGCACTTGACGGGTCTCAGCTTGCAGTGTGTGCTGATTTTCTAAGGCTCAGCCTTGTCCTCTGGCTGGACCCTGACTGGAACTTGCAACTCTGTAACTTCTGCTTGAGGGATCTTTGATTTTTATTCAAATATCCTTCTAGTAGTTCTCTAGCTGTCAGTTCTTAGCCATTTTCTCTGCTGACGCAGGTCCATGGGTACCATTTAAAACATCCCCTCATTCCAAGAGAGCCCAGGGAAACACAGGGAGAACTTGAAAATGAAAAAGTTGCCAATGTGTGCTAAAAAGTGGGTTTTAAGTAATTTAATTGGGCTGGAAAACATCAATAATTAGTTGCAATTTGTTTAAAAATTTTCCTGAAAGGAAACTATGTATTTAAATTTGAAAAATAAGCAAATAGCACAAGAATATATGTAAGTAATTTTAAAAGAATATAAAAAAGATAAATTTAAAAATTGTTTAAGGGACGCCTGGGTGGCTCAGTCGGTTAAGCGTCTGACTTCGGCTCAGGTCATGATCTCACATTCGTGGGTTCGAGCCCGGCATCAGGCTCTGTGCTGACAGCTACCTCAGAGCCTGGAGCCTGCTTCTGGTTCTGTGTCTCCTTCTCTCTCTGCCCCTCCCCCTCTCATGCTCTGTATCAAAAATAAATAAAACATTAAAAAAATAAAAATAAAATAAAAATTGTTTCATATGAAAACAATACCATAAAAAATTGATACTTGAGTGACAAATTAGAAAAAAAATTTGTAACATACAGGACAGATAAAAAGGTAATATCCCAGATAGACTGAAAAAAGAAACCTCTAGCAAATATTATGAAAAAAAAAAGAGAGAAAAGGGATAAATAACATTTCAAATGGATGGATGAATATAGTTGTAGATGAAACAGAGACTATTACAGGTAAATTTTTGTCAGACCTTCAAGGAACACATAGTCCATTTCTTAAACAAAATTATTTTATAACAAAAACGGGAGGAAACGCAGCCACCTTAATTATGAGGCTAGTATAAGTTTACTATCAAAACCAGAAAATGAAAGCATAAGTAAAAGGTTGTATAAACCAATTTCATTTATAAATATAGATATAGAATTTTAAATTCCACGCTATAAGTCAGATCCATCACTGATGATATATATTATCAGTCTGAACTTTGTAATTTATAAGTATGTAAACACCTACAACTGCAATAATATCAAAAGTACCATCAGATGGAAAGAGGTGATTGTCTCAGAATAGAGGTTGATAAGGGCTTGCACTTTATACGTAAGTTGTTATGGCTTAAAAAAAAGACTGGAATAAGTATGAAAAATTCTTGAGATTTAATAATGGTAGATGGTAGATTTAGAGCGCCCGGGTGGCTCGGTCAGTTAAGCGTCAGACTCTTGATTTTAGCTCAGGTCATGATCTCAGGGTTCCTTAGATTGAGTCCCATGTCAGGCTTTGTGCTGGGTGTGGAATCTGCTCGAGATTCATTTCCTTCCTCACTTTTGGCACCTCCCCTGCTCGCCCTATCTCTCTCTCAAAATAAATAAATAAATAAACATTTAAAGGAAGAGAAAGAAAAAAGGAAAAGAAAAATGGCTTCAGTCAACACATGTTCAAATGATATACGTATAAACTCACAAAAAAAGAAACACAAATGATGAACTAGCATTTTAATAACTCAGTCTTGCCTGTAAAATAGGTTCCTATAATTGTTGATAAGATTGTGTGAATGCTCATGTTAATGTGATTTGGTATCTGTGATAGGGCGCCTGGGTGGCTCAGTTGGTTAAGTGTCCAACTTCAGCTCAGGTCATGATCTCATACTTCGTGGGTTCGAGCCCTATATCGGGCTTGTGCTGACAGCACAGAGCCTAGAGCCTGCTGCAGATTCTGTGTCTCTCTCTCTCTCTCTCTCTCTCTGCCCCTCTCCTGATCACAATGTATCTCAAAAATTAATAAAATGTTTTAAAAATAAAGAGAAATCTGTGACAAGTTCAACTATATCTACAAAAGACTTAATATTTTGTAGATCTCTGGTCCTGCTACGCTATATCTCGGGATTTACGTTAAAGGGATTTAAAAAATAGTGTATATATAAAATAAAGTATAAGATTCACTTCCAAACACTGTTTATAAGAGTCAAAGACCAAAACATTCTGGGAAAAACACAGTAATGAAATGGATTATTATTCAGCTTTTAAGAATAATGTTATAGAAGAATATTTAATGGCAAAGCATCTTGTCAAAAAATAAGGAAGTTAAAAATGTTACGTACTTATGATCTAAATTCCATTATACACACAGAAGAGTATAAAATCTCACACATGCACGCATAAACATGACACATACATAACACAACACACACGCACACACGCACACACATGTGCACAAAGGCAAAACAAAACAATGACTAGAAATTTCTATGACAAAGTATAAACCGTGATTTTTCTCTGGGTAGTGGGATTATTATTATTCTCATTTTCTTGGTTTTATCTGCTTGTGCTATCCAAAATTTCCACATGAAAAAAAACTTGTTTCTGTTTTTTCCATAAAATAAGAAAACTTTAGGTTTAACAAGAAAAGGAATGTATCATACCTTTCATCATAAAGTTCACCGCCAAATCCTTAGATGGTTGAATGATCATTTCACATTATCTGTGTTTTCTTACCCAAAAGCCCATTATTCCTAATGTACCCTAACCTTTCCTTGTCTTGTATTAGAGGTATAATATAATTAGTTGCTTGTCTCATTAAAGCTGGTTTAGTGATCGAGGCATTTCTTGACACAAGGCAGATGTTTCTGATTAATTTACTCAGGTTGATTAGATTAGGATTCTGAAATGGAAATATTCATCCACGTTGAAATTAGCTTTGCCTGAGTTTGTCATGCTAACTGGTGGTGCAGCTTAGATTATTCCGATAAGGAATGACACCGATGTAAGTAGATTCGCCTGAATTGACTACTACTGTTTGGTTATTGTTTTTATTCTTCTTAAAAAGTTAAAATCATCTTTTGACGTGAAATGTGATACCATGGTAAAAACAAAGACTCTAATGTTTACTTTCCTTTCATTCATCTTAAGTTTAACTGAATAAATACCTGTCAATCTCCTCCTCTGTATGAAGCCCCATGTTGGTACCAGGGAGGGGACAGAATTAAGATCTAAGTGCCACCTGCTAGTGTTTTGTGCTCTTGTGGTGCATTCAGATGCACATATGTTGCAGGAGGGGAGTGGCCTTCTAGCCAAAAAAAATAGTTTGAAAAAAGAATGCAGAAAATTATAGTATCCATATTTTGGATCTATAGAGTAGTGTGGTGTGGTAGGACCATAGGGTCTGTTTACATGGTAGAAAGAAAGTAAACATTTAAGTTGGAGCCAAGCCATTGACTATCGAATTAAGGGGGTTAGAATTGGCTTTGTTGTAGGTGATGGCCATCAACCAAATATTTTAACCAAGGTACTTTCTAGAAGGAAGGGTGACTACTAGAATAAGGAAAGGGAAAGATAAGAGACCCAGAAACTGGTTGGGACTAGTGTGCTTGTACCAGCAAGGCTTACTGGAGGTGAAGAGCAAGGACAGTGTCAATGTGAAGGTGAAGAAGACATCGTTGAAATGGTAAGAACAGGATTATTAAAATCTGGGCATGAATTGGACCTGGTACAAAGTAGAAGGAGAATCTGAAGATGACTTCTACCCACCGGGCATGGGAGACTCAAAAGACAAGGATGGCGTTACCATTATGGAGATGCCAATGCCAGCAATCATGATAAGGATGATGATACTGGCAATAATCACACTAAGGAGAACCAGAGAAACCAGTCAGTTTGTTTTCTATGTGTTGAGAGGATGGTTCTGTGGAGAAAACCATGTGAAAATATCCAGCAAAAGTGTGAGTCTGGAACTCTGGAGAGAAATCAAGACTATATGTAAAGAGAAGACAGAAGAAAAGGACACAAAAAGCAAGAAAAAGAAGACTGAAAAAGGGTAGTAGAAGCCAAAAAAAGAAACTCAAAACAAGAGAGTAAGTCATTCATTCATTGATTCATCCAATAAGCATTTATTAAGACTACAATATAAAATTTTTAAAAAACTTCTACAAACTTAAAAAAAAAAAAGACTACAATGTTCCAGATATTCTTAAGTGCAGACATTGGACTAGTGACTAAGGTAACGGATTCTTTGACATCATGGCACTGACCACCTAATGCTTTACTTTATTTTAAAATAAGAAGAGAGGCACCTGGGTGGCTCAGTCGGTTGAGTGTCTGACTTCGACTCAGGTCAAGATCTTGTGGTTGACAAGTCCGAGCCCTACATTGGGCTCTGTGCTGACAGCTCAGAGACTGGAGCCTGCTTCAGATTCTGTGTCTCCTTCATTCACCCATGCTCTGTCTCAAAAATAAATAAACATTAAAAAAATAAGAAGAAAAATATAAACTTCTAGGTCAAAGACATTATTTACTATATATTTGTCTTTATGTCAATGCAGTGGTAAAATATAATATTTAAATATGTTTTTATGGAGGAAGGGGCCACAAAGGCAAAAGTGTCCAGGCCCGCGAAAGCTAAGATACTATGCCTTGGAGACAGAGCCTGTGGGCTGCTTTAGAGCAAAGGTCAAGGACAATCCCCTGAGGAGATTACTTGAATTTGAGGAGACAGAAAGCAAGGGAACAATGTATAGAAGTCAAACCTAATGAGCCACATCTGAGAGAGGTTCTTCTAACCTGGCATTTTGTAGGTACCTGGTATCCTTCAATAAGAGACAACAGTAGTGTCTTCAGAACTAGAATGCAGTGGATCTGGAGGAAATGGAAGGAAAGACCAGAAGAATCTTCCTTAAAACCACTTGGTTTGGGAAAAGGATGATGAGATCATCAATGGAGGAGAAAGGCAGATTAAATTAGTCGTCCATTCCTTCAAATTAACTTCTCATGTACAACTTGATTCCACATCACTACAGGCTGTTCATATTGTCAGGGGAGAAATTTGTGGAACTTAATAAATAATTGAATCCTGTCCAAATGGTACTACAACATTCACTGGGCTCTATAGAGCCAAAGCTAATGGCTGCTAATGTTCAGAAGATAGTTAGTAAACTAATACAGTCTAATGAAGTGAATTTGAAAACCTTTCCCTACTTTTCTGAACTTTTCCAGTCCTTAGAGTGGTGAATTAATATAACTGAATGTAACAGTTATGATCTCAAAAGTCACATTTATCTAAATATTTCCCCTGTTCTCCTCTTTCCTCTGATATTACTTAAATATAATGAAGGGGATTATTTAAACCTCTAGCTCCTGATTCATTGTTACCATAGTCAGCCTAATGAATCTTCAAGAACTTCTTCACTTACTGAGAACTCTGTGACTCACCCAAACATGCACAGCAATCAGAGGTAAATCGAATTGGGAGTCTCTGTCTCCTACCACTTTGCCTTTTATTTGTTCCAGTTGTATTGTTTAAAAAAATGATACTTAGACCAATGGTTTCGTGTACTCATGTGGTCATTTATTTAGCTCGGATGCCACTGTTCTTCCCTGTGGAATACCCGTCACTCATCTTTCAAGAGGACTCTGAGGTATCCCACTCCGTGAAGGCTTTTCTCACCGCTTCTCAGCCCCTTGTTCAGGGTGGAATGAACTCTTTATTTTTTTTAATGCCACCCCAATATGAACGCACGTCTGTCACGATGGTTGAAGTGTCTGAATTCTGGCGTGAGACCTGACTAGATTACCCACTTCCTTTTGTTTTTTCCTCATTTATAAAATGAGTATTATTATACTAACACCATCCTTTTAAGATAATTTAGGAATCAGATGAATTAATATATGCAAAGCTCCTAGGACTTATTAAATGTCAATAAATGTTGGGTATTCTTTTTAACATATGTCATATTTCCTTCCTAAATTTTAAGTCACTAACTTCTTGGGCTCGTTTGTTTGGTTTGCAGAGGCCTTGGCAGGACTTACATAAAAGATAAAGCACATAACGGAGGAGTGATTCCCAAAGGACCTCCTCCTACTCCTATGCATCAATACCATCCTGCATATGTCTTCCTGAAGTATCCGTGATTCTCCATTCTCTTTAACAGACCATCACTTCCTGCGTAGGTAATTGTAGTGACCTGCTGACTGATCTTCATCTTCCCCTAAGCAATGGTTGTGCAGGCAGCCAGCGTGAGACTTTAGCAATTGAAATCAGAACATCCTAGTCTAGGCTTAAAACCATACGGTGGCTTTCATTATCTTTAGGGTAAAGATGGTGAGCTTCCTCATTGTCTACCTGCTCTGTCCTACACATTTTAGACTCAGCCTCTCATGGGCCCCTCCCCTTCTCACTCTGCATTCTTAGAGTGACACTGGTCTTTATCCCCAGTGCTCCTTCCCACCCATGGGCCCGCCATGCAGTGTGGAGAAGGCAGCTTTCCCCTGCCCCATCTGTCTCATATATGAAGGGCTGAATCCCTATTTATGCCTTAGATACAACGGACACTCAATGAATGTTAGTTGAATAAAAGTGGTTGAAAAGATGCACCTGTGCCGTCACTGGTGTGGACTGATGATGAAGGACCAGATGAGTGACAGACGTGTCACCAGAGGCTGATCTGGTCAAGAGATCAGAGAGGAAGAAATAGACAAAAGTGCCATCCAACCTCAGTACTATTTATGTCCCAGAAACAGACATAACTCTGAGAGAAGGGCGGAAGTGAGATCAGAATTCTTAAAATAACTACAATTCAGCTTTTGTCACATCAGCAGATTAGGAGGTCAAAATAATAATTAGGTTGAATTATATCAAAATAAAGCATATCTTTCTTGCCTGCTTGAGCAGTGGTCCAAAACTACTTTGGTGCCAACAAACCTACAAGCATAGTCCAGGGAAGATCAAAATAGTAAAGAGAGAATGAATCATTCTTTCTTACCCTCTTGCTGGGGCAGAAAGGAGGGTAAAAGTGCTGCCTCTGGCTTTTTTTTAGTCTTCCCCTCTGCCTGCCATGGCAGAGATAAAGGGTAGAGCTACACCTTCTGTCCTTGAAGCCACCATGGTGCCACTACCGGCAACCATGGTTTTTCCCAAAATAGTATCATATTTTCTCTCTACCTTTAATCACAATGGACATGTCCCCTTGAAGAACCAAGAGCTGACATTCATTCTAGTTTTGTTTACCTTACGTTGTCAAGCTAAGAACATTGGCTTGACCAATCAGCCAAGTGGAACAGAAGGTACTAGAAGAAGAAATTCACAAGCTTGGGAACCACTCAGACCTAATGTATACACACACACACACACACACACACACACACACACACTAATAAAGGAAATTAATTTACTAATATCTATTTGGTAAGGTTGTTGTGAAATTAAGAATAATATTCATTGAACACTTAATGTGGTTCCATTGATGCTTCTCAATAATAATGGCTGATGGAAAGCACTTCAAGTTAAAGTATAAAGCTAGGGAGAAAAATCCCAACAAAATTCTCATGTTACATACCATGAAAAACAGCAGACAGAAAGAAGTTGTGGAAGAAATATTGTTATCTTCAGGAAAAATTGGAAAATATAGAAGTCACTTAAGGCCTCAAGTATTTATTTTGCACAGAGGTGGGAGGAGTGAATTAAACTTATAATTTTAAGACAAGCATTGGGTCAATTTAGCAAATTCATGTTGGTTATGTTTCCGGACTCTTCTAGCCTTCGAAAATACAAAGATGAATATCACATGGCTTCCGACTTCAAGTAGTTTATAATCCAGAAATTAAACATCTCCAAATGTGAAAGGCATGAAATTCATAACCAAAGTAAGACCACAAAAAGGTAAATTTTGCTCACTGGAAATAGCTCCTAGAGAATGCTAATCATGTGTCTCAAAAAATGCACATAATTTACAAAATGCCATGAGTTTAGGGAATGATAGGAAACATCCAGGTGAGGACAAAAGGGAGAGAAACACATGATAATATTGTGATGTCTAGGACCGAATTCTTGGCCTGGCAGAAGGTACAGATGATGGCTCTTTTGAAAATATAGACTGGCTCTGAGGCAGGAGGTAACAGTAAGAAAGGGATTTGACTCTGGAAACATTCTGTGAAAAGTGCAACATCTGATATTCTTTATTGACAATTTCATCTTATGGTGGGTGGAGGAAGTAGCAAGGAAAATTGTTATTCTGTATTTAAATCTAACTAACAAGAATGCTTAGTGTTGGAGTAAAAGTTATAGGAATCTTGGGAGAAATCAAGTCATCTTGGAAGTCACAAGAGTGAAGAAAGGAAACAGTGGGCATAGTCAGACGTGCATTCTAGACTTTAGGAAAACAGATTTTTCAGAAGTTCATAAAAAGGCTGGCATAAATCCATGGCTAGGGACTCTGAAAGGAAACACAAGAGCAAAAAGAAGTAAGAAAAATATTATTTAAGGGAATGTAGAAATAAAAGTATGGGTATTAAAGAGTTGGGAGAGAAAGGGTCAGAAACAGAGAGAGAGATGGAGAGAGAAAGTCAGAGATAGAGGAGAGACAGACAGAGATGCACACAGAGATGACGAGATAAGTAAGATCCAACGGAAAAGACTGACAAGGAGAATGATGTGCGGGGGTGGGTGGGCTAGTGTAGACAATGAGCACAGGTCCATTACAAGGTTCTGGGAGGGTGGGAGGTTCTGGGAGGTTCTGGGAGGGTCCTCACAGGGGACCCTCAGTTCCTAGCTCCTCAGACTCGCACACGCCCAGAGAACTCTTTCTCCAGAAGGACTCCTCTGCCCGGGAGTATAATGTCTAACTGGTGTGGAACCTAACTGGTGTCTCTCAAAGAACACAGACAATAGCAGGTCCCAGGTCCCTCTCAGGCATAGACTCAACAGCAAATATCATCTAAGAGGATGTAAGCTTCTAAAAAAAAAACAACCGTATACAATCATAAGAGTTCCCAGTTGTGGGAAAAAAAGGTATAGGCAGCCAAAGAAATTCACATTTAGCTGTACAGGAAGCTCTCAGATGACCCTAGATTTAAAACACATATACAAAAGTAGGAAGAAAATCATATAACCAAATGTGAAAAGAAAAAACGAAACACAAAATGTGGCATAAAATATAAGTATAAAATAGACCCAAGTAGATAATCTAGGATGAGTTGAAACTTTAGGAAAATGCTCAGGAGGACAAGAAAGCAATAACTCAAGATCAGTCATTTTGATTCAGATAATCAAACAAAATTCTAGAACAGGGATTCATTCCCTTTTTTTGTTGCTCCCTAAGTTTATTCAGGTTCCCCATGATAAGCAGGATAAGAATGAGGTATTAATACACATGATGACTTCTATTTCCATGATCCTGTGTTCTAATTCAGAGGTTACAAAGAGTCACTCACCCAAATAAAGATAACGTATGGCAGTGACAGGTGTTGGAGAATGTGTAAATGTCGTGAAATGTTCTGGAAACACAGACCGGCAAGAATATTGTTAGAGAACTAGACTTCAAAATATGGGTGGGATTATAGCAAGAGAACAACAGAACTCGGGAGGAGACCAATAAACATATTTGGGGTTGTATTAGCAAAGGGTAATGAATGTACTCAGACATGTAAGTGACTTATGGCCATTTTTCAAAGAATGTGAAATCTAGAAGCCAGCATTCATGCCAAATTAAATATAGGTATGCAGTATGGTATAGACTAAGGATATTTTATTACTGAAAGGTCCTTACGAATAATAGCAGATACATATCAAATCTTTAGTAGGTCCCAAGATGATTCTACTGGTATACCTGTCTCAGACACGAAGAAGCTGAAGTTTGATCCAGGTAAGCACCTTAAGCAGGATCTCATAGCCGGTGAGAGAGTGGGATTTGAACCCGCCATCTCTGACTCAGAAGCGTCAACTTCTACAAATTACTTCTTCATTGACCATGTTATCTATGTGGGTAAGGTGGATGAAAATAAAGTCAAGTTGGAATAGTAGTAAATGAACAACTATATTTAAAATGCCAATTGAGTATTCAGTGTTAACCTGAAAGAGGCATTGTATTTGGTCCTGTGTCATTCAGTAGATAAGTGAGTAATTTAAGTAAAAACAAAAACAACATAAGAAGAAGATGTATAGTTTTTTTTTTTCCTAAAAAAAGCTGGGGTATACCCTTAATACAACAACACATTACTTATTTTTACAGTAATATTTTACAACATTTATTCCCTTTTTTTTGACAGATAAGGAAATTGAGGCTCAGAAATCACACTTGACTGCAGTCACTCAACATTCACAGTGGAGCCTGGATTAGAACCCAGATTCTGTCTAACTTCAAAGCCTGTGCTGTCCACACAGTGGAGAGACCATATCTGCAGTACTGAGTTCGATTCTGGCCACCATATTTTCAGACCGTCATTCGTGAAGAAATGTGTATAGAAAGAGAACACGAAGGGTTTATAAAATCATCACCTTAGAGTTCCATCAGGACCTCTCAAGATCCCTCCGGAGACACTCGCCCCTGACCAGCAGTGCTCTGTATCCTAGCTTTGGACGATGATGAAATGTTTTGAAGCAACTGAATAGTCAGAATATCTAATTTTACTTATTTGAACTTCTCTGCACTCCACCCTTGGCCATGCCGTCCCCACAATGGTGCACAGCCAGGGACAGAGGTCTGAAATAGGATGAGGGGCCAGGGACAGTGATGCTTTTCCACACATTGCTCTACTCAATTACATGTAGAGAGGAGCCCTTGATTGTCATGACTAATGGGGATTCCTGATTCTTTCTGAGAAAGGAAAGGAGAATTCTGCGGAAGGTCAAAAGAAAGAATGAGCCTAAAAATGACAGAGTGTTAGCTATTTGCAACTTAATTCTCCATATTTTTAAAATTCTTTTAATGTTTGTTTATTTTTGAGAGACAGAGAGAGACACAGAATGTGAGCAAGGGAAGGACAGAGAGAGGGAGACATGGAATCTAAAGCAGGCTCCAGACTCCAAGCTGTCAGCACAGAGCCCGACGCGGGGCTCGAACTCATGAACCATGAGATTGTGACCTGAGCTGAAGTCAGACGCTTAACCGACTGAGCCACCAAGGTGCCCCTCTTCTCTGTATTTTTATTCACTGATATGCTTACTGACTATTGGAATATGTCTTTGGGGTTTCTGCAAGAATAACAACCAAGTTCTGAGTTAGTCAAATTTAGAAACTCTAATTCTGAATTTTAGAATTAGCTTCTACTAGCTGTGTTTGCCTCTCGTTCCAATATTTCCTGGTATTTTTTTCTAAACTTAATGGTAAAAGTCTATTTTGATGAGAGCCTGAAAAAGCAAACTTTAGCCAATGTTGGCTGTAGCTTCAGTATAAAATAGCACTTGCTTTCCCATTATGGTTCTGTGTGTGTGTGATTATGCACCAATTGATAAAACATGATTTGCCACAATTGTAATCATAGAAAATACTGTGGAGAAAGACTCTACATATCCGCCAACATGCTTGTGATAAATTATACCAGTTAGGGACTATGCTATTGTATTTAAGCTACGATGATGATGGCAATGATGATGATGACTTTGAGTAACACAGTCTAAAGGGCAGGTTGCTCTTGCTGAAACATGAACCAGCTGTAGAGCCCTGCACAGCACCTGGACCATAATAGATGTGTAATGGGAAATGGATAAATAACAATAAATTCACGGGATGAAAAGAATAGAGATGGGGTGATAAATCTCTAGTGCTAAAGGAGAGGAATGTGCCAGGGGCAGGGCTCTAAGCCACAGAGGACACTGTTTTGAAACGAGGGTGGCAGTGATGATGGATGAAATTAATTTTAGGGTGAATTTCTGTATCCTGCAGGTGAGAATAAGAGCTAAGGTTGATTGAAGGACTAATTGGTGTCAGGTATTATGCTCCGTGATTTACTTATAAAGTTTGACTTATTTTTTTAAATCAGTTGCGTGCTAGATATTAAACTTAGGTTGTTGGTAAGTACATTGGAGCTTGGAGAAGTAAAACCACGGGCTCTTTGGAGGTAATTTACTCTAAATCCAGCAGTCTTCCACTGATGTAGGCTACAGTGCGGTAACTTCCAAAGAATTTTTTAAAATTTATTATTCAAAACACCAACCGAGTGACATATTAGCTGTTTATAGAAGCCATTTTTGCTATCTTGTGACTTTTTACAAAAGGTCCTCCTTTTACCTTTTCCAGAGACCCCATGGAACAGTGGGTGGTGAATTCTGTCCGTGAGCCCTGAGCACAGGAAGAGGAGGTGCAAATACAAGAAATATTTGGGAACTGGTGTGCCTTTTAATGTGGAAATTACATTCATTATCCACTTCCTTCAGGTGGCAGTCCGAGCTACAGTTACGGAGAGAAAAAAAAATCAAAGGCATTCGTCCAAAGAAGAAACTTAACAAAGACACTCAAATATTTCCATTTTTTTCTGACTCTGTATATCTGTCTCTGCTTTGGCCTTGACCTCATCATTTATGGTCTCAGGGATCTGTTGAACCAGCTTTGGATCTTGCTCCTTAATTATGAGGCCTTTTATCTTTATTGGTTCGACAAAGTTCTGCACACAACATTAGCAAGGGACATAGAAGGTCTATTTATTTAAGACATATTAGAAGGCATAGGTACCTCTCATTTGTCCTTTAAAGGTAGAACTATCCAGAAGAAGCTGATTAAATTATACAGATGTAGAACTGACAGTTGGAGCTAACACTAAAACAAAATACAGTTTAATAAGAATTAATTCATCAGATCGAGACATTTTTGTACACAGGTTTTCTGTTGTCCTAAGACTAAAATCTACATACTCTAGGTGTTTCTTACCCACTCAGTAAAAAAGTAATAAAGGCACATTTTAAATTAAAAAAAAAAGAGTATTATGCTAACATAAAATTAATCTATAATAATTTGCGGGTTATAACAATGAAAATTATGAATCAAAATTTTTGAAGGCAAAGATCACAACAAATAATTAATGCAATACATCTGAGTACAAAACCATGTTCTAACAATGACATGAAGTTCAAAATAATATGCAAAACAATATAGAAATTCTTTTAAAAACTCTAATGATGCCAACAAATATTTGTGCAGCAAATGACTATTTGAAAAATGACACTTAATCTCTTAGATTCTGCATTGTGGAGGCCGAATTTCACCTCAGAGATGAAATAGTGCTAGGCAAAAGACTTGAGATCTTTAAAAATCTGATTTTTTTCAAATAATTCTGTGTCTTATTTCTACAGTTTTTCTCATGTGTATTTATTTTTGAAAGAGAAAAAGCGAGAGACCGAGCATGAGCAGGGGAGGGGCAGAACGAGAGGGAGACGCAGAATCCAAAGCAGGCTCCCGGCTCCAAGCTGTCAGCACAGAGCCCAATTGGGGGGCTCAAACCCATGGACTGTGAGATCATGACCGGAGCTGAAGTCAGAAGCTTGACTGACTGAGTCACCCAGGTGCCCCTCCTGTGTCTTATGTAAGAATTTCTTCATAATGTTCCCTTATGAGTGCAAACCTTTCCTTTTTACTTCTTTACCCCAAACTCCCCATCTAGGTGTAAAAGTGACTGCAGCGGGAACCTGACACAGAGCCCAGTGGCAGTCGCAGTGGGCGGGCAGGGGGCACCCAGGGCACCCCCCTCCCCCACCTCAGGAACACTAAGACAGCTTCTAAAACAGAGATGTCACCTCTGCCCAAAATTTGGCCCTTAGCACTGTGGGCTGAAAACCTTGATGCCGTCCGTGTATCAGAGATGCTGGGTCATACTAATAACATTTGCCAGAATACAATGCCTTAATACGCAGTGAAAAACACTGTTCTCAAGGGAAATCGATGTTTGTTCTAATCTGACGAGTACAGGAGAAGGCAAAGTGCAAGTTGTCTTCTTGGGGGTTGCTGGGCTCCAGGGTAGAAGAGCATCGCGTTCTGCATCCTATTGTGCCCATGGAGACAATCAAGTTAGGACACTCTTGTTGACGTGAGAGCACCTTTTCTCCCTGGCGTGCTTGAATGGAATCTTTGGGCTAATTTCTACCCAACCAGTTGCCTTAAAATTTTTTTTTTAACATTTATTTATTTTGAGAGAGGGAGACAGAGCGTGAGCCGGGGAGGGGCAGAGAGAGAGGGAGACAGAGCATCTGAAGCAGGCTCCAGGCTCTGAGCTGTCAGCACAGGGCCCAATGCAGGGCTTGAACCGTGAGTGAGATCATGACCCGAGCCCAAGTCGGAGACTCAACCAAGTGAGCAACCCAGGCACCCCTATCCAGCCAATTTTCTTCCATTTATATAATCTTTCTGCAGAAAGGGTGCAATGTGGTTAATTAAACTTCATTTTTAGTCATTGCGTCTCAGTTCTGTCTCCCAGAAGTTAAACCCGGGATACACTGAGGTCTGAAATATTCCTGAACTTGTCAGCTATGCACTTGCAAATGCGAGGCATTAATGACATCTGTTTCATGGAAACATTTACAGTTTATTTTTATTTTTTTAAGTTTATTTATTCATTTGGAATTGGGGACAGAGAAAGAGAGAACGCAAGCATGCAGAGGAGGGGCAGAGAGAGAGAGGGAGAATAAAAATCCCAAGCAGGCACCTCGCTGTCAGGGCAGAGCCCAATGTGGGGTTGGAACTCAGGAACAGTGAGCTCATGACCTGAGCAGAAAATAAGAGTCAGATGTTTAACCTACTGAGCCACCCAGGTGCCCCAGAAAATTCAGGGTTTTTAAAAATGTTTATTTATTTTTGAGAGAGAGAGAAAGAGAACGAGTAGCAGAGGGGCAGAGAGAGAGAGACACACACACACAGAATCTGAAGCAGGTTCCAGGCTCTGAGCTGTGAGCACAGAGCCTGATGTGGGGCTCGAACTCACAACCCATGAGATCATGACCTGAGCCAAAGTTGGACGCTTACCCAACTGAGCCACCCAGGCACCCCTGCAAATGTACAATTTAAAGGTCAAAGGCCAACCTAGTTCCCTAGTTCTTAGGGCTTCTCACATATACAGACACACAGGAAAACTGAACAGGACCCTCTATAGCTCCCAGGGTCCTTTCCTGTCTTTACATTTTTGGCAGTTCTCCTCCAATGGTATATTTACTTCTATATGGAAATCATTTGATACCTGGAGAGATGAGTGAACATGCAGCCCACCAAAGAATAAATTGGGAAACTTCCCGGTAGGCAGTCTCTGAGGCTGGAACTGGAACCCTTTCTGACTTGCCTTGTTCCAAAATGGGATGTGACGTGCACATTCCATTGGGAGCAACAAAAAATGGCACCATTGTATTTGTTATTCTTTGTCTCGTCGTATGGAAATTTTACTCTGCCACACTTTTTCACCCTTGCAATTGTCTGTGTATTTATCTCCCCAAATTATCTTTTCTATATACTGTTGTGACTGAAATCATGACTTTATTCCATTAAGTCACCAAAAAATTAAATAGAAAAGTCTATCAAAACACAGCTGTCAGCTCAAGTTTTATTCTGTGGAAGGAGAAAAGCTATTGTATTTTAATAGTTGTCATTTGTTTCTGCCACAAAGATTCATTTGTGATAGCTCCCTGTTAAATTTAAAAGATGCTCTCATTGATGCCATTTAATATTTCTCTTCTGACTGATTCTGTTATCGGCTGACACATAGATCCTGTAGCCTAGGAAACCTGAGGCCGGCCCTGACAATATAAAGTGTCTGAGCTTTCTTCTCTTCCTTATTCCGTCTCTGACTTATTTTATGAAAACGGGTAAGTCACTTACCCACTTTCTGCCTACGCGTCTGAAAAATAAGTTGGCTGACTATTGTCAACAAACAGAGCGCGGTCTTTATCCGCTGTGCGTCAGAGATAAGGAGTGTGTTTTGCTCAGCAGGGGGGACAAGAATCAAAAGACAGAGAACAACCAGCAGTTCATGATATTCTGGATCCTCTTCTGTAAATCGTGTATTTAGACCAATGATGTCAAATGCCAATGGCTTTTAAAATGCTGTTAAAATCAGGATCAACTTTACTGTTTAGGTCCTTGTTTTTCAGACAGGGGTTAGGGAAGCTTCTTCCCTTCCTGGTTTTTCAGAAGCCCCTGCAGCCACCCTCCACCCAACCAGCGCAGGGTCTCAAGGCTGCCTGCCATCCCCAAAGCGACACTGCTCACTGGAGTGATTTCAGCAGTGAGCTCAAAGAAGCCAGAGCGTGTCCTGTGGTTAACCCAGGCTGACCTCAGCTCAAATCTCAGCTCAGCCTGTTATCAACCCATCCTGTGACCTTGAACAGGTTCCATGGTCTCTTCATCTACAAAATCGGAGTATGAAACAGTCCCAACCTCATGGAATTGAGGTTAGATAAGAATCAAATGAGAAATCGTGTGAAAAGCAGCTAATATGGTGTTTAGCATAAGGTAGGCATTCAATAACTGATAAGTATAAATGTGGAAAGATTAAAACCCTTTCCCATTTATTTCTGCCACCACCATAAATGACGTGCACATTTACGTCCCTGGAGGGCTGTTTGTCCCTGACAATGGATGGGCCATTGCTGTATCCAGTAAAGTCCCCAGGGAATGAAGGCGACCATCTTCATCACCACTTGTGTATTTTGGCAGCCCTTGAAAAAGCCCCTCTTGAACTTCCTCACCGTCGCTCATTCCTATCTCCCACCTGCACAGCATCAAGATTTTTCAGTTTGAAAATGATTACAAATTATTCTCTGTTCAATGTCTTCATTTCCCTGATTCACCTACCCTGCCCTGTTTCTCCTGACCTGCTGGGAGTCCAGATCAATAATAGAAAATGAAATTTCATTTGTAATGTTAAGCCATCATTTGTGATGATGCATTTATATAGAAAAAAAGAGCAGGTAGAAAGATCTTTTACTGACTTTCAAAAAGTTGAAGATGGCTGATGAAACAGCTAGTTCACCATGTCCTTTCGCTTTTAGCTGGAAATTAAACTGATGCAGATTTTTCTTGGCACGTAATAACAGTAATATCCTGGAATTAGATGGACTGAGGGAATCATTTTCAAAATGCATTTTGAAAATAGAGAAGAATGCCTTCCCATGTTTGATTCTTTCTGTATGCCTCTTTATCATGGATGGAGTTCAGATGAGGACTCGGAGAGAACAGGGAAGGATGTCTGAGACTGGACACAAAGACCATAAGATGGGGTTAGGATCCCAGCAGTGTGGTCCTCTGGACTTGGAACTGGAGCGACAAGGGTCCTGTCCAGATAAACCCTTACATGCTCTTTAGTGTTAATTAGAAATGATTTGTGTCTCTCTGCTGTGTTTCCTCCATGTAAAAATTAGCCTTCTATCATGGGAAAATTTCCACTCTATTCCACTGAGTTCCTATCTACGGCAATAAATGAAGACTAACCAACAGAGAAATAAGCAAAGCCTCTGTACTCAGAACTTGCTCTGACAAGGGACTCAACCATCATCTTGTTTGTTTCAGAGAAACTCAAAGGCAGGTGGAGAAGAGGAAAAGCTTCAGACAGGAACAAGAGAAAAGGCCTCACATATGCCCCAGTTGAAGGATGTTGGCCAGGGGAATCTGTAGACAGCTCACTAGAATTGGGGGTGTCTTGTATGATTGCTTTGTGGTACATATTTGGCTTTTTCTGCTTGATCTCAAGTGAAAAGTAGAGATAGTGATTAAGGAGGCTATCAATGGTTAATCAAGTCAGGGCCCTTTGGAGCCAACTATTTTAAGGGTGATTGCTTGGCTCCCTGGATTGTTACTAGAAAGAATGGTCTGACTTCCTGCAAGTCTGACTTGTGGAGAGCAGGCTGGCTTCCGAGCTTGTTAGTGCGGTGGATGCATTGGTTTCCTCAACTTGTTGCTAAAGACTTGGGGTTAGAGCTCTAATCTGATACATGGTCTGGCCAATGTCCATGTTGCATCTTTGGGGAACCAGCTAGAAAGAAGTTATCCTTGGGTAATATGTATTCTGAACCTGTTTTAAGTTCCCTGGATGACAGATGCCCATTAAACATCTTTTCAGCATATGGCATGGGGAGGCAGAGCATGAAGTGTAGACCAAGATCCAGAGCCCAAGAAAGGGATCAAATTTATATACACAGGGGTTCATCATGGGCAAAGTAATAAGGGAAAAATTGAAAATGTGTATCTCCAGCTGAAGGAGACTCAGGGATAACTGGTATTTTCAAATATTTAGAAGGCTCGTGAGGAAGAGTCTTCCAGTATATCCAACTGAGAGAAGCCAGCAGAAATAATGGGGAGGTAGATTTAGTGCAAATAGAGGGAAGCTCTTTCCAAATATTAGAACTCCCTGACTATGACATGAAACACATTCTGAAGAAAGAGAGTTCTCTCCATGAGTGGACCCTGGCAGAGACGGTCATCTACAAAGATTGCAATGATTACTGTGGGGGAGGTTGTGCAGGGAACAAAGAGTGACCTCTGATTCTAGGATGATTATGCAGATCTAAGAGTTAAGGCAAGTCTTACTATCCTCAATAAATAATGAATAGAATTGAAAGGAAAGTGGCAATTAGGTGGTGATTTTGAATAAGTGACCAATACATTACCAAATCATAAATGGCAAGAGAAAAAATTGGGGAAATGTATCTAATAAGAAGCCAGGTAAAAAGAGGAGGTAGGCAGGAGGGAGTGTTATAGAAAGACAAAGGGAGAGAAAAAGATGACATAGAAAGAGGAAGGATGAATAAATATGAATAAATTGTGTGAAAAAAAGAAAGGACACACTTGGAATTCAGCATAAGAAAAGTCAATGGCTGCTTGGAGCAAAACACCAACACCAGGTGCTTGTCCCTATGAGTGGCAGGTGCTTGGTCACCTCTCATGCATAAAGGACAGTAGGAATCTGAGTGGGTGATTAGGTATCCATGATCCATGAGCCTGGGCCTTCCTGTGGCCATTTATGTGGATTTCCGGGCGGGGGCTGGGGGGATGTAATTTCAGAACTCTAGAGACAATCATCATGGTGAATTTACAAGCTACAGAATTAAGTTTTGCATTAGATTACTGCCATTCTGCCAACCAATTGTCTTCAGGAATTTTATTTATTCTGCTTTTACATTTCCTAATTACTCATTATTCTCGCTGATTTGTTGAAAGAAGAAATACACAACTTAGGCATCGTGTTTCAGGAGGCAATCCAAACAGGGAAGCACTGTCTTAGCCTGAGCAAAATGCAAGGCAAGAGAAGCCCTAAGATTTACTGTGTGTTGGGCCAGGCACCGTGCCAGGCATTTTTATAAACAAACACTGCTTCGTTGAATCCTCTCAAAACTCCTAGAAGGATGTCATCATCCCAGTTGTTTAAGTGAAGAAAACGTGGCTCATGTGGCCTGGTAACTGACAAAAATAAGTTAGCTAGTAATGGGCAGTGCCAGGATTGGAAATCAGATTCATATGACTCTAAATCCATAAGCAACAAAACCACAAACAAATAAATAATACATATTTATACCTCCCTAACAAACCTTTGAAAAAAATTAAACTATGATATGTCAGTGAAGTCCAGAATATAAATTTCAGTTTTGTATTTCCCTGATAAGGAGACGAGACTTATTTTTAAATCAAAACTTGGTTTGTATGTTCTGGTGCTGATAAACAACTGGTAAACCTCCATAGAAAATTTTATGGATCTGTTTTAATAGCAATGTGTAGAAGGTTATTGAGAATCTCATATGGCAGAATATTCCATTGAGACCCACTGCTTATGTTTTCTGATTCACAGGTGAATCATGAAAGAATGAAAAAAGTCCTTCCCCCTGGCAACACCCTCTCTCCTGGGAGAAGAGATGACCTGTTTGCTTATTGCCAAGGTGAGTTGACATTTCTCAGTATGTGTCAGGGTGAAAAAGAGGTTTCTAGGCAGAGTTGACTCTCCTAAAAGTGAAAAATAACAGCTTCTGTTGTAGAATGCTTGAGTCCAGGAGGAAATGAAGCTAGTCTGTCTCAAAATGTTCTTCAAAACTTGCTGAGGGAAATGACCCCACCCCTGTGAGCTACTGAGCAAACATTGGTGATTCTCCATCCAGTCATATAGGAGGGCAGCCATTCCTGGCCCTGCAGAGTCAGGTGTGGTCATGTGACTTGTCTGACTATGGAACTAGGAATGGAAGTGCAAACTTTAAGATCCAGGGTGGTCCTCCATTAGGTTTCTCCTGATTCTCTTCCATCTTCTGTGTCCTTTGCTGTTGAATAACCACATTTCCCAGAAGCCTTGGGAAGTGGTGAGGGCTTGGCACAGGTCTTTTAGGATAAGCTGATATCAAGTCATTGAGGTTCTATCATTGTGGAAGAAATTCACATCATTCATTTAGTCTTTAATTGCTTTACTTTCCATGCCCTGTTAGTTTAATCTCATTTTTTTTCTGTTTCTTGGTCCTTTGTATTTATTCATTGTTCATCCTACATGTGCTCACCACAATGTGACTGTAACTCGGCTCATAGAGTAGGTTTGAAATACACTTTTTTGGTTAAAAAAAAATAAGATCCAGGGTGGGATTTGCATTGCTTTCTTCCTTCTTTGATTTTTACCAATACATTTCAAGAGAGTGACTGCTCAAGTAACTTAGATCCTACAGAGAAGAGTGTGCACACAAGATCCCTCGGAAGGCCCACAATAGAAGTAAGGCATGAGTGAGAGATAGATATTGCTCGTTTTACACTGCTGAGATTTGGAAGTTGATTGCTACCCCAGTATCTAACAAACTAACAAACCATGACTGATACACTCTAGAAAGTTGGATACCTCGGTGAAAGACAAGGACAGCCACACTTGTCAGTGTGCATGTGTGTGGTGAGGAGTGTGTGTGTGTAAGTATGTCACTCTGGCACCAATCTAGTGATGATGAATGGTTGCTAGGCGAGGCTGTAGGGAACAAGAAGAATCATAAGCATCGAATATACAATCAAGTAGAGTAGGAAATATCAATAACACTGAAAGGAAACTAGAAATCAGTCACAGAAAACTGCCTGCAATTGTTTGCCAAGTACGTTGTGAAGTTTATAGGCAATTGTGGCATTTTATAGATCAGAAATTAACCAAGTTCAGAGACAAAAAGAAACGCTGGAAGACACAGTCAACATCCTGATTCCTAATCTGTTTTCTCCCTTTCTCTTTTCAATTGTTTTTAGATATACATGATTTTTTATTGTCCTTCGTTTATTCCACGTTGTCCTGGTTTATTTTTTTGTTCTTATGGAGGTACAGCATTAGTAATTTTGTCAGCAAATATCTACATGCAGTAAATTTTTAAGCCCTGTATATATTTTTTAAATTGCCTTCCTTTACCTTGCCTTCACAACTTAAGAAATATTTCATCGAGGTTTACAAGAATTTTTCTTGAACACTTTGAAGACATTATTTGGTTGCCTTCTGGAATCTATCCCTGTAGATGAGAATTATGCTATTAATCTGAATTATTCAATAATTGTGAATTAATCAATTATTCCTAACTTGATTTTCCTCTGTGGAGAATTTCCATATTTTCTCTTTTCTCTTGATAATCTGAAATGTCAACTAGGCTAAATGTAGAATGTTAAAATATATCTTATTGGACTGGACTTTTCCTTCTGAAATCTGCCTTTCCTAATTTCTTGGAAGTTCAAGGATTGATTAATGGATTAACTAATGAAAGTATTAAATTCTTGGTCTTAATTTCTTGGAATATTACCTTTCCACTTATCTCTTTTGAACACTGCCACTTGATATAAGTTAAAGTTTCTCATTCTGCTCTCCTTCCAAACGTCTTTGTTAATTTTCATTCATTTTACTTCCATTTACCTTTTCATTATATTTTGGGTTATGTCCCTGGAGATTTCTCTGGTCTATATTCCTATTCACTGAGTCCCTTTCCACTTTGTCACCTTTATGGATTAACACATCTATTCGTATTAACTTTTTTATTTCACTCACCATATGTTTTTCCTTGGTTCCTTACTTGGCACATTATTATTTTATAACCTCCTGTTTCCATTATATGTAAGTCATTCTTTTTCTTTTTAAATATTTTACACATACTTTTTAAGTCTTTTTCTGTCTGCCTGATTACTTCTAGTTCTGTGAATGAGAAATATCTCAGGTATAAGCCTCTGGATTTTCTTTCCCTATGTGTTGCAATTGGAAGTTGTGACTTTGTCTTCAGTGGGAGTTAGGTCTCATGCCCATCAAGCAAGGGCTTTGGCCTATGAGATTGTGCTGCAGTTTTGCCTGACAATGGGCCTACAATTGTGGCCCATGATTATGTTCACCAAGATCCTATAGGGCTCTTGAGTCCAATCAGGTTTTTTTTTTAATATTTTGTATTTAAATATTTTTATTATTCATTTTTGAGATGGAAAGAAAGAGAGAGAGAGCATGTACACACACAAGTGAAGGAGGGGCAGAGAGAAAGGGAGAGAGAGAGAATCCCAAGTAGGCTCCATGCTGCCAGGACAGAGCCTGATGCGGGGCTCGATCTCATGAACCAGGAGATCATGACTCAAGCCAAAATCAAGAGTCCGACGGGTAACTGATTGAGCCATGCAGGCATCCCTCAAATCAGGCTTTCCACTGGTTTTTCTTGACAGTATTTTACTCACGGCGTACAGCCAGAATCTGCTCATCTAGGTGCATTTTTAAGATACCCAGGTTCACATAGTTTGTGAACTGCTACTTGCTAGTGTGGACACTCCAACTGGTAATGCTTTTGTTTATTTCTCATTGCTCTGAGAACTACTCAGATCCTCCTCCAACATACTTCATGTCCCAGACAGGAATCCCAATAGGACTGGGAAGTAATAGCAACTTAGAAAAAAAGTCATGTTCCATTATAAGGAGCTAACGTCATGGGATGGGGCTCCAGGGAAATACCAGATTTAGAGGTAGTGTGCCAGGCAATGGCATTGATGTTTTTAAATTGAATAACACCTGTTTGAACCCAAAGTAGTAAATATGCCAATTAGAGTAGCAATGTCGACTATGGTTGTTACCCAATATTTTGACACTAGTGTAAGAAGGAGAAAAAAGAGATGGTGGTAGGAGACACTCGTTCAGGTCATTGACTGTGACATAGGCCGGATATTTCCCACCTCTACCCCATACAAGGGGTACCGTACCTTAGAGGGCTGTTACAACAACTAGATGTAATTAAATAAATTAATGCATGCACACTGTAGAAGGGAGAATTATAGGGGACTTTCCCTGGCAAAGGTCAGAAACCCAGTCTGAGCTTGATTCATTTAACAGAAAAATCATTGGCTCACTTCCCTGAAAAATCTAGGGGTGGGATCACTTCACGTGTGATCCCGGTATAATCAGGAATTTCTACTTCTGTCCCCGAGTTCCAGTTTATTCTGTGTATCTTTCTCAAGCAGACTGTTCTCAAAGGTGATAAAGTACCTCCAGGTTGGATATTTTACCCGGCCAGCATGGGTATTTGTGTAGACAATCCCCCAAAAAGTACCAGGGAGGACTCTCAGTTGGCCAGAACTGGGGGGGGAGCCCTGAAAACCATATAAATGATGTGTGGCTGGGCCCGGGTCGTGAGCTCATGCCCAGAGTTTTGGCTACAAGTTCAAGTAGGTGAATGGATCCCACCTGAAGTAGACAGAATCAGGACAAGTGAGGGGTTCTGAGATTTTGTTACCAGAAAAAAGGAAGTGAGATGCCAGTCTGGTGAAAATACTAAATGTTTGCTATCACCTATGGTACATAATACATTTCCGTCAATTTGTTGTTATTATTGTTCTATCTTTAACGTTGTCATTGCCTGAATCAGACATGTTTGACATCTGTATGTCCACTTTCATCTCATTTTTCCTAAATTCTCTAGATTCGACTGCAGCTGGCTTTATAACCCCAAGTTCTGACCCATTTATGGTTTAGACAAGTATCTGAATCATGATGCACTCTACCAAGGAGACTTAGCACTAATTTAAGATTTATCTGTTGGGGCTGAAACTTGTCATGTACAAACCTAAGCAGGTTATTAAACAGTATTTATTCTTTGTTTCCCATTTGGAAAATAGGGCCAATGGTAACCATCTTACAGGGTTGTTCTAAATTTTAAAAATAATACAGGATAAATTCCTAGTACTGGGTCTGGTCATATCATGCTGTAAAAAAATAATCCTGTTAGTCCATTTAGCCTAATTCCTGATACAAACCTAGTGCTTAATAAATAGCAATTACTGCAGTTGGCATTCCATAACTAGTGGTTATTATTATTCTTGTTTGACTTTAGAACATGCCTTGTAGGGCCCAGAGATAAGAGTTACGATTTCGAGGCTCCTATGTTGCTCGTAGACGAGTCTGGCTATCAGTGGTCTGGCTGTCAATCAGTCCTGACTCTGGGTGCTGCCAGGTACCCACATGGTCGCTTTTCATGGCCGCTTGCCCAGTCAGTGTTTCCCCAGGAATAGGGGAGGACTCCTTTCTTGGTCTCCATGCCAAAATCTGAATTCTTATCAGAGTGCTTTACCCTCGATTATAATGGCTTGTTTTCCCTCCCAGTAGCCTGAAATCTTCATAGAGAGCAGTGGTTTCCCCGGCCCTCAGCATGATGTCTGGCAAGTAATAGGCTACCAAATGACATTTGTTGAATGATTAAATGACTCGATCAATAAATTAATAAGTGATTCTCAAATGCTACCACGAGCAGTATTATCTGCCACTGGGGCCACACAATTTTGATCTCCAGGGGCCAACAGTTCCCCAGATCACACCAGATTTCACAGCACCTTTTAGGTACCGAATGTCCTGTGGTTGTACGCCTTGGCTCTTTTCTGATCAGGCCGGGTCCGTTACCTTCCTCTTGGACAGAGAGGCCTTGTGCTCCACATCAGGTTACGGCAGTACGTGCTTGTCTATTGTGTGTATAGGCTTTCTTTGTTTTAGAAACCGCTTTGGAAAAAACCTTCCCACTGTAATTTTCAATACCACAGGAATCTGACATTGTGCCAAAAAATATTAAACATAAATAGAGTAGCTCTTATGTGTTTAATATTGCGCCAAGAACATTTTTTCCCTCAAAGGTATTTTGATTAGAATGCCCTTTTTCCTAAAACTAATTGACATCAAAGGGATGTCTGATGTACTCAGAACCATTTACATTATTAATTCCTCATAACGAATTTCTTCTAGGGTGGGCTTAGGATCAATGATCCTGAATATAATTTAGGAACAATTCATATAAATTAAGAGAGTTTCCAACAAGTTAAAAGATGAGATTAAACAATGTTTTAGAAAAAATAGTTGCTATCCTGAAGTCTAGAAATTTGAAGTATTTTCTTTTAATCGTCATTAATTGTATCTCTACATGCTATTTACTGCTAGCTGCAGCCATGGTTATCTGATGTCATTAAGTTTAGTGTTGGAAGTTTTAAAACAGCATCGCAAATTTGTTCTATATTTTCGTGTAACTTACATGGCCTGAATTTCCATTTTTTATTTACCTGTTAAGTAACTATTATTCCATTTTATATTAATGTACCAAATTTCTCCTCAATTCTTTGCAGAAAACGTTCGTTCCTATACATGCAAATAAGACTAGGAATTGCAGGCTGAGAAATACGGTCAAGGTCCAGTGCAATATTATTGTGCCACGTCAGTAATATCTATAAATAATTAACACTTTTAATTTAGTTTATATTTTGTTTTTTTGAAAATACCCCCTCAATGAAATGTACCGTCACACATGTTTTGAAGGTGGTATAAGATGCTTGTTCTCTGTCTCACAGAAAACTTACTAAGACACCAGGTTAGGGTCTGACTGGCTTTGTGTGGATTTATTTAAAGACAGGCAGCCCCTTTAAACAGGATGGGCTAAAGCTGTGACATTTGCAGATGGTCGGAGAAGGAAGCCAGGCTGCACTTCCTGAGCAAACCCACCCCTTTCCTGGGTAACTGTCTACATCGTCTACTTCTTTTTTTTATAGTTTTTTTTTTTTTTTTTGAGAGAAAGAGAGAGAGAGAGAGAGAGAGAGAGAGAGAGAGAGAGAGAGAGAGAGAGAGAGACAGTTTGAGCAGGGGAGGGTCAGAGAGAGAGGAGTCACAGGATCTGAAGACTGGCTCCAGGCTCTGAGCCACCCAGACACCCTTACGTCTTCTACTTCCATGCTTTGCCTGGCTGAGAGCACTATGTCTCAGCCTGGCGTGAGTTACCTACCTCTGAGCTCCCTAACTCCCTAAAGCAGGCACTGTGTCTGGTGCTTCCCAGTGAGCCAGGTGGTTGCAAACATCTGCCGTGGCTTTCATTTGGTTTAACCTCCACATGCCTCCTGAAGGAATCATTATAGATCTTGCTCCTGAAATGTACCTGAAATAGATCTATAAATCTAGAGCCTTAGAAGGAAAGGAGTGAATTACTGAGACAGAATCCAGTATTTGAAAATTTAACCCATACAGTTTTCTTGAACAGCTCAGTTTAAGGCGTATAGGTGTGAATGTGTATTACACAGGTATATGTATACATGTGTGTGTCACAGATATTACAGAGATGCAAAAAAATCACTATAATAAATATGCCTTGTAATAGCAATTCTTGGGCTTTGGTAAAAGGACCCTTTTAAGAATCTGATAAATGATATGGACCTTCTGGGTAAGAGATGTTTTATTTACAGAAAATTTGACCACAGGGGAGTCACAGAATCCTTGACACTGAGAAATGAAATAGTCATTATATGTGTATACAAATTATCATATATTCAGTGTCACCGGAGGAAGATACACTCACCAGATTAAACACCAAAGTAAATGCCAATGATGTCCTCGCCTACTGTTTTCTCTTAATGGTCTCTGTTTGTGATTGTATGAAATAGGTCATTAGTGGTGAGGCCAAAGTAAGAGAGGAAATTTAATTCTCTTGCCTTGTGGAGAGAGGCTTGGATTACATAAAAAAAAAATTTGTAAGTTTATTTATTTATTTTGAGAGAAAGAGAGGGAGGAAGAGAGAGAAAGAGAGAGAGGATTCCAAGCAAATTCCACACTGTCAGCATGGAGCCCAACGCGGGGCTTGATCTCATGAACCATGAGATCAAGACTTGAGCCAAAATCAAGAGTCGGATGCTTAACCGACTGAGCCACCCAGGAACCCCTATAAAATTTTGAAAAAGCTTACTCGTGAGCTGAATTTGAGGACTTTCAGTCCCTACATGCATGTTGGCAGCCATCACAGTGTCAAAGAATTCAGACTAGCCTCTTCTATTCAAATGGGTCTCTCACTTTATCTCCTTACCCTAGACTTCAGAGAGACCACAGTCCCTGAGGGGACTCTTGTCCCAGGGGCATCTATGGGACAACAGCTTAGTTGGTGGGTAGAAAGATCCAGGGGCTGGGAAAGGTAAACGAAACGTTTGCACCTAATTTCCTAATCCTTCTATTAGACATGATGCTTTGAGAAACTCACATGCAAGTGTACTTCTGGGGGTTATGTAAGATTTTTGAGAATTTGTTATCTTCACCCACCTGAGCGGGAGAGGTCCAGGCCCTGGCTCCCCGCAGTGGGACTAAGTGCATTGCAGACCCTCTGACAGCCAGTGGGTGGCAAAGTAAACATGATTTTCCAACACAGAAGACAGTACCTGTGCCATAGTGAAAAACAGCAGATCAGAAAATCAGCTCTTCTGACTCCCCGTTGGCTGGTCACCTCCCGATTCTGAAGCAACTCTGACAAAGTGATGGCTAGAATGGAGGCTTTCTGACACCCAGCCCTAGCACCATAGCTAAAACTATTACCTCTTTTCTTCGCAGAAGATAAACATTGCGTTTTAATCTCCCATCAGCATAATACACTGATATGTTTTTGTCCTATAATTTGTGAGAGGATACATATCAGTTGATGACGTAAAATAGTAGCTCAAAAGCATAAAACTTAGCATGCATTTAAAAGGACTTATCTGTGAAGGAAGAAAGTTTCCTAAGTTGTGAGTTGCTTTTCACGGCAAAGTGAAATAAAGAATGTTCCCATTCCCAAAAATATATCAGTGCCATCGAATTGTGAACATGATTGTTTTACGATAGTTCCTTCTAGAGAAAACTCCTAAAGGAATTCAAATTCCACTCTTCCAGTGGTCCACAGGAAGATATTTATCTGTATACCCATTCAATTCTCATGAAAAACTGTGTAACTCACTGTTGCAACGCATGAAGGAAGACAAAGATAGACATTTCCATTTTGAAAGAGGGCATCGTGATTGTCAAGTACCAAATTATTTCATGCCTCAGTCTTGTTTACCAACCTTTTGCAACAGTTGTGAAAGATACATGCTCTACCTAACAATGTCCATGACTTAGATGTACCATAACTCAACCGATCCTGGGAATTTCTGCAGCATTTACCTGGGAAAAACTAATCTCACATGGCTTCCCCTGTTTTGATTCCATTTTCTTTTCTCTTTTCATCTTAAATTCTATGTGAAATTTAGTTGATTTTTACTTTTCTTACCAAGGTTTATACCTTCCACCTTCAGATATCAAGGCTGACAATTTCATCTGATGGAACAATTCTCAACTTCTAAATGTTCCAGATCATCTGTTATAAACTGATGTTTTAGAATTTGAAATGCATTTCCACAGAGAAATGGTGCAATCAAATGGTGCTTATTTTCCTAAGCTGATGCAGACTAATCTGTTAAAGTGTGAGAAAACATAGGGCTTGTTTAAGGTTCCAAAGAAACCAAGTTTGCAGTAATTTCTGGAAAAAAACATCTCCAGTTCTAGCTGCAGAATCATACCCTGCCCGCTAGCCCCTGTGGCAGTAGGAAGTGGCTCCTGCCATCTCAAGGACATTGGTGGCAGCTGTCAAGGGAGGGAAGTGGGCAGGGCTGCATGGTGGATATAGGTCTCTGGGGAATTAGAGTCAAGACGTTAGTGACAGGCAAGCTGGGAGGCCACGTAAGGACAGGACTGGGACACAGTAAGAGCACATCAGTTCACCATTCTCTTTTCTTCTTCCTGCCACCCCAGCCCGTTTTTGCTCTGGGAAGGTGGGGTGAGTCCCTTGTCCAGAACAGGTTAGCCCACTGACCACTCGCCTTGCCTTGATCTGTCCTACACAGAAAGCTAGTCTTATCTAGAATACATGCAAATGGTTTAAAATCCAAAATTCAATAAACTCTTTACGCTTGCCCTCCAGTGTCACGCTGTGCATACCTTAGCTGCTTGAAGATTATCAACAGCTACTTGCTTGAGCAAGCACTCTGATTTGAAAAGGCACATAAAGAATGCAACCTCTAGATACCAAAAGGCCGTATTGCAAAACTAGTCAAGTGTGGCCAGGGGGAATCAAAACGTGAATCAGATTATAGAAGATGCCAAGAAGTATACAGCCCTAATAACCTACTCCTTTCCTATGGAGTAACCTTAGTTGTTTCTGTTGTTTTTTAAAAAACGTTTTATCTTGGAATAACTTTGGATTTGCAGAAAGATTGCAAAACTAGCACAGAGTTACCCCTTACCTGGGTTCCCCATTGTCAACATCTAACACCTTCATGGCACATTTTTCAAAACTAAGAACCTGACATTGGCACACTTCTGTTAAGTAAACTGCAGGAATGTCACCGGGTTTTCCATGCTCCAGTTCAGGGTATAGCATTGCGTTTAGTCCTCACATCTACTGAGTTTCCTCAGGTCTGTGACAGTGTCTAAGTCTTTCCTTGTCTTTTGGGACCTCCATAGTCTTGAGGAAGGCTGGCCGGGGATCCAGATAATTCAGTTTGTCTGTCTTCCTCATGACGAGGCTGGAACTATGGGTTTTGGATGAGTACCACAGAGCTGACATTCCATTCTTGTCACCTCTGTCAGGGAGTAGGTGACATTCCTGTGACATCCCTGGTGATGTCACCAGGCCAAGCAAGCATTCCTGAGATCTCTCCACTGCAAGATTACCACTTTTCCTCTTCCCTACTCTATCATTTGGAAACAAGTCACGATGTCTAGTCCATCCCCAAGAGGCAGGAGTGGTGGGGGGAAGAATTAGGCTCCACCTCCCCAAGGAGGAAGTTGTATTTGGAATTCTTCTATAAGAAGAGATGTCTCTTCTCTCCATTCATTTACTTATTTAGTCATTTATTTATATCAGTATGGATTTATATTTATTTCATACTTGCGGCTTAAGCAAACATAGTTTGAGGATTTTCAGACAGCCCCCACCGTCTGGACAGATGCCTGAAGTCTGAGTGGGAGCCTGAGCCTTCCCCCCCAGGGAAAGTCCAACCGTGAGGCACTGATGAGACAGCGATTCGTGGAGTCTTAGTCACCCCCTTTCCCTCAGACACCTTTACCTCCAGCCCACACAGCCATTGCTTTTATTACTCGGTGCTGCGCTGGCCGATGGCCACCGCCTCAGCCGGCTGATGAACAGAGCTCCATTACTCACCGAGACACGCTCTGCTCTTATCTCTGCTTCAGAAGGGAGCTGGGCGCACGCCTAATAAAAACCCAAACGCCTTGGCTTCCTTCTTCTTCTTGAGAAAGGAAGCGCTGTGTCCTTAGCTTTTATTCCACGGATAGCAAGGTTTTTGACAAACGTAATCCCCCCAAGTCCAGACATAGGTCTGTTCTCCCAAAACCTCCAGTTAGGTGAATGATGGCCAAAGCACCAGAAAAATCTTAAGAGAGTTTCATTTGGTTAAAACAAAAATTAAAAGGACATAGGTTTGTTTGTATTTCTAGTGTTCCTGTTTTGTTTTTCCACCGAAAATGTGGTCATATTATACCTTGAACTTTAGAATGTTGGTATGTACCCAAAAAATGTATTTAGTGCTGGCAATAAGAGGCATTTAGTAAGCCCTCAAAGCCTGCTCTGTAAATGTTTTATATGTTCTGAGTCATAGGGAATGGTTGTGTTTAGGTGATAGAATGAAGTGAAAAAAGCTTGGTTGTTTTCCTACGGAAATATATCCAGAGAACCTGAAGGACCTTATACGTACAAGCACTGGCACGAGGACATGGAGAAGATGATGGGCTGCACGTGCCTCCTCTCCGCAGAAGGGGCGGGGACCCCCAGGACAGTGGCATCTTGCCCTACCCTCCTCCTCATCCCCTGTCCCGTCTCCAGACTTGCTGCCCCTTGCAGATTCCAGGGAAGAGCCGGGGCTGCCCCGGGGACGTGGAGTCACACGGAGAGACGTGGATCTGGTCTGCATCCTGCTCCCCTCTTACGCCAGTAGATCTTGGGCAAGCTACCGCCGCCTCTGAAAGCCTCAGCTCCTCCAACTGTATAGCGGAGCTAACAGTACCCCTCTCCTGGGAGCTTCTGTGGTATAAATGACATGATATATAGTGTTTTGCAGAGGTCCTGGGAACAGACACCAAGAGGGCCAACGGGCCACATGCCGAAACTGGCAGAGGGCACCTTAGCTGAAGACCCTGACCCAGGGTCAGGACCTTAAGAATCTGAGGGTGAGGGCTGGTTTCAGTATAAGCATGTGGCTGAATCTCATGCTCCTTCAGGCTCTCCCCACCCTGGCACGGTAGTGACCCTTGGGGAACCCATGCTGGATGTAGATAAAGATCCAAGCGTGAGTCAGAAGCCACAGAAAGCCCCAAGGGAGGGGGACGTGCTTCTGGAAGACCATGTGACACATGCAATCAGAAGGTTGCATTCAGAGGCAGGATTGTGTCTGTCCCTCCTTTCTTCCAGCAAACCAGTTATCAGCTGCCAGAGCTTGTGTTTCATTTGCTTGTTTATTTTTGACCATTTGAGGGTGTTATTAGGGTAGGGAGAACCTCAAAAAAGGTTCTGTTCCCACTAAGAATTCAGGGGATTTGAGCAATCACCTGAGGAAGTAAGAAGTAATGGCATGTTTGTACCCTGAGCTGATAGAAAGTAGTCATACGCAATTTTGCATCTTTGAACAGGCTTGGCTTCTGGAAATTACCACTCCTCTCTTTTCAAAAGCTGCATTTGCTTTTTGTCTGACCTTGGCATCGTTGGCCTTTCCAGCAGTTCCTACGCCACTTTCTCCAGCTGTTGATGGAGTAGACACAGTTCTGAATAAATCATCAGTGTCACTTCAGACTGTGGTCAGAAAATACAGAGATCTAACAGAGGTACTAGAACTGAGGACCGACCTGCAATAAGCCAAGGAGAAGGATTTTCATAAGAAGGAGAAGAATTGATATGGTTTCCTGGAGCAAAGCAGATCAGCATCTTCAGTCAGTGTAACTCATTTTCATCAGCCCTATTTAATTCAGAATACCTATGATCACTATGGGAATACAGTAACAAATAAATAGAACTCTACTTTTCTATTCAAGAATTGTCCTAGTCTGTGGGATAATAGATAGTCGTTTGAAGGGTCTGGATGAAAACTCGGCGCTGTGGGGCTGTCTGATGGCATGAAACACACCTGTCAGTGTGCCTGGCACCTCTGTTTCAGTTGTAGTTGAATAATTCAAAAGTTTGCAAAGTTCTTTCTCATGACGAGCTAAATTCTGCTTCCCTCAAGTGGGCAAAGGCCTTCTCAGGAGCAATAAGGAAGAAATCTCCTTACTATTGCATGTAACTGACCTCAACTATTTGCAGGTCACTGTCATATATATGGTAATAATCTGCCCACCCCCTTTGATTTCAAGGCTGTATTTTCTGCAGTTTCTTCCACTTGCCTTCCAATTACCCTGGTCCTAGATTCTAAGACACACTAATAGAGAGAATTTAAGCAGTACTACCTCAGGATCCTGTCAACTCAGCAAGAGCTTGTATGTTGACCTTGCACTAGGTAAATACTTTAACAACAGTGATGAGAGCCCTCAAGGTCACATGGACACAGGCAACAAATAAGGAGGAGCTCAAGTTCTAGGGCAAAGACTTTCAAAAACTATTCTGAGGTCATTCATTACATTAGCCGTAAATATACCCAGCTGTCAAGAATTTGCTCTATAATAAAATCGGTAAGTACTATACCTGTGGCACTTAATTTACTGTGAGATGTCATAAACAAAGCGCCCACTACTGGAAAACACCATTTCTCTACCTCAGTACTTCTGGCACCAACGGGAGGGTTTCCCTAGCAAACAATCTCCAAATTCTCTGTGGACATCAACTGGGCGTCCTACAGTTCAATTATGACAGTGCCGCCCAGGAGGTAGCACAGACAGTAACACTTGGGTTAAGAGGGCTCCATATCACAAGACCACCCTTGACTTCAGATGCTGATCACAAGTCTCAGGTTGTCACCTATACTTCTGACCATCAGCTCTAAAGAAAGCAGAGCTTCCCACGATCTCTTCCTGGGGTCAGTCGCTTGCTAGCAAGATTCACAGAACACAGGTGACAGTTTATGTACTACTATTGATTGAGCACAAAAGAAAATATTTTAGAGGATAAAAATGAAGAGCAAGATGAAGAGACCTATCAGCAACATCTGGAAGACTTCCGAGTGAACACAGGAGCTTTTCTTCCAGAGATTTGGGGCGGGCCAACCTCCCATCACCTAGACTCATTCTTGCTCAACAACCTATGTAACTTATCTGAACCTTGGAAGTTACACAGACATGATTGATTAAGTCACTGGCCATTGATGCCGGAACTCAACCTCCAACTGCTCTCCCCTCCTGGAGGTTGTAAATGGGGTGGGAGGGGGGCGAGGGCTAAAAGCTCCAACCCTCTGATCACGTGGTTGGGTGCCCCACAAACCAGCCCTTATACTGGAGAGTTTCTTCAAAGTCACTTCCTTAACATAAACTCAGCTGCCATAGAAAAGGGTTTGGTATGAATAACAAAAGATGTTTCTTTCACCTTTATTGTTCAACTCCTGAACTATTTTGGGGAACTGGGGACAAAAACCAAATAGTGTAACAAAAGGCATTCCTATCTCTGTTAGCATTTAGAAAACTACAAGGGTTTTGGGAGCTCTGGCCAGGATCCTGGGGTTGAAGACCAAAATGTATATGTTTCTTATGATCTCACAATAGCACACACAGCTAACATACAACTGTTTGAAAATAATAATAAACAGACACTCCTATCTACCCTTATGATACAGAAGTGAGTCCTTGGTTTAATGTTCCCTCGGACTGGCTGCATAATTATTTCCCAGCTTCCCCCAGAGGAAATTGCTATCCCAAATGCAGTTTTTAATTAACTTCCCTTTCTTACACTTGTACCACACATGTACCTATACATCCAGTAACCATAGTTGAATTTTTTTCAAAACTTATACAAATAGGATCTTAATACCCTAGGTGTTCTTACATGAATTGTTCTTTTTTCTTTAACATGCTATTTTTAGATGCATTCACATGGATGCCTGTGGCCACATCTGGCTCATGTTCAATACAAGTATTTTATATCAACTTAACTTCTTACGTGCATCCAGTGTTTTGCTATTATGAATAATGCCGGAACCCTCACGTCTGGGTTTTGTTGGCCAAGTGCGAGTTTCTCCAAGGAACAAGACCGGGAGGGGCGTGGCCGGTTCCTCTGTATTTTCCTGTTCAGATTTACTAAACTGGAGCAAAACGCTTTCAGAAACAGTCGTATCAATTTGCAGTCTAATGGCAAAAAGCTGAAAAGTTGCCGTTAGCTGTGGGGCGACCCCACAGGCGGGAGGTCGCAGCTGGAAAGGTGAACGAGTTCCCTCGGGGAAGAACAACGGAGATGGGGGCCCCAGCTGGGACGGAAAAAGGAGTCTGTCTGCGAAGAGGTAGTGGGAGGGGCTCTAGTTACCGGAGGAGGGGGCGAGGTGAGGAGGTACAGGAATGTTTGGAATGTTCCTTTTTTCCTAGCTGGGTGAATCTAAGGTCGGGGTCAGCCAGGGCTTATGGTTATTTTGAGGTGCATCCTCTGACGGAACTGTTTGTATTCAGCCCTGGGGGTACCCTAGGCCCTTCTACCTTCTAGGGGCTTCCAGTGCTAACCTTGGGTCCTTAAAGCGGCCCCCACATTTCCTACAAACTATCCAAACTTCCACATTTTAAATATGGCCCCCTTCCCCCCACCCCTGCAGGGGCTGATGTCAGAAGGTTAGTCTGGGTGGTTTTAATCTGGTTACGAATGAGCCTGAGCGGTTGTTGATGGGCCTTTTGTGTTTCATCCTCCGTGAAATACCTGTTTGTGAGCAATATTTCATTGTCCATTGGATTGTCGTTTTTTCTTGATTTTTAGGAATTTTTCATACATTCTGGATATTGATCTTTTGACCATCATGACCCGGTAAATATTTTTTTATTCCAGTTTGTGACTTGTTTCTTCATTCTTGTAGTGTCTTTTTTAAATCATTTTTTCTTAATTTTTATTTTTAATATTATATATTATATTTTTTATATTTTAAAATTATTATTATTTTATTATTATTTAAAAATTTTTTTAATGTTTATTTTTGAAAGACAGAGAGAGCAAGAGCAAGGGAGGGGCAGAGAGAGAAGGAGACACAGAATCCCAAACAGGCTCCGGGCTCTGAGCTGTCAGCACAGAACCAGACATGGGGCTCCAACTTGTGAGCTTTGAGATCATGACCTGAGCCAAAGTCAGATGCTCAAACTGACTGAGCCAACCCAGGAATCCCTCTTGTTGTAATGTCTTTTAATAAATAGATCTTAATTCAGAGGTACTTGAGTTTATTATTTTCCCTATGATGTGCATTGCCTTCTTAAAAGAAAAAACCTCTAGGGGTGCCTAGGCGGGTCAGTCACTTAAGTGTCTGACTTCAGCTCAGGTCATGATCTCACACTCTGTAGGTTTGAGCACCGCGTTGAGCTTTGTGCTGACAGCTCAGAGCCTGGAGCCTGCTTCAGATTCTGCGTCTCCCTCTCTCTCTGCCCCTCTCCTGCTCACATCTGTCTCTCAAAAATAAATAAATGTGAAAAAAATTTTTAAAAAGAGAAAACCTCTAAAATCTAGGTTCTTTATTAAAGAATTCTTTTAGATTTTTCTCTTAATACATAACCAACTACCTAAGTCCCATTTATTGAATACTGTATTCCTTCTTCACTGAACTAGGACTGCAACTCTGCAGAGATTGAAGTTCAACATTTGTGCACATCTATTTTCGGGACTGTCGTTTTCTGCTGTCCGGTTTACATAACTCTGCACCACTGTCATACTGTCTTGATTACCAGTTACCGATTTCTAGATGGCCAAGTTCTCTCTCCACCCCAACTGCCACATTATCCTTCTTATTAAAAAATATGTTGGTGATTTCGGGTTCTCCGCTGTTAAATAAAACGGAATCAATTTATCAGGTTCCGTGCAAAACCCTCCTGGGATTATGCTTGGCAAGTTCATGAATTCAATGAATCAGTACAGGGAGAAATAACATCCTCACTAAGTGAGTCTTCCTGTCAGTGACTATGAAATGTCTCCAAATGTCTTTCAAGAAAGATATATACCTTTTTTTTTTCCATCAAGGACTTGAGCATCATTTGCCGGATTGATTCCAAGATACCAATCCTCTGAGGTTATTTAAAATGGTTATCTTTTTTCAATGTTGCATCTTCTAGGTGTTTTCTGTCTTTATCTTTGGGGATTCCTGTGCTTTCTGTTTGGAGTTATTCCCAGGGAGAAATTTTGCGTTTTCTGCTGGCAGGTGGTGGCATCAGCCAGTGAAAGCCCCTTGTAATTAGATTTTCAGTTTAGGGACTTTCAGGCCACGCAGGTAATTGCGATTCTGACTGCAAATCATGCACAGGCAGGCTTAGAAGTAAGGGACTTCTCCGTGGCTCCCCAGAGTCTTGAGGCAGGCGCGTGGCCCGTCTGATCAGATGTCCCTCTGCACTGTGGTCTCACTTAGGTCTCAGCATTCAGCTGGGTGCCCAGCCAGCTTTGCTGGTCACAGATCAGGTCAGGCCAGGACACACAGGGAGGTGACCACACAGACAAACATGGCTTTTACCCTCACCGGGCTGTGTGCAAGTCTGCTTTCTGCCTTACATTGTTCCTCTTCTTTTACTCTCAGCTCAACCAAGCTTATAAAGGACATTCCTTATAGTTTTAAATTAAATCAAGTCGTTTTAAGCATTTTATCCCAGGAGAAGTTTTCTGTTTATCCAGACTGCCTTACTGACAGAAATAGAAGTAAGTCACTCCCTCCTCCCCTTTTTATTTAGAAACAGAGAAAGAAATAAAATTATTTGGCATAATTTCCTTTTTAAGAAAGCTGTTTATTTATTTAGAGAGAGAGAAAGAGAGCACATGAGCAGGGGAGGGACAGAGAGAGGAAGGAGAATCCCAAACAGGTTCCACACTGTCAGCCAAGAGCCTGATGTGGACTGGATCTCATGAACCTTGAAATCATGACCTGAGCAGAAATCAAGAATCGGAGGCTTAATGGACTGAGCCCCCCCTGGGACCCCAATTTGGCATAATTTTCATAATGAACTCATGTTGATTCCACGTTCTCTTTAAGTGCTCACATTTTATTTAATTATTTAAAAAAGTATGTGCTGGAGTCATCATGAACCTGTTCTTTCTGTTCTGTTATTTCTATGCTTTGCTTTTCCCCTTAAAAATGGAGACATTTGCTTTTTTCCAGATGTGGGGAGAAAGAGAGAGAAGGAGAGAGAGAGAGAGAGAGAGAGAGAGAGAGAGAGAGAGAGAGAGAGAGAGATGAATGAATGAATATGGGGAGGGATGACTATGTGCCAGCTACTGACTTGCCTGAACTAAGCCATTTAAATGTCCCAGTCCTTGGAAGGCAGATCTCTCTTGTGTGATCAGTCCGAGGGTGGAGTCGAACTGTTTACCCCAATCGCGAAGCCAATAGCCTGGTAAGAAAGTGGATGATGGACATTAGGAGGGTACTCGTTGGGATGACCACTGGGTGTGGTATGGAAACCAATTTGACAATAAATTATATTAAAAAATAAATAAACATTGCTAACATTGTAAGATTGCACACTATAAGCATTTTTGCGCTAATCACATTGCATTTTGTTTTTCCATCTGAGAAGCTTATGTTTCTTCTGATGTTAGCAAAATACCTACTCAGAAATGGAGATTTATGCATCTACAATACCTGTCTTCAAATTTTTTCTTCTTTTCCCCATTTTGGAAGATATATTGAAGTAATGTTAGGAAAACTGGTAGACGTGGGCATTTTCTTTATTTTAATTTTTAATGTTTTATTTATTTTTGAGAAAGAGAGACACAGTGTGAGAAGGGGAGGGTCAGAGAGAGAGACACACACACACAGAATCTGAAGACAGGCTCCAGGCTCTGAGCTAGCTATCAGCACAGAGCCTGACACGGGGCTGGAACCCATGAACCGTGAGATCATGACCTGAGCCAAAGTCAGATGCTTAACTGACTGAGCTACCCAGGCGCCCCAGAAGTGGGGATTTTCAAATGAGGCTTGAAATAAACAGTGGCCCTTCTAGCCAACAAAGACGTGGCAACCTGGTAGCTAACTGGACCTGCCTCTACCCCCATCATGGCTTCCCCGTTGGCTGAAGGGGACTTGGCCACCCAGTTGTAAACCTGAAGCAACTGAAAATAAACTCTTCCTCACAGACTTAGAGTTCTAAATTGTTCATTTGGGGTGTTTTATAATGTCTGTATTAGAAAAATGAAATGTCTGACAGCGATTCACTGTTGCTCAGTTTAATTTACTTTTAAGCCTTTTTTTTGATTTTGAGGATTTCCTCCTAACATGCCAAGGGATGCTCCTCTATGAAATGAAAGTGAATTACGTTACACACGCCATGCTACCCATGGAACACAGAATATGCCAAAGAACTGAGGGAAGGAGCTCTATTTTACCCTAAGGCCGTAGTGTAATTGTTTCTATTTCTTTTCAAGTGGCTTTCTCATCTTTCACAGCAGTGGTTCATGCCCTAGGTTTGCAGCACCGTGAGTTTCTTTCCATCAATATTTCCATCCTCTCTAATTTAATGACAAACGAAAAAAGTTTAAAGCTACCTTTAAAGTCATCATGACTGTTGGCGGTATTAAGCCAACAGATATGACAACATAAGACACCAATGGCATCTTCTGGTTTCATGGTTAGGTAATGATAAAGGCTGGTAAATCTCTGGTAGTTTTTCCTTCTAGTAGGTACACTATTTCACTAGTATGTTTGATTGGGATAAATTGATCAAGATTCATTATACTTGTGTTTTGACTTTATGAAATCGTAATTTTATACATAGATCTTTCTTTTTCTTTCTTTCTTAATTTTTTTTTTTTTTTTGAAAATTAGCTACTGGGCAGAATATGTTGTCCTTGTTAGAGTTTCTGTAAACTTACTTTATGCTTTCCTTTTTCATACTGAATACATAGAAAAGAAGTAAAGTCCCTTTAGTCATGCCACTTTGGGAACTAAATTTAACTCCTATGTTTTTGTTTAAAATGTCTGTTACCTTTACTTGGTTTTTAAGAATCTAACTGAACTCCCATTGGACCAGAATCTCAAGCCAAAGTAGAATAAAAGAGAAGTATAGAACTCCAAATGGACAGTCCATGATTTAAGAGGAAACCTACTGTGCCCATTCCCCAAATTTTACCAAAGATTTCATTTGCAGCATTCCACACCTAGGTGAGTTTCCCATGGACACCACACATCTGTGGGTGGCATATCTGGTGTTAGGTAAGCCATTTGTGTCCTACCTTGTGGATGTCGGGAAAACAGCATCACGATGAAACTCCTACACAGCTCCTCCTACATTGTGTATCTGGCCTTACCAAGCTTATAACTCATATATGTGATATATGACTCATTGCTGTAGCAATTGAAGCAGTGTTCAACATCAGTGAAAATAAACCGAGGTGTTTACGATGAACAGAATTTGGCTTGTCAAATTATTTATAGATGCCTTATGAAAAATAAAGTTAAGAATCTGAAGATTAAGAACAAGTATGACATATTTTAGAATGCACTCACATACTTTTTTTTTTTCTTTTTTTCTGGCCACAGCCTAGTGAATAGTTCTGTTCAGTTATACAATATGTTGGCTTCCCCTTCTATCCTTTCCTTTCCTCTGACATTCCAGGAAGTGATCACCAGTCCCAAATGGTGCAGACTCTGAGAAGCCTCCTGTCTCTGAACAGAAGTAATAGCATGTTTGCTCAACCTCTGAATCACATTAGATTGGTTTTGCTATTGTTTCTTCTCTGACTTGGTAGCTCCATTCCTGCAATTAGATCCTGCAATTAGATCCTGGCCGGGGGGACTCAACAATGCTGTACTCAGCTGTAGCAAATAAGTATCTCCTGATTTTCCTCCCTTCCACAACCCACTTTTCCATCCCAAAAGTCGGCCTTGGTTTATCTCTGTTACCTCAGCGTTTGTATTCCTGATCCATTTGGAGTGGCTGAATAGTCCAAATCATGGTGGTTGTTTGCCCACGTGTCCACCAAGAACTGAAATCTCAGTGTAATAAAATCACATAATAAAACAAATATATAATACCAAGTACCTGCACACCCACACTGGAACATAAAGAGTATGTTCAATAAATGTCATGGATTTTATATTTAATGTTCAGTCAATGTGCTTCGATTTCATGAATCTGTCTCAAACTCAGCTTGAGATTTAGCTTCTATTAAAACATGTCTTAAATCATTGAACAAAAAATGATTTGCCTGGCATATCAGATAAAGGGCTAGTATCCAAAATATACAAGGAGCTCACTAAACTCCATACACGAAAAATGAATGATCCAGTGAAGAAATGGGCAGAAGACCTAAATAGACACTTCTCCAAAGAGGACATCCAGATGGCCAACAGGCACATGAAACGATGCTCAGTGTCACTCATCATCAGGGAAATTCAAATCAAAACCACACTGAGATACCACCTCACACCAGTCAGAGTTGCTAAAATGAACAAATCAAAAGATTATAGATGCTGGCGAGGGTGTGGAGACGGGCACCCTCCTACACTGTTGGTGGCAACATAAACTGGTGCAGCCGCTCTGGAAAACAGTAAGGAGACTCCTCAAAAAACTATTGATAGAATTCCCCTATGACCCAGCAATAGCACTGCTAGGGATTTACCCAGGGGATACAGAAGTGCTGATGCATAAGAGCACATGTCCCCCAATGTTCATAGCGGCACTTTCTACAATAGCCAAATCATGGAAAGAGCCTAAATGTCCATCGACTGATGAGTGGATCAAGAAGATGTGGTATATATACATGATGGAGTACTATAGGGCAGTGAGAAAGAATGAAATATGGCCATTTGTAGCAAAGTGGATGGACCTTGAGGGTGTCATGCTAAGCGAAATAAGTCAGGCAGAGAAGGATAGATACCATATGTTTGCATTCATAGGTCCGACAGGAAAGACCTGGCAGGGGACCATGGGGAGAGTAAGGGGGAAAGAGAGTGGGGGAGAGTGAGGGACACAGATCAAGGGAGACTACTGAATACTGAAAACTAATGAAGGAAGAATATTACTGAAATATCTTTATTAATTAATTCAAATTGATAGCCATAGCATGTGACCTTTCTGGGCACACGGGATGGCCATGGAGATACACTACTCAGATCTCCCTCCAGAAGAACCTTCTGGAAAGTAAGTCATTGGCTGTCACACCTTCAGATCCACTCCAGTGTTCTTGCCAAAGCCACACTCCCTTGACCAATCCTGGCAAACACCTGTGCACGGTGGGGTGCTGGAGCTAGGTCTTTCCTCCTGACACTGGATGCCTCTATCTCACGTTCTTGGCCCAGGGCTCCCTGTCAGTCTGGCTGAGACCTACCCAGAGAAACACTATATCTGATGTTTCTCCAATCCATACTTCCTTCCTTCTCTCCTTTTGTGGATGCCAGACCCACATCACTCCCCTTACCGACTCCTTTCTCTCTGTCAAGGCATTCCCCAATAAATGTCTGCTATGTCTCATTCTCCCTTAGCTTCTGTTTCTCAGAGGACATGAGCTGACATTCGTCTTCACCCACGGAACCTCTTTGAAACCCATTCAGGCAGAGCAAGAACCAAAACATGGATGTTTTGTTCCATCCCATACAATAAGGGATCCCATACACTTGGATGAAAATAATTTGAAAACAATCATACAAACAACAAAAAGCCTAATTCATCATATGGTGACTGGTACTTTGATAAGCCTACTCACACTTAATTAGAAAATGAGTTGTTTCAAAATTTTAAAACGTCGTGAGAAGGGAAATTATTTCCCCCAGGATGTTAAGTAAAGGGCTTGTCATGGTATAAATAAAAGCAAGGCATTGAGGGAAAAAACCAAACCTTTCTTTGTGGTTATAATTTCCTGCTTCTGGTGCCTGGCGGGGGGGGGTGGGGGGGGTGGGGGGGGCGTAATTTGGGATTATATGTTGAGATATTAATTCTGAATGATCTTAGCTTTGGTCGGTATTGGAGACAATGTCGTCTGGCACCAAGTAAAGCTTTCACTAGTGCTCAAAGAGTAATCAGGGAAAAAAGGAAAAATCGGGATGGCACTCTCCTCTGTAAATCACAGCAGTTGATTCAGAAAGGACAGCCCTGAGAGAGGCCAGAGGGTTAATAAACACTGTCATTTTCACTTAATGTAACTGGCAAAAGGGCTGGGAGCAATGCTCCACTTCATTTTGTCCAGAAAATTGCTTTGAGAAATAAACATCCAGAAGAAGAAAAACACCCCCAAGCTATCATTTTGGGAAAGAAAATTTTTATCATGGCAGTTGCAGAAAGGGCTAAATTTCTTGGTTAGGGTCTAATAAGGCAATTTATTTTTGTTGTCTACTAAACATGTTAATTTTTTAGGAAAAAATAAGTACACTGTTTGGCCATAAAAAGTAATTGCTGTATTAAAAACTCTCTCAATTTCTTCTTGAAAAGAAAAATGCCCAGTTGTCCCAGTTAGGATTACAAAATTGGTGATTCATCTTGAATTTGGTGATTAGTATGAGAAATTACTTGGGGGAAAGATGCCCTTAAGAGATGTTAAATCACTCTTGTGATTTCTTTGGAGCCAATGCTTCTGTAAATTAACTCTATGCACATTCTGTTTTGTTTTTTTTTTTAAATATGGAAACTCTGGGAGAGGTGATCCTGATTCTTGGCAAATCTATCACATGAATGGAATTAAAGACAACTCTTATTGGACTTAAGGAGACTGGTTTTACAAAATATGACTGAGGATGTTTGGGCATTTTCCTGGGCAGACAGAATGGAATCCAAGCAGGCTTCTAAGCAGGAAAAGGTCAGAAGGATGATTCATGTCAGGGTTTCAAAATGGTGATTTGAGGGTCATGGGAAGATCTGCCAGAAAGCTGGTGCTGCTGCAGTAGCCCAGGTGTGCCGTCCTATGGACTAAATCAGAGCAGGAAGCCAGGATTGGAAGGGAGAGGGAAAACAGAGCTTTGCAAGTGGGGTCAACTCTTTGGATTTTAAATGCCAAGGGTAACGGTGGGGAGAAAAATTACATTATTTTCCTCATATCCCCCTTTTCTGTTACCACCTGGCTCTTCGTTCTTGATGCCCATTCTAATAATAACACCAACATGTGAACGTTGTATGGTGTTTGCTTATATTGATATACATTCAAACACACTTTGAGGAAGCACAACAATTATTATTTCCTTCAATTTTTAACAATAATATAAGACTCTCAAAAAGCGAGGGATTCATCCCAAGAATTACAACCAGTTAGTGGATAGCCGAGTGGGTCAAGACACAAGTCTTTTTGTTCTCTGTTGTTGTTTTAACTTCACCACAGAGCGTTCCATGATGAATCAAGATGGAAGCCCAGGCATGACCTGCCTACATGTTGACCAAAGTCACAGGTTGATTATACAGGACACTGTGGGGTGAGAGAGCAGAGGATGACCGGATGACACAAGGCTCAAGAAACAGCCACAAAATATGAAATATAACTTTATTTAACCTCACTATAAATAATGTGTATAACTTAATATACATATATCACTTTATAATAAACTTCTGTTTTCCCAACCAGAGGTTATATTTCCCCATCAAAATCGCTGAGCCATAGCAAAACAACCCTGGAAACTTCCAAACTAACAATGTCCAAACAAAGGAAGTTTCTTATGCTGTGTTCTTGTGAGTCAACCCATCTTCTTCCTCCGATTACACTGAGAAGAACTTCCCTTTCATTAATCATTGTTCTGCGTGTTCATCGTCAGCTTCCTCCCATGGTAATGATCACAGCATCCACTCTGTGCCCAAGGGGATGATCACAGCCCTTCAGGTTATTGTGTCATTGCCTGTAGTCAAAGGCAAGTGTACTGGCGAGCTGGACGCTCACCCTGAGAGGCGAGAGATTTCCACTTGCAGTATGTTGAACAGCAGGAATTCTAAATTCTGTCTTAAAAATAGGTCAGTGTTGGGGGTCACAGGAGGGCCCTTCAAATGAAACCATCTGGCTGGTGATAAAGAAAAATGGCTGCACTGTCACTGAAGACACAGCACTGTGTGTGAAAAGTGGACGAGTAATACTTTTAGCACATTTGGCATTTCTCTATGATGAAATATCTAGCAGCAATGAGTTTTTACATTTTATTTTACAATTTGCATACAATGAACTTTTACTTTATCAGGGTATGAGTCTGTGAGTTCTGACAAATGCACGTACTCTCACCAAAATCAACCATAAGCAAGATAGAGTTGTCTGGCTTCCAAACATTCCTTTGTGCTTCCCATTCACAAACATCCCCCCAACCCCTAACATACCAGCAACCACACATTTACTCTCCTTCACTATGTTTGGGGCTTTTCCAGAATGGCGTGTAAATGGAATAATACAGTATGTTGCTTTTAAGTCTTGTGTAGGACAAGTTAGGAATGATTTTTAAACTTTTTTATGCAACAAAACAATTCCTAGATTTTGAGAACAAAGTCTTCCTCTGTTTCACAATGCAGACAGGGGTGACCTGAGCTGTAAAAGAGAGGTATCGAGAACTTTTGCAATTTTAGTCCGTTGGCCCACATTGGCCCCTCTGGAGGCTGAACGTGAGCTTCGAGCCAAGTGGTTCAACCCCTTCATCATACAGTTGAGGGAGCTGTGGTCCTGCACAGAAGGGTTGTGGCAGCATCGGGGCGAGAATTCACTATCTTGACTCGAAATGCAATTCTCTTTTGACTTTACTTCTAGCTACACAGTCATGTGAAGCTTTTCCTAAAATGAAAACCAAGTATAAGGCCTGTTATATATATTTATTTTGTAGGCTTCTACTTAAATCTTAACCTCACATGAAAATAAATCATTACTGAGTCAAAATAAGCCAAACCCTGATATGATTCATCTCTAATGTGTAATATGCTTACTTCAGATCAGTCCATTTGAGTTGCTATAACACAATGCCAGAGACCAGTAGCTTATAAACAAAAGAAATTTACTTCTTACAGTTCTGGAGGCTGGGAAGTCCAAGGTCAAGGTGCCAGCACACTCAGAGTCTGCTGAGAGCTGGCTTCCTGGTTTCTAAATGGTTATGTCCTCCCATGGTAGAGGGGGTGAGGGAGCTCTCTGGAGTCTCTCTTATAAGGTCATTAATATCTTCATGAGGATGCAGCCCTCCCAGAGGCCCCCGCCACCAAATATCATTCCACTGGGGGTTAGGATTTAACATATGAATTTTATGGGGACACAAACATCCAGGCTTTTGCACTTTATTTTATGGATCATGTAAGGCAGGGAACTGCTATAGAATGTGAGCAACTGTTTTCTTAAATATTTAAGAACAACAATGATTGTAATTTGAGCAAAAAGCACAGGTACTCGGTCTCTCCCTTTCTCTCTCTCTTTCTCGCCCTCCTCTTAGTATCTGCTGAGACTTACACATTGATATAGATAACAAGATATCAATGCTCACTTTGATTCTGTATCTAAACCCAAAAGAGCTTGACTTTGAAATAGAACATGAATTTAGGGGGACATGTGTTTGAATGTGAATGAGCAGATTTATGGTTTGTTTGTTTGTTTTTTCATGGAATTCTGGCTCCTTAACTGAGCCAGCTCTGGGAGTCAGGAAACATACATTTCACTTTTAGTTACTCAGAATTTCTGTCCCTGTGCCGAAGATGCCAATCATGACATTTCAGACTATATTCCAAATAAAGCATCTTTTTCAGCTCCTGGTAAAGAGCTAGTTTTCCAAAGGCTGTGGGACCCCCAGGTCAAGGTGATGGCACCAGAAATGAACCTCCACCACAGGTGTCGATGGTCCACAGGATGGAAGGCAAACAAGACATAGCCTGGTTCAAAATGACAAGCAAAGCCATTCAGATATCCACTCTCAATGATTCAAGTTAAGTTTTCAAATTGAAGCCAGCACTGATTGTGGGAGTGAAAGGTCATGAGAGAGACAGGGGCCAGAGAAGATGCAGTGTGGAAGCTGAAATTATGGGGAAGAAAAAGCATGAAAACCAGCCAGAGGTCATGGGCAGAGGCTGAGGACTCCTTTGGTTGCACTGGGGGAGGAGCAGTGGGATGGAGAGAAATGGCCTGCCCTTGCTGGGTCCCATCGTTTGGGGTTTTCCTGAGTCCTGTGCACCCACAGCCTTATGTGAGCCTTCCTCCTGCCCCTGGTATGGGAGGCAACTTGATTGAGTCTATCTGGCCTTGAATCAAACAACCTTTAGACTCTATTTCAACAAAAACTATTGGCAAAGACTCCCCTCAATGGTAAAAGTAAGTAGTAGAGTTTCTTAAGTATAAGAGGAAACGTTTCTCTCCTGGTAGAGTCAGGTTTGTCACTTATTTACTGAATATGTGGGGAAAAGAAATGTGAGGTGATAAATGCCTGAATAAGAATGTTTAAATAACTATAGAGCTTTCTTTAAATTTCTAATGTAAACAGTGATATAAACAGTAACTAACAAACTGTTTCCAAGTAGAATTCCAGATAAAAGTGCTTTAAATAAAAGAAAATGCATATTTGTAATGAGCTCAGAGGAACTTTTTACTAAAGTACTTAAGAATGGGTTTTACTCCTTTTTTTTTTCTTATATTTGTTTTTTTTCTTCTAGAATGCCTATTTTATGTTCTCTTTTCAAGTCTCATTTATTCTTCAGAGTTTAAGTTAAATAAAATTATTTTCTAGACATTTCGCAAGGGTCCTTGTTTTAATTCAAATTTCCTATTTCAGAGTATAACTGAACCTCTTCCAGCATTGATCCCTTCCACTTATAGCATGGTCATTTCCATGCTAGGATATTGCTTCCTCTAGTCTGTAAGCTTTTCCAAAGCAGAGGGTTGTTGTTTTGTTTTTTCCCCCCATTGGGAGAAAGGAGATAATATATTGAGATATAGTAAGGTAGTTTTTTGTTGATTGGCTCTTAGCTGTGACATTCCCTGTTTTTAGCAATAGATACACATTGGCTTGTGAAGGAACAGGATTGTTACAGCAGAAATGCAAACTGAAAGGATCAATATCCATATCAGAGACCATATATACATATATATATTCATATATATATATATGAAATTTCAAATTAAAAAAGAGAGACTCTTTATCAAGAAAATAAAGTATGTTTTAATCAAAAGTGGGAGAGTAACATATAGCTAGAAACAAATGACTATAAGAAGAATAACAGAGCGCACTATGATTCTAGAAGAAGGATTAAGGTTGGCCAGTTTGGAAGGACTGGGAGGCAAATGAGAAACCAAAGGACCCACGAACCATGAGGGACTTCAGGTAGGAGAGACTGTCCCACTCTGCCCAAGTGACACAATCTATGTTTAGTACCTGGGAGTAGCGTGGACATCAGGCAACATCAAAAATCCATCCGTAAGTTTAGTCACCTCAGGCTGCCAAGAGAAACTACCATAGACTGGAGGGGCTTAAGCAATAGATATTTCTTTCTTGCAGTTCTGGAGCTAGAATTCTAAGGTCAAGGTTCCAGACAATTTGATTCCTGGTGAGGACTCGCTTCCTGGCTAACAGATGGCTACCTCCTCACTATGTCCTCACGTAGTGCATGTAGGCTGGGGATGAAATGGGGTGCGGAGAGCAAGTTCTCTGATTTCTCATTTTATAAAGACATTACTTCTACTGGAACAAGTCTTTGTACTTAGACTGGATTAGTCCATGTACTGAATTGTGTCTCCCCCCAAATTCCTATGTTGCAGCCCTAACTCCGAATGTGACGTATTTGGAGATAAGGTCTTAATCCAATTGGGCTGGTGCCCTTAGATGAACAGTATAGGACACTAGAGGGCTCTCTCTCTCTCTCTCTCTTTCTATATGAGGACACACAGAGAAGGTGGATGTCTATAAGCCATGAAGAGAGCTTCACCAGAAACCATATCAGCCAACACCTTGATCTTGGACCTTTCAGACTCCAAAACTGTAAGAGATAAATTTCTGCATTCTACGCTACCCAGTTGTGCCATTTTGCTATAGCAGCCTGGGCACACTAAATATAGCATCTCCTTATGATCTCACTTAACTTCAGTTATTTCCTTAAGGCCCCCTCTCCAAATATGGTCACAAAGGGAGTTAGAGCTTCAACACATGAATCTGGGGGGCCGTAAACATTCAGTCTGTAATGATACCAATTTCAGGGGGTTCCACACATTGTCTGCACTGAGGAGCTCTGTTAAGTACAGGTTTCAAAGCCATCTCTCGAGAGCATATACCGTCTACAGATGCCTGTCCCTTGCTCATTGGATATCCAGCAAGAGTGATGTCTGCCTCTTGTCTCAAGTCTTGGTTCAGCCTATCCTAACCACTCCCTGTGGATATCTCCAAAGTCAATAGCAAAAGTTCAAATTTATTTCCTTCACATAGAAGGGGAACCTCTGGGCTCACCAAGCAAGTAGTGGTGGTATTATAAAGGGAAATTCCCTCATCCCTTCTTGCATTGTTTAATTGTTGCAAACTGAGATTTCCCTCTATTGTTGAAAATGGGATAAAACTCTTTCTCTATGTGCACCTGTTCAATTTTCATCTTTTATGCTGACACTTCCAAAAAGTCTGGAGAGTTGGGTTGCCCAAGTTCCATTTCAATAACTCCGAGATACTTCAATCCAAAAAAAAGTCCACATTAAAGGGAGAAATTTTCTTCCTAAGAAACCAGGAAAATAGTGAGTGGAAAGTTAGTTACACAAAACCATACTGCTAGTGAAGAAGGACTATTCGATTACTCCAATGCTATTCTGTCACATATTATTAGAACCAATGCTTAATAACCAATAATAATGGAGACTACTAATAAAGCATGAGTAATTGAAATGGCAGATTGTTCCAAATATTAATTTAGCCATATGTTTCTATATATATCCCCATTGATTCTTTCAATTATATATCCATGTCTCTGCTTCATCTTTTTGTGGCTTATGTACAGATAGTAACATGGACAAAAGCAGGTTGAAAAATTGGCCTGAAAACTCTGCAAACACCATAACCAGCCCTTAGTGTTTGAGAAACAATTACAGGCATATTTCCTTCTAACTTTGGTAGCACCACATTCTTCGAAAAATGTGGAAGAAATTTTAATAAGAATATGGAGTTTGACTCAACCCGAATTAGAATTAATCACACAGCATTGTTCTTCTGTCTCCTAAAGAACTCTTAATTTCTTCTCATTGTTCCTGGTGATGTCAGCGTGATCGGTTTAGCAGGACCTTTGTGTGCTTCACAGATAGGTGACTTCATTTTTACTGGAACTTTGCATCCTAGAGAATGAGGAAGACACTAAGGACTGACCGATGACCAGGAGGGTCACTTTAGCCACATACTCACTCATTAGCATACGAAGAGACTCTCTATTGTTTCATCACAGTTTAAAGTCCTGCCATGTCAAATCTTCAAAATAACTCTAAGGAAAGGCCATACTCTGCACTCCTTCCTGCACTTTCCACCCCCCAGCCTGCCCACCCACCCCCAGGGCAGGCTGGCACTAAGGCGAAGCACTGAAGTGAGGGACTAGGAAGCACTATGTTAACCTCAGGGAGACCGCGATGTGGGGTGCGGGGGTGGGGAAGCCATGAGAAGGCTTGAATATTGGAACCAAGGGGGCAAACACACCTGAGAAAAGCTGTGGAGGCAAAAAGACTGTGGCGACTGAACAAAGAGCAAAAGATGGGATGGTGAAGATAGCTCCGGGATTCCACCCAGAAGGATGCCCCACGAGGAGCTTCTGGAACGTGGATTTCCAAGTTCTCGGATGCCCTGGAAGGGCAGTGCAGATTTGAATAGAAAATGGTGTTGATCCTACGTGCCAGGCTGGTGAAACAAGATGGCCAACAAACATAATTCAGAACCTGGAAGGCCACCTCATCCATCCTTCTGTCGCAGGGGAAGGACTGCTGAGGAATCCCACCACCTAAGGGGAAGTCCGCTGCCACAAAGTCAAGTCTGCATTGGTGCAGGATCCCTTCCATTCCCCCACCTGACCCTCATTACCTAGTAAGCAGAAATAAGAATGGTTCAGTCTGCAAAGTCATTTTTGAAAAAAAAATCTCCAGTAGAGAAAATAAATTAAGACACTCTATTCCCATTTTTATTAAAATTTCATTTCAAAGAAAATCAGGCATTGGGTAGTATTGGTTACATGCCGATTGTGTAATTTAATGCAAGAAAAAACTTGGAAAATCTATGAGAGAAAAAAAATCCTACATAATTATAACTGATTGTATTCATTGTTGGGGGGGTTATGTCAATAAATTTAATGAAATAATAACCCAGGAAGCTCCCAAAAATGATAAACAGGGCTTCACAGACACAAATCATTAAATGTGGCAAAGGAAGGCATGGTTTGGCTAGAGTTCTAGAATAGAAAATCAAACTTAATTCTATTAGATGGCAAATTGCTATTAAGTTACTGGCTGTTCTCCCTGAGGTCTAGCAACATGGCTCTACACTATGATCCGTCACCATCAATTAATATTTAAGCAATTGCTTAAGAAGATAAACAATCATAGCAGGAGTTAACTTAATTTTGCCTATGGTTGAAGCATAATCTGCTGTTCTCTGTTACTGGAAGGGCTATGAAACCATATTAGAAATATTATATTAAGAGATACACAGTGACACGAAGATGAATATTGGCTCCTTTCCCCTAATTCTTTACACGTAGCTTGAAGTCGGTGTTTGGCCAACTCTGATCTTAGAAGTCACACTTTTTTCACATCACATCATTTTACTTTCTTTGTAAATTCGTCCTCCATGGTATGTTCCTGTTTCTGCCTATCCCACTAGAGAGTAAGCCTCTGGATATTCCGGAAGTTTCCATCATGTTTACTGCTGTATCCACAGGGCCCAGAGCAGCACCTGGGCATGATAGAAACCAAAGAAATATTGTCTGATGAAGAAATAAAACTGCAAAAGGGAACTAAAATAATCTGACAGGGGTAGGAGCAGAACGACAGGTTAAAGGTTATAATGAAACTTGTATGTGATGTAATTGGCCCGCTCTTCCCAGGGATGAGTTAGAAACCCGGGTCCCGGTTCCCACGGGATCATTTAATGGGATAAGGCCCTGGTGCCCACGTGCTGCTCCTGCGTTTCCTGGTCTCCTAATTCCATAGATGCCGCTGATTCAACCCTGCACTCATATTTAGAAATAAAATCTTTAGACACATTTTTATGATAGTTTCAGGATGGAACCTGGCTCACTGGATGCAACAGCCATATCACTGCAAATTGGTTCGAGGCACGTAATAGAACCACAGGTAATTGAGTTTATGAACGTAAATCTACTAAAAGCTAACTCTCTCTCTTTAAATCTTACACCAATACATTCTCTAATATGATTTTTTCCACATTTTTCAAAAATCATTAGCTATACTTTATAAGTTGAGCTTACCTAGAATATCAGTGAAAATATTTCATGTCCATAATATAAGCGTTAGGGAGCTCCTTTTTATTCTAAAAAAAGTTTTTTTTTTTACCCTTTCAGTTTTACCCATAAAAAATTTCCACACACCAAAATGCATAGGAAATTGACTGTAGAGGTGACTGCAATCTTGGGATTTTTATTGGTAGCAAAAGAGCTCCTGCCAGAGTTTCACCCAGGATGGGCCCAGAGGATAGGCAGTACTAAACCACCCAATTCACAAATATTTATTTAGCCCTATGCGAGCCTGATAAGTGCTTGACCTTGAAGTACATAAGGGCACAGGCCTGGTAGGGTCCCTCTCTGCCTTCCAGACGGCAGAGGAGGGAGATTTTGGTAAGGGAAGTTCAGTGATCTGTGAGAAATATGACTGTAGGACAAAAACAAGGCGGGACAGCTCTGTAAAGCAGGCCAACAGAAGACCCTCCTACGGAAGACATTTAAACCGAGCCAGGTAGTTAAACAGGACAAAGGCAGACAGAAAGAGAATGGCCCACAGGATCCTCCGGTCTCCTTCAATATGGAGCCAGGCTCTCAGTGCGCCCAGACTGGGGCAAGGAAATAGGATGGGCCCAGCTTGGGTCCTGCGTCCGCCCTCACTCCAATCAGCACAGCCGTGTCGGGTCCAGAGTGGCAGGTTCAGTTGCCCAAATGAGCCCCATGGGCACAGCCTTGGCAGGACCCATCACAGGTGGAGACACGTTCTCTGACGTGGCGGTGTGGACGAGGATGCCTGTCTGTAACGGGAAATGTTCTTTTATAAGCAATGCGAAGTTCTACATCTCATGCACAACTTCAGCCCATCTCCAGGACGCTCCCAGATTTGCTTGTTTAGGAAGGGCTTTAGAGTTGTACTTGTGACAAGGATTGATTACAGTGGATGAAAACAAAGGCAAAACCGGCAAAGGAAAAAGCACACTGAGCCAAGTGGGGGGGGGGGGTGAGAACAGGTGTCAGCTTCCAGATCCCTCTCTCAGCGAGTCCCACAGGCTGCATGCAAACACACTTCAATCGGAAATCAGATGTGACAGCTGGCGTGAAATGTCGCCAACCTGGGAAGCTCATTAGAGAGTCAGGCTCAGGGTTTCTATGGGGGGCTGATCTCACAGATGCGTGGTGCGTAAAATATACCCAAACTCTAGACTCCCAGAAGGAATGGAAGATTTCAGCGTAACCACGTTGTTTATGTAAACAGTTTAGGCACATTGGGCCACCCACTCCTACTATCATTTGGGAATGTGGGGACACTGTGGACATCCAGTTCCCCAGAAGGGAGGCAGGATGCGGGCTTGTCAGCAGGGCTCTCAAAGGATACCCTCAGATTTGCTGTGTTTTTTTCCTCCAAGTTTTTATTTAAATTCCAGTTAGTCAACATACAGTGTAGTATTAGGTATATAATATACAATATAATTATCAGGTATATAATATAGTGATCCATCACTCATTTACATAATATTAGGTGTATAATAGGCGGTGTAACTACCAGGTGTACAGTACAGAGATCATCACTTACATGCAACACCCAGGGCTCATGACGACAAGGGTCCTCCTTAACACCCATCACCTGTCTCACCCATTCCCCCCACCCACCTCCCCTCTGGTAGCCATCAGTTTGTTCTCTATGGTTAAGAGTATGTTTCGTGTTTGCCTCTTGTTTCCCCCCATGTTCAGTTGTTTTGTTTCTTAAATTCCACATATGGGTGAAATCATATAATTGTCTTTCTCTGACTTCTTTCACTGCGCCTTATATGCTCTAGTCTGTCCACATCATTGCAAATGGCAAAATTGCATTATTTTTTATGGCTGGCTAATACTCCATTATATATTTATATACTTATATGCATTTTATATATGTACACACTTCTGTATCCAGTCATCAGTTGCTGGACAATTTCACTCTTTCCATACCTTGGCTCTTGTTGATGCTGCTGCTATAAACATGGGGTGCATGTATCTCTTCAAATTAGTACTTTTGAGCCTTTGGGTAAACACCTAGGAGTGCAATTGCTGGATCGTACTGTTTTCCGGAGTAGGCCTGCTCTCTTAATACTTACCTGCACATACCGTGTCTCGATAAATGCCCCACCTTTTTCCCTGGGAGGAAAGAGACAAAACTCATACTCACACTATGAGGCGGTTTATATTTATCTGATACTGGCTGTAAACAATACATTTGCCTTTTATTTGTGCCGTAGGTTCTAGATCTTAAACTGTTTAATTTTTTTTTAGTATGGAGTACCTTGTTCAATATTAACATTCACCAAAGAGCTAGCATTTGTCCAAAGGGTTGTAGATTTGCCTGCCTTTTTAATACTTCTGAACTTTTCTACCTCCCTTCCCATTGAGAATTCCTACATTTTATTATGGACAGCGATGCATTGTCCTTCTTTGTCAGCTTAAAGGTCTGACTGCAGCATGCTTTGTCTGCTTGTAGCATGACTGTAAAGGGTACTGTGCCTTCAGCTGGTCACTGATACCCTGAAGTGGCTGGAAAGGCACATAGGCAGGTCCACGCATAAGAGAAAACCAACTCTGCCTGGAGCAAAGGTTTCTTTCTTTGTCTCCAGATTCTTGTCTTTACGTGGGTGCTCCCTTGTCTCTCCGTTGTCCTCCTTCTTCTCCAGCACCTGTGTTTCTGTCAGTCTCTTCTGTCTCCTGGCTCTCTTGAGCATCTCGGCTCTTCCAGGGATCTGATAGGGATCTGAATGAGCTCAGGTCATGCTGATTTTGGTGCTGGATCCATGAAGAACGGGCCATTACCAGTTCTTAGCAGGCCTTTTACTTTCTTCGGTGTTGCAGGTCTAAAATAATAACAACTGTTTCTCCTGCTAACAGAGCTTGCTTCTTAGAGCATGGCGTCAGAGCCTGATTTGCTGACAAAGTCTGTATTCTATATTACAAAGAGTCTCTTCTCCCTAGAGAGGGAAAACAAAAAGAGGTGAGTGGAGTGGAAAATTCCTTCCTGGCTGCTGTCTTCTCATTTCTAGTCCACCCACCAAGTACACGCTGCCTTTTGCTCTCTGGGTATGACCCATACCAACTTTATGAAGTAGATCATCCCGGGACTGTTAGGGAGACAAATGTGACTCTGACACACGGAAAGCGGGGTTTCGGCCTTGATTAGCATTGATTTGATCTTGACATTTTGCTCTGGTACAACGGGATGTCCTCGCTTGAGTAACTCTGAAAGGGGTTTCATTTGAAACAATCCTGATTAAGTTTGGATTGAAGAGAGACCTTCTTGAAAGCTTGGGGAATTATTTTAATGAGAAACTCTAATGTAACATTTTTGTACATCCTTGAGAAAAAGGAAATCTGTAACGGGTTTTCTTGAACTCACTAGGCAGCTGACAGGGTGTCTGGAAAAATTAGCTAGCTACACTTGAGTAATCATTTTTGAAGTTATCTTGCAAATTCTTTTTTATGGCTATAAAGAATAGTGTTCCACTTTCCCCTAAATTATGCCTAATCATATACTCGATGATGAATAATGCTTATCTCCAGGGAAGGGACTAGAAGGAAGGAGGGCTTAAGGAAGATGCTCACATTTTATTCCAAATATTTCTATATTGACTGTTTCACAATGAGCATATACATATATTGTGTATTGCTTATATATTGATATGAAGTACCTTAAAAATCATTTTGGATAAAGTTAGAAGTCAAGACATAGGCTAATTTTTACTGCAAATTTTCAATATAGTATCACCACCTGCTTAAAAGTCAAGCACCCTCACTACTTAAAAATCATATTAGAAGCTGTGTACCATGCATGATTGTATCCAATTTTTCAAAATTTCCTTTTTTTCCCAGTCTTTTTAGAATGGTACAGAGCAACCTAGAAGAGTATCTCATAAAAACTCTTTACGAGTATCTCTTAGGATGCAGTATAATAAAAGCAATAATGCTTCCTGCCTTTTACTGAATGCCTATTATGGACGGTCTTGCTAATTTAACTTTTAGTGAGCATGTAACAATTAAGTATGGCACCCTGTTAAGCAGTTTGTGTGCGTGATTGTGATTGACTCCATATAGCACATGAGATCGATGTTATTATGTTCCACTTTTTGCAGGTGGAGACACTAAGCCTCAGCTAGTCTACCTGACTCACCCATGGTGATGCAGCCCCTGAGAGCCACAGCCAGGACAGGCCACCATATCGGTCTGAATGGACCAGACCCCACAGAAGGGAGGCGGTGGGACACACATGGCATGGGATTCAAATCCAGCCTCTACCATGTAGAAGTTGTGAGAATGAGCTACGTTACCTCTCTGTGTCTCAGTGTTCTCGTCTCGGTAATGCCGGTCTTATCTGTAACACGAGACTAATAATAGAGATACTCGTGGGGTCCATTATGAAGATTCAATGAGATTATCTTGGAAGGCAGCTAGTAAAATTCCCATGAATGCTAGCCACTATTATGTCTCATAGACCATGTACAAAGAACTTTGTTTTATGTATCTATCCATTTATGTATTCATTTATGCACAATTTAGTTGTATAATTTTACTTAGACTTCACAAAAATATGGAGAAGAGGTAATACTGTCTTTATTCTTACAGACGAGCGGAACTCAGGGAATTTGCATAATTTGCCCAAATCATAAAGCTTGGAAGTTATGACACAAAGATTCAAGTTCAGATTGTTCCGAGATGGTCAAGCTTCGCCTCCAGGCCACCGGAGATCACAAACCAAAGGGGGGGCATTGGGGGGGAAGGGGGAACGCACGCGGAACCAACACCTTGCTAAGTGCAGTGAATTTTCTTCCTAGACACACTAGATGGTGACCTCAGGTGAGTCTGGACCTTAGCATTGCAGTCAGTTACCTTCCCTGCAGGGCCAAGTGACACCAGCGCCCCACTCCTCAGAGGTGCTGCCGGGGTCTGGAGAGTTTACACAGAAAGGCTTCATACGGGGCCCAATACCACTCAGCATCAAGACCACCCTTGTGCCCACAGCATCCGGCGACGCTCAGAACCAACACCTTGCTAAGTGCAGTGAATTTTCTTCCTAGACACACTAGATGGTGATAATAATTGTGTATTATTCTGGAAGTTCAACTACCAAACATATGTAAAATCTTTTTTTAACATTAAGAGGGTTACATTAAATATATTATATTGCTATTATTATTAAGATTCACAAGCACGTTCTTCTGGTGAAGCTATGACAGTCCCCGGTGGCCGTGGCATTGCTGCGGCTCCACACTGCCTTCAGTCCCCTGACCCCTATGACTGTTTGGGGCCTTAAGTGTTCAAGTCCTGTGTTGGATGCTCTACAACGCTAGACACTCTTTCGTGCTGATAGTTTTTAATAAATTCTCTTGTTCTATATCCTATTTCTTTCAATAGGACAAGGGCACATTTTTAAATGTTGTTACTTTATTTGGAAATTAAAGCAAATTTGATGCAAGACACATTTTTCACAATATCTTTTTTTTTTTTAAAGCACACTCCCTAATTGAAAGAAGATTCCAGAAAAACTAGAGTCACTCGGGCTTAGGTGAGTTTCCCCTTTTGATGCAATTTGGAAAGATGGGCAAGAAGCTCTGTAGGGGTGGAGAATAGGTTCATTTTGCTAGGAAACCAGGTGGGAAAAGCAGATACTCATTATCTCCGTGGCCAGGAAATGTGTCTGGGAGGGGACCCAGAGGAAGGCAGCAGGTGCCAGAGTGCCCCCAGCACATCTGAAATGGCAAAGAGCAAGGTGCAGTGACAGTTTTAGAAAGGCGCAAGTCATGTGCAAGCAAATAAACAATCAATAATTACCATAATCTAATTTCCCCCATTCTCTCTGTCTTTAAATGGGCCCTGTGTACTGCTGACAGAGTATATTTTCAAGTTTATTTTTAAAAAGAAAGAAAGAAAGAAAAAAAGAAAGAAAGAAAGAAAGAAAGAAAGAAAGAAAGAAAGAAAGAAAGAAAGAAGGACTTCTACTCTAACATATCTTTAGGCTTCTTGCAAGAGATCAGAGCATCCAAGATATGAGAATACAAAGTTGCTTACACATTTTTTCCTAAATAACTTTTCACTTCGATTATGAAGAACATAATTTGGTGCCTCCAATGATGTTCTCTGTCTGGAAGTTTCTCTCAGTTACACATAAAATACCTTTTAAACTTCATAGTTTCCCCTCCTGTGGGTAAGCCGTTAATTTTGCAGTTTATAGTGTATGTCGGATAATTATCAGAAAAATGCACTGGAGTTCAACTATTTTTTTCTAACCTGTGTATCATTACCTGAACCCCTACCCTTCTCGATCCTTTTATCTTTTAGGACAAAACCAAAAACAAATAACAAGTATGACTCATGTTATGATCTTATTTGCAAGACACAGTAGGAAAAAATATGGAAAAGAACAACATATACAGTAATTAAATGATGTCCTTTTTATCGTAGACAATGGCAGGGAGTTTTTGTCACTTCAGTGAGAAATTCAACAATTGTACCTCACACCAATATCGTGCAAGATATTAGTGTAATGGGCCTTTCTCTTTGGTTTCTTGGGGGATGTGTGTTTTATTAATGATTCTTTTCCATAATGGAGATATGACTAGGGCCCTGGGTTCATGATGTGAACTTTGACGGACCTTCTCGGTATCTTTCCTTATTTCCTAGCCACCATTTATGATAAAGCTTGAAAGGTTTGTAAATTCTAAAGAATTTCATGGGAATTAAACTAGAGCACTAATACGTAATATAAGATTCTGGATGAAAATCAGCTAAATTTTATAAAGACCTAATGCTGTCAGGATAATACACCTAAATGATGTATAGTGAAGATGTGTAAGAGCAGAGAAATACAACTTACTTTAATTTTCCTCAGCATTTGGAATTTTTCCAAAATAATACATGAAACTTCTTTTCCACGATGTAAAAAGGAAACTGAAAGCTTGAAAAACACTCATTGTCAAAAATAAAATAAGGAAAATAAGGCCAAACAAACTACAAACGTGTGTTAAACAAATCAGAATCTCTACCACCTCAAACAAATGACGAGAGAGCGTGTGGTGTGTGGTGAGTGTGTGGTGAGTGTGTGTGTGTGAGTGTGTGTGTGTGTGTGTGAGTGTGTGAGTGTGTGTGTGTGTGTGTGTGTGTGTATTAATCTGGCACCATTCAAATATTTGGAGCAATTTCTTTTCTACTTTATTGGTTCAGTTCTGACACTGGCATTGATGCCAGTCCTCTTTTGTGTTAGGGAGAATTTTTAAAAAACCTTGAACTCACTGACTTCTAATTCTTATTTCTTTTAATTTCTCACGTTTTTGTATATACTCCCAAATGGCAGGTTTTATGCCTATAGCCAGAAGTGATATGATATGGTCAGTATATATCAACTGATAGGGTAATATGAATTAATATATTAAGCCAACACTATACATACACACTTACTGCTCTGATCGTGATGACACAGCTTGTACTAAGTAGCTTTCCTACAGAAAACAATTATAAAAACTATGATCGTTGTTGATAGATATTAAGAAATGTCCAGGCAAGCAGGACTCAAAACCCTATGTTCCTGAGACGAGGCAAACATGATGAAGTGAGTTCTATTCATCCTGAAGGTACTTGTTTATTCTCAGTGCAGGGGAAGAATGCCGGCAGGAATTTGGAGTCCGACTAGACTGAGGAGAGAGAGGCTGGATCCAGGACTGTCAAAGGAGCTGAATCCTGATGGGCCAAATCAAGGGAAGGAGGGAAGCCCAGGAAGCTGAGCCCCCAAATCTTTGTGCAATCTTCTATAAAGGGTTTAGACAACTCCTAAGCTGTTCAGTTTAAATACTCAGGATGTTTTACAGAAGATAAAAATTGAGACAATAAAGTATTCAGCTGATATTTTACCGGCGGCAAGGTGCTGGGAAGAGAGAGGTACAGTTTAAAGTCTGTTAAGATAGAACAACTCTGGCAAACACCTCAGGCTCTCAGTTGAAATTGCAGAAAGCTGAAATAGACCAGCCCTAATAAACTTAAAACTCAGGAATCTGCTTTTTCCTCTATCTACATTTTACAACCAAACTTACCCATTATAGAAGGAATAAAACACATTTTAAAAGATATAAACATTTTATTACACAATGTCCGGCTTCTAATCAAAAATTACAAAACATGCTGCTAAGCAGAACCAAAGAAGCAAACACTGATGTATTTACACAGCCTAAGACTATTGGTAAGCCTCCCTGGAAGGGATGCACCCGAGCTGATAGTTCCAGAAAGATTGAGAAGTGGAGGGAATGGCAGAGAGCTCAGGAACAGCATGAAGAAAGAGGCGCCGAACAACACAGAATACTTAGGGAATTATTCATTACCTGTTCCAGGAGTGTTACCAGTGGGTAGTGGGTGGACCAGTCAGAAAGTGGCCAGGATGCAGGGAGGACCTGCGCCACTGAAGGTATGTGCTTCAGCCTGTAAGTCAGTTTTCAAACTGTTGCAACCCTTGTAACTTTTTCTATTAGTGACATCTTAGAATGAAATCACAAAACAAACAAAAAGATTTTTCAAGTTAAAGGGGGAAAAGGGCCAAGTGTCATGGAGATCTGGAACATCAGCAGCCCCTACTTGCCATCTCAAACCCTGACTTTCCCCAATCCCCAGAGGTTCCTTCTCGGAATCCATTACGCTTCCAATTTTTTTAAAAAAAATTACTCTGTGAGTGACTGGTAGACCAACTGCTGAATGTTGTTAGCCAGATTTCTGCTTTCGACAATAAGTTAGGGAACTGTGTAGGGTTAAATTTGGGAAGATCATAACGGGGAAAAAGGAAGATGGGTGAGAAGGGCATTGCAACTGTTTGAGAGAGAAATTATGGCAGTGGCAGGAGGGAGAAGGGGGGAAGTGGGTGAGGGGTTAAAGAAATATTTAGATGGAAAATTGGGGCAACTTGGTGGCGGATTGTATGTAGATAATGGTCCGTAACACTACCTCACCAAAGAGGCTCACCAAAATGAGTGACCTGGAGGGAGCACTCTTAAGAGAAAGATGGAGGAATATGTCTCCAGAAATGATTTCAGAAGGACATGTGGCAGGGGTATGTGTGAAAGGGATTTAAAGGAGGTGGGTAATGAAATGAAGAGAAGAGGGAGAACTTATTTGGGCTGCCTTTCAGAACACAAACAATGTAACCAGAGGAGTTCAGAAGAAATTGTTTACTGGAGACATTTAGATATATTGAGAGACCAGAATAATCCATGAGAAATATAAATTGAGAATAACTGTGTCTCTTAAAATGAATAAGCCCTTATAAATGTTATTAAACGGTTTGGGTTGCAAATATATCAAGGCCATGGTTGGTCAACTGCAGAAACAAATTGATTCATAAGCAAATAATCACCTTAATTTTAAAGAAAGAAAAGATACAACAATATCACCAGGAAGATGTATTGTTTGTACTTACATTTAATACTTTGTTTTGCAACAGAGAAAATGGAATTGCCCCAACAGAATTTTAATTGGGTACATTTCCACTGTCTTTTACAGGTTTTGCCCAAGCTTAAAAACTTCCTTCTAATTATGAAAGAAATAGAAAAAAATATATATTCATCGGAAGAATATCTACATTGTCATTGTCCTTGAAAGTTGTTTTTTGTTTGGGTCCATGTTTCAGATAGTGCTGTTTTTGTTGTGGGAAGATGTGTTATCCGAAAAGATTGGGGCCTCTAATCTCATTGGAACACCGTGGAAATGTTGAATATGTTTGTCATTTATATGGCATTATGCTCTAAGTATTCATGATCCAACCATGAGCATTGCAACAAACACATTCCTACATAAAGAGCTCACAGTCAGTTTTTATCAGACAAGGTAGTTCTTTGGGTCTTTCTCTTCTAGCTTTGCTTTTGACCTGACATGAGGAAATTACCCTAGGTGCCCATGCAGTGAAGTGTAAAGTGTTTGGGAATCAGACAGTCTGGGCAGGAACCCAGTGCCGCGTGCTCTAGATCGTGGCTTCCTTCCTTCCTCAATAGTTGGCTAGGGTGAAAAGTAGATGTGAAAATATGGACAAGGTGTTCCTACAGGGTCTGGACCAGAGTGGGTTTCAGTAGGCTTTAATCCACTTCTCCCTTTTCCCCCTCTAGAATGGGTATTAATGCTATAACTAGTTCTAAGCAAATTTGTGAAAGGAGTGATTTGTACATTTCTGAGTATCTCTCCTCTCCTTTCACTAGGAGGAGAACCCTGGCTATAGTTTATTGAGCATGACACGTATAATGCCTTCCACTTAAGACATACCTCATAAACGACCATCTCTTATGATCTCATGTGCCTCACACTGTAGCTCTGCAAAGTAGATGACCCTTGATTACAAACAAAAAAACTGAGGTGCAGAGAAGATGTGACAGTCTCAAAGACACGTAGCTACACCTGGCAGAGCAGGACTGAGCCAGGTTCTCACTCTGCAGGTATATTGTAGCCGTCCACTCTGCCGGGGTATTTGTTCGTGCCATCATGGCTTCTCCTCCTCTCCTTCCTGGTGCCCCCTCTGTTAATCAACGCCCCACTCACCCATTCCCCAATGCCCGACTTCTACTTTCAGCAAACTCCTACAGAGAAAAATATGTTTTTAATTTTACTATACCATTTTAGAAACTGATATTCTTTGTGGTAGGTAGAATAATGGCACCTCCATCCACAGATGCCCATGCCTTCTGAATATGTTACCTTAATTGATGAAAGAGACTTTGCAGATAGGATTAATTGAAGAGTCTCAAGAAGAGATTATCTTGGATTATCCACATGGGCCCATCATCACTGGATGAGTTTTTAAAGGGTCTTGGAAATCCTTTCCTGACTGTGGACAGAGGGAGATGTGACTATGGAAGAAGGGTCAGGGGGATAGAACGTGTCTGGCTTTGAACATGGAGGAAAGGGCACAGGCCAAGGAATGCAGACAGCCTCTAGAACTAGAAAAGATAAATGTATTAGTTCACTAGCGCTGCTGTAACAAGGCACCACAAGCTGCTGGCTTACATGACAGAAATGTATTCTCTCAGAGGATAGGAGGCCAGAAGTCTGGGATAAAAATGTAGGCAGGGCCACACTCCCTCTGAAGGCTCCCGGAAAGGATTTGTTCCAGCTCTGCCCCACAGCTTTTGAGACTTGCCTGGCTTGTGCTGCACACCTCCAGTCCTCATGTTCTCCTTGTGTATGTCTGTGTCCACATCTCTCCCTTTTATGAGGACACAGGCATATTGGATTAGTCCAATGACTTCATCTTAACTCGATCATCATCTGCTAAGGTCACATTTTTGGTTTATGGTGTTTTTATTGGTCTTTTTTGGTCATGGAGGAAGACACAATTCAACTGCTAAAACAGGAAAATGGAGTCTCTCCACAGCCTTGCTGAAGGCTTGAGTTTAGCCCATGGAGACACAATTCAAACTTCTGCACTTACAGAGCTGTATGATAATAAATGTATCTTGTTTAAAGCCACTAAGTGTGTGCTAATTTGTTATGGCAGTAATAGAAAACTAATCCATCTTCTAAAGGCAACATCTAACTTTAAAAAGGAAGAAAAAAAACCCCAGAATACTAAATTAAAGAATGGTGATGACTAGGCACCACAAAAATCTTGAAAATATTTTTTAATGTCATTGATCAGCTACCACATTGGCAAACTCACAATGCTCCCAAAGGTCCCTGGGGCAGACATGGGGTGTCTTTAAGAAAAAGAATACAAATGACAAAAATTTAAGGAGTGAAGTGAACATTTATTTAAAATGAGAAGGTAGATGAGAATGTAAGAAAGGAAACTACTCACCAAACAGAGAAGTCAGTACTTTCTTCTTTCCTTGAAACAGTCATTTATCAAGGGCAGGGATGATTGGCTCAGTGATGTGAGTTACTTGACTAGCCGTGCTCCCTGGTATCATCACATTAGCTTCCTCTGCTCCACCAGAGCCAGCCACCCGGTGTTAAGCTAATGGAAAATGTGATGCAGATACTCATAACTTGTCAATGAAATTAGGGGCTGACTTGATCCATGTTGTCTTGAAACAAAGTGTAATTTTGAAAGCAGGAAGCAACACAGCAACAAAACAGGGCTAAACAAGCAAGTACATTTCACAGCTTGTGAATATTACAACTCAGAACACAGCAAACTGACCAACAGATCATGCCTGGTGTTTCTGCAGGAGCCTGCCCTGCTCGGTTTTCTGAGATGGAATACGTCTCCCCATCTGACCCCCATCAAGTGTCAACCCACGCCCACCATGATGTTGCATGTGCCCAGTGGTTCACATTCAAGCTGTGTTGCTCTTTCTCTGCAATATCCAAGTGCTGCCATTACAGATACAGCAAAGTTTAGTTTAGTCCTTTGAAGGCTAAGGGTTTGAAGCTGGATCGAGTATCACTACTGGAAGTCAAAGTCATGATGAAAATATGAGTGAGCCTTTTGTCCACACTGCTGAGACTCACTGGCGCAAAGGCATTGGCCCAACCAAGCCAGCGACTTGAGGTGGGGATGTTTTGGTGGTGAGACAGGGGAAGACTGTCTATTCAGACTTATCTATTCACTCGCTCACCTGATTGTCTAGTGAGCTTCTCAGATTTGTGCCCACATCCTACTTGCCGATTTCCATCCTCTGCCCTGTCACTTCCCTCCACCACCTGCCTCTCCTGTAACATTTTGCATCTCAGTTAATAGGAACTCACCTTGCCCAGGCCCAAAAGTTTAGAGTAACTTTAGACTCCTTATTTTCTTAAATCCTATATCCAGTTTATTGACACATTCTGTACCTTCAGATGCAGGACACAAAGGCAAACAAAAAATGAAATTCCCTTCCTGCCTACAGCTCACTAACAAGTCCTTGCAACAGGCAGATTGACCTTCTTCTAGAAACTCCCTTGTCTCTAGGACCCTTTGCTGAGAGCAAAAAAAAATCTTAGTTTAACATTATTCTGACCCCCCACTATCCTGTAAGCCTGTTAGATATAGAGATTCCTTTGGAAATTTCCTTTATCTCTACTCCCCCAAGATATATGGTTGGCAATCATATTCCAACCATGTGGCCCACTCGTCTACGTCAGAAGGCTGTCATGACTGAAGTTTTACTAGACAGTAGTAAGACTTTTTCCTAATAACAGGTAGCCCCCTCAAGGTCCTGGAAACTTTGCTTCCAAATCCCTAACCCCCTCCCAACCTGGAGGTGTATGATCAGTCACCAGTCACAACCCCTGTGCAGCTTTTTCTACCCAGGGGTCATGTCTTTGTGCCTTAATAAAACTAACTTTTTGTATTGAAGACCTCTCAAGAATTCTTTCTTGGCCGTCGGCTCTGAACCCCAACACGTCAAACCACATCACCTTCTACCTTCAAACCGTATCCAGAATCTAACCACATCCCAACACCTTACTGCTACCACCCTGCTCCAGCCACTGCCTCTCATTAGATTATTTCAGAAACCTTCCAGAACCTGTGGTTCCAATCTTCCTTGAGGTCTTTAGAGTTAATGCTGGAGTTTGAGTAAACTTATTAAAATGCAAATCAACTATTGATTGCTCAAGGCTTTCCAGTAGTTCTCCATTTCACTTAAAAGAACAGCTAAATCCCTGCCTTGGCCCCGTCCTCCCACTAGCAACTTCCCGCCTTTTCTTCCATTCATCTCCCATCCAAATTCCTCTCTAGCAGCTCTGGGCTCTCCTCCTGCCTGCCGTACCAGGAATGTTCTAGGCATGCTGTGTCTCAGGGCCTCTGCATGCTTCTCCCTCTGCCCGACAGCTCTTCCCAGCTCTTCCCAGACAGCCTCTTTGCTCCCTCCCTCCCCAACTTCCGGCTGCCAGCAGTGTGACCTCCCTCCTGATGCCTCCCCAAACGTCATCCCATTTCATTTCCTCCCATCCATTTTATCTACCCGATATACTCCCTGCTCTGCTCATTTCTTTGTGGATCGTCTGTCTTTTTCTCACTAGAAAAGAAATGTCATGAGGACAGAAGTTTCTTCCGATTTGCTCCTTTTTGTACCTGAATTCTCAGAATAATGCCCCCTCATGGTCACCGATGTGACACCACCAGGATACAGTGAAGTGAATAAATAAATGGATTTCAGAGGACGGTAAAGCGGTGGCTGATGAGATTTTGGGGTGCTGGCGTGTTCTTCGGTTCCAGAGCTGATGACCAAGAAGGAATTCTTGAAGACATCTTTGGTACACAAAGGTGATTTTATTTAAAATTTAGGGGCACCTGGGTGGCTCAGTTGGTTAAGCGGCTGACTTCGGCTCAGGTCATGATCTCACAGTTTGTGAATTCGAGCTCCATGTCCGGCTCTGCACTGACAGCTCAGAGCCTGGAGCCTGCTTCGGATTCTGTGTCTCCCTCTCTATCTGCCCTCTCCTGCACTCATGCTCTGTCTCTGTCTCTCAAAAATAAACATTAAAAAAATTTTTTTAAATAAATAAAATTTTAAAAAATAAAATTTAAAATAAGCATTTTAAGAAGTCTGAGGAGTTAAAGTCAAGAGGGAGTTTCCAAAGAGACTTTCACATGCTAGAGACTTACTGGAGGCCTAGCTATCGTCAAACTAGGGTTGTTTTTCCTTCTAGCAAAACACTAACATTAAGACAGTAGGGAGCTCCTGGAGTTCAGATCAGCACAGGGTTGCCTTTTTCTGGTGAACTGACAGACACTCATCAGTCCCACCATTTGTTTTTTGTCTTTTCTTGTTTCTGGGTAGTGGCAAAGTCCAAGGACTATCATACATGTCCCACCTGGGGGGTGGAGGGGTGCTGGCCTGTGCTCGGCCCCTCAGCCCATCTCATGCTCCCTCATCAGTGGCCAAACAGGAGTCATCTCACTGTGTCACTAGAATTTTTCCTTTGCCACCCATGCAGGCTGTCAGCCATAGGATAACTCTTGCAATGGCCAGCAGGCCTGTGATTTAGAGCAGGTCACTTTTTCTACCTTGGCACATTCCCATTCCTGAAATTAAAGATGCCTTCAGAGGCTCAAGCCATAGAGCTCTAGACACCAGAAAATTCCTTACCTTACCTGGCTTAAGACGTACTGTCTCAGGTAACACAAAACGGCAGGAGTGAGAATTAAGTAAGGGAAACTAACCCTTGTGGTATTGGATATAGAGTTGTTGTTAGAGGAGATGTTTTCTGGAAGTTTTTCCACAGTGACTATTGGAAAGGACATTTGTTCAAGAAGGATAGCATAGGGGTGGGTTAAGCATCCAACTTCGGCTCAGGTCATGATTTCACAGTTCCTGAGTTCGAGCCCCATGTCGGGCTCTGTGCTGACAGCTCAGAGAGTGGAGCCTGCTTCAGATTCAGTATCTTTCTCTCTTTCTGTCCCTCCCCTACTCATGGACTGTCTCTCTCTCAAAAATAAACATTTAAAAAAGTGATAGCGTCTGGCCATAGGAGTATGTCAGGACCGTGGCATCATACTAGTGGTTTATTCAGTCATTTTTCTCATACATCTGTTGAATGGTGACCACAAGCCAGGAACGTGCTGGGCATTGCAAATACCTGCCATGAGAAAGAATGAGATCCAGTCCTTTTTGTCAAGAACTCCTAGGCTAATGAAGGACTCAATTATAATTCACTGGGAGATTGGATAGGAAGGATCCATAACGGGGCCACCTGCTCTGAGTTGGGGTTAGAAGAAGACAGAGGAAAAAATGGCCGAACTAATCCTGAAGCATCAGTAAGGGGCTGGCCACGCGCAGAGGAAAGGCAGTTGGGGGAGGCTGCCAGGCCAAGAACGATGTTGGGCGAGGCCTGAAGGGAAAGAGGTCCGGCTTGCGTGGAGCCTGCAAGTGGTCCTGTGTGGCCGAAGGTTGGAGGCAAAAGAGGCTGGACAGGGGCGAGGGCCAGCTCATCTATAGCCTTGCCTGCTTATCTTTACCTGAGGTCCATACAGGGGACATTGCTATTTTCAGTGATATTGATTAACAGAGGTACTCATCTTAAAACGGTTTGATGGAAGTAAAGGGCATATGCTTTCGTGATATTTGGAACCAGCTCATTAGAGCGGGAAGCAGGTGATCAGAGATCATCTAATTAGATATCCCTGGAAATTCAATGCCCAGAGAGGTTGAATGGCTCCCTGGGTCACACAGCGAGTCAGTAGTGATGTGTAACTTGCTTATCAGGTTTCCTTGGTCTCCTTGATAATGACAGGAATTTCATACTGAAGTTTGCCAAGAGGCAGTCAATTTATGAACCTAACAAATAATTAGGAAAATCATCTGTGATGCAATTTCTGCATGAAGGCAAAACGAACCTGACTTTGAAGGTGATATTTACCGCAGTGAATAAAGAAAGGAAACTTGTCGTGGGTCAAAACTTAGAGTTAAACAAACCAGCCAGACTTTTCCTGGGCCTGATCCTGTTTGTCTTGTCCTGTAAAGTGGCACCTGGGGCATCGGGGAAGAAATGAAATGAGATCCAGCACATTGAATGTCCTAGATGCCTGACCCCAAGTGAGTTCCGGATAATTCGGATAATAATAATGACTGCTGAGTACTAAAAGGGGCAGGAGTTCACAGACGTGGCCTTGGAGGTGATTACCCTTCGAGTCAGAGACCGTCAGATGAGAACTTAGTAAGACCAGCCCGTCTCTGAGCTAAGGGGCAGAGAGTTACTGACAGACGGGGAGGCTACCAGGAGAGGCTCATCACCAGTAGCTTTCTTCTCAAAAAGCCATTGCACAGGGGAAGGGGACTCGCTATCTTGCTGTCACATGGGCAGAGCAAATGAGACCGTGTCTGCTTGTGGAAACAATGGCTTTCATTCGATCTCTCTTTCATGTATGTATTTAGATATTAAAATCCCATGCGGGATTACTTTTGCAGTCTCTTCAGATAATGCATTTTCCTGTCAGTGCGTTCTGATGACTCACAGCTCAAAGTCTGATCATAACTCACAGTACGCAGACCCTCTTCTCAAGTCGTGAACATAGATAAATACTTTATTTAATAACAAGATTCAGCCGCAGAAGGGGAAAAAAAATCCCTTACCTTTTCGTAGGTGGAGTTTTCTTTCTCAGACGTAAAAAAAGATACAAAGCCTTTTTAAACTGGAGGCTTTTGAAAAGACATTTAAGAAGCTTTCAATACCGTTTTGGTTACGTTGGAAAATGACATGAGCTTGCATTTGAGGTGTCATCTGACCAATAGCAATGAAGCAGGGGTGAGACACAAATGCACAAGTTTTGCTTTGGTTGGAAGCTGACAACGCTGAGGCCATGATGGGTCAAGGGCAACTTCAGTAATGAAAAGTGCCTTTGCCAGGAGAGCTATGAATTTTAAAATCTACTTCCTGTTTAAAAAAAAAACACACAACACAGGCTCAAGTTTTGCATACTTGTCTGTAACTTATTGTAAGTTTTCCCTAATTTCCCAGTAGGAAAGTTCTACACTGAGAAATCCGGCCTGGGTGATGTCATATGTTATAATACACCGTTTTCCACCAAAGGAATGTAGGGTTCTGGCAAAATACTTAAATGTATGTGTATAAGAGACCTTTGCAAGCTGGTTTCCTGGGCTTAGCCTCCAGGATCCCACTCTATGGGTGGATAGTGTGACCTTAATAGAGAATATCTCTACTGGCTGTTGGAAGGTGCCCCAAACTTTGAGTGGCTATGGCTTGAATCATAATCTACCACTTGAAAAGCCTGTCCTCTGCCTTTATTACATCTCTAAATGTTCCCATTTTTAAAGTCACCTCCTTAAAAACCATTTTAAGAGCCACCTCTTCCAGGAAGTCTTCCTGTCTTTGCCTATTTATCAGTGAATACTGCCTCCTGGGAAACCTAGAAGCTCTTCTTCTTTGCCTCTCCCAAGCACTTAATCTCTGCCACAGGGAATATGGTGCAGTATAATAGCAAGAAGGTGGCGTTCTATACAAAGTCTATATCCATTTGTGTCAGTTACCATCACCTAAGTTTAAGAACATATACAACTCCCTGGTCTTTTCCTGTCAAATAAGAAGGCAGATGATTTTTTTAAAAGTTTATTCATTTTTGAGTGAGAAAGAGAGAGAATGGGGGATGGACAGAGATAGAGGGAGAGAGGGAGAATCCCAAGTAGGCTCCACATTGTCAGCTCTGATTTGAGGCACAAACTCACAAACGCTGAGATCCTGACCTGAGCTGAAAGCAAGAGCTGGATGCTTAACCAACTGGGCCAACCAGGCGCCCTGGGAAACCGGATGAATTTTAAGTGTCAAAAAAATTTTTCCATACTGAGATACCACCTCACACCAGTCACAGTCACTGGAGTCTATAAGGTGAATTCTGTTATTATCCCCTATTTCACAGAAAAGGGAGCCAAGGGGGATTTCCTAAGCTAACCAAGTGTACCCACACCTGTCAGTTTCCTCTATCAACACCACTTGCCTCACTGGCTCTGGGTCTGGTGAGAGTATTTGTATTACAAGTTACTTAGGTACTTTGTAATTCCTTACCTGCCTGCTACCTAGTTATGTCCATTTGACATATTTATGCAAATTTCTTATTAAGGCCAAGGTGCATGTCTGATTCATTTTCACTTTGTCCAGGGCACCTACGGTAAGCTAAATATTGACCTGCCCGACCCCAAAACAGATCCACATCCTAATCCCCAGACCTGGGAATGTTACCTTTATGGCAAAAAAAAAGGTGGGGGGGGGTGCTTTGCCAATGTGCTTGAGTCAAGGATTTGAGGTGGAGAGATTTTCCTGGATTATCTGGGCAGGCTCTAGATGGGATATACCTTTTATAAGAAGGAGGCAAAGGCAGATTTGACAAAGACAAAAGGGGAAAAGGCCATGTGACCATGAGACAGAGATTAGAGATTAGAGACAGAGATTAGATGTGGCCACAGGCCAGAGAACGCTGGGAGAGGCAAGGGGTGGATTCCCCCTTGAAGACTTGGTTTTGGCCTAATGACACTGATTTTGGACTTCTGGACTGCAGAATTGTGAGATAATATTTTTGTTAGCAACTTTCCACTAGTTTGTGACAGTAAATGTAGGAGACTAACACAGCATCTATCAGAATAAATATTAAATTAAATAGTAGAACTCTAACAGACTGCTCTTTCCCAGTAAACAAGGCAGGGACCTGCAATCATTCTGTTTAAAAAGAGACACAGGGACCACATAAAGAAATACAGCTCTAACATAAGTCACTGAATTAAATTGCTATATATGTCAGGTATGTTCACTTTTCTCCACCGAGAATTCATTAAGGATTTATACACTTTCTACTTTCTCTGTGGGCAGTTTTGTGAACTTCTATTTAAAAACATTACAATGGCCATTAGCATAGACATCAGTGGCTCTTATTCGTTCTACCCAGAAATTCTCTTTCATGAAACAGAAGACAAAACCTAGAAATTCTTAGTTTCTGGAAAAATGTCAATATGGGAACTTTTAAAATTTCATTTTATTCTTTTAATTAACACGCAGTTAAATTGGCTCTTGTGTGTAGCTCAGTGAATTTTAACACAAGTATTTATTTGTATAACCACTATCATAGTCGGGGTCCAGGACACTTCTTTTTTTTTTTTAATGTTTATTTATTTATTTTGAGAGAGACAGTGAGACAGTGCAATTGGGGAAGAGGCAGAGAGAGAGGGAGAGAGAGAGAATCCCAAGCAGGCTCTTCATGTAGCATGGAGCCCAACACAGTGCTTGATCCCATGACCCTTAACCAACTGAGCCACCCAGGTGCCCCAGGATCCCAGGACACTTCTGTCAAAGGAGTTCCTGGTGCCATCTCTTAGCAGTCACATACTTCCCATGGCTGACCATATACTCCCAGGTCTTGGCACAGGGCTTCTAAAACTCTTGTAATATCCTAAGTCATAAGAGCACAAGGAATATCTTTTTTTCCAATATTTGGCCTTAGACCCTAGTTCTTGACACAGAGTTCCTAAGTCCCTTGGAATTTCCTGGGTGATAAGAGTGTCTTTTGTTCTAATGAGGTGACTCTGGGTGGGTCCCTGGATGAGGGTGGTCACCAGAAAGACTAAACCATGATTAGAAGCTTGGAATTTGCAGCCTCATTCCCCAGTTCTCCAGAGAGGTGTTGGAAATAGACTTAATAGTTGATCATGCTTATGTGATAAATGTCCATAAAACTCCCAGTAGTACAGGATTCGGGGAGCTTCTGGGTTGGTGACTACATGGAGGGACAGGGAAAGTGATGTGCTGGAGATGACATGGGAACTCTGTGTCCCTGCCCACATACCTTCTTAGCCATGTCTCTCATTTGGATATTATCTGTATCTTTTATCATGTCCTTTAATAAAAAAAAAAAAAAACCCTATAAACAGTAAGGAATGTCTTTTGTTGTGTTCTATGAGCCACTCTAGCAAATTAATTGATCCCAAGGAAGGGGCTGTTGGAACGTCCAATGTACAGCCCACTGATCAGAAGAACAGTTAACCTCAGTGTGTAAGTGCCATCTGAAGTGGAGGATGGTCTTGTGGACCAAGCTCTGGACCTGTGTGATGAGATGTGGCCTCCTGTTGGATAGCGTCAGGATTCGGTTACATTACAAAACACTCAACTGACGTCTCAAAATTATTTAGCCACATTTGGTGACCAGAGTGTCTGAGGTGAAGTGTTCTGTGTGCGGAGTAAAGGGAAAAAATGTGAGGAAAAGAAAGTTCATTTTCTTACACCCCAGATGACCCAGCAATCCCACCAGTAGGTATTTATCCCAGAGAAATGGAACTATATTCCTACAAAAACCTGCACGGGAATGTAACTTGCAGCTCTCTATTCATGATTGCCCACGCTGCAAACAACCCAAATGTCCTTCAATGAAGAATGAATAAACAAACAGTAGGACAGTACAATTGAATGTGCTCAGTAATTAAAAAGAATGAACTATTAATATATGCAACTTGGATGAATCTCAAGGCATTAAGCTAAATAAAAGAAGCCTGTCCCAAGTTCCTACCTTTAGAACACTTCTAAGATTTGATCCTTGGGGTGAAGTCCTCCCTTCTTAAGGATGCTAACATAGAGACAAGACAGAGAAGCAGAGGAGCCCTACAGCCTTGGGGTGGCGGTGCATGGAAGAGATTGAGCTGCACGGAACGTTAGGACAGACTGCAAAGACCACTTCACACTCTAACACACATATCCAGCAGTCCTCAGGGATGCAGCCTCATCCCAGGAACTTAGTATGTGAAACTACCACACGGGGCTTGTAATGCAGAAAAAGCCTAACACGTAGCTTTACCCACCAAGGAACAGAAAGCCAACCACCACTCCCTCACTCTTCCTCTTTGCTGGAAACTTCCCTGCCTCCGAAGCGTGGGCTGTGAGTTCACTTTCAACAGGAAACATCTCCTTTCAGAGAACCTGGAGCCTAAATGATTTTGGAAGAGTTGGTTAACAGACTTAAATTCGCTGAGATCCAGAAGAAAAGATTAAATAACAGGTTGAGCATTTGCTTCCATGAGCCAGAGGAATAACCTGAGCCCATGTAGATGAGGATCCCACCACGAACTGGTGCACTGAACAGGAGCCTGGAGGCCCATGGCTGTTTTACCTAAAGCCACTGGCTTTTGAGATAACCCAAACCAATCCCTTGGTATCAGTTTTGTAGTGCTTCTCGAAGTCATAGATGTGTGTCTTGAAAAGTCTTGGAGACAAGTAAAGGGAAAATTATGGGGAGAGACAAGGTCAGTGTTGTCAGGAGTGAGTAAGGAGGGAGGAATGACAAAGTGGGGGCCCAGAGGACTTCAGTGGAGCCATTCTATGTGATACTGCAAGGGGGCTACGTGTATGATGATATATTCATCCAAACTCGGAGAAGGTACAATACAAGAGTGAACCCAAAGGTAAACGCTGGACTTTGGGCGATGACGATGCATCAGTGCAGGTTCATCGACTGTACAAAATGCACCACCCTTGTGGGAGGTACTGATAAAGAGGGACGCTGACTGTGTGAGAGGTCGAGGGGATATGGGGAATCTCTGTAACTTCTTAATGTGACTGTGAACCTAAAATTCTTATTTTTAAAAAAGCCTATTAAAAAAAAAGTCTTGGAGAATGCCCAGTTCTGCCAAGGTGGAAAAGATCCTTATCCTGCCAGGTTCTCCCCGTTATAACTAAAAAACACTGGCTATAATACAACAACAAGCATAGGAAGGATTTCACCAGCAGAGAGAGGAAGGCAGAATGCCTGGGGACCTCAGCATTTGAGGAAAAACACAGCAGTGACTTCTCCGGGGTTCCTTACTGCTTCTCATACTTCTCATATATCCTCAGTAGGGTACTGCAGAAACCCCAAACAGGCACAAACAAAAAATCTCCAAGGAAACCTGTTACCCTGCAGTCAATGCCATGAAAGGGATGACTTAATAACAGAAAACCTTTTGAACAATATCTACCCTACTCCAGCCAAATACCAATGTATAAAATCATATCCTTGTGGTTTCAGCGAAGCCAAACAAGTTCTAGCCCATGTCCACCCTCTATGCTGCCCCATATAGAGTCAGCTGTGGGCCAGTGCTCTGACTCTGCTTGGTGGTGTCCACAGGGAGGCACACAGTTAGTTTTCCATCACCTGTTCAGAGAAGAAGACAGCACTCTGAGTCCCCTGGAAGGGTCCAACTGGAACTGAGTCTCCACTCCCACCCAACATCAACCAGACTGAATTCCTGAATTTGGAAATACAAGTCAGGGTTAGTCAGTGCCTCTCTGTGACCCCCTCCTGGTATAAGCCATGCATCGTGCTGAGCTCAGTGTCCACACCTAACCCTTACCAAGGAGACTGAAAAAGGCAGTGCCAACAACGGTTAGTTGGCAGTCTCACAAAGGATTAACATCAAATGTATGAAATCTCTCACAGAAAATAAAGGAGAAGGAAACACATTCCAGATAATTTTAGAGGCTAGCCTTTATTATCCTGATACCAAAACCACACAAAGACCACTCAATAAAAACTAGAGACCAGTATTTCTCATGAATTTAGATGTAAAAATATTCAATATTAGCAAATAAAAATCAGCGAAGCATACAAGAATTATACATCATAATGAAGTGGAATTTTATGCAAAAATCAACATTCAAAAATCAATCAATATAACCCACAGAAAGAACAAGCTAAAGAAGAAAAATCATGTGATCATATCATTTGACCTAGAAAAACATTTGTCAAAATCCAGTATTTATTAATGTTAAAAATTCTCAGTAATCTAGGGATAGAAGGCACATTATCAACTTGATAAAGAACACATAAAAAAAGAAACCCAATAGCTAACACCATATTACACAATAACAGAGTGAATGGCTTCCCTGTAGTATTGAGAACAAAGCGAAGATGTCTGTTTTCACCAATCTCATTCATCATAACGCTGGAAGGTCTAGTCACTACAATAAGGCAAGGAAAAAAAAACACGAAAGTCATTAAGACTGAAATGGAAGAAATAAAACTCTCCCTATTTACCAATGGCAAGATTGTCTATGTAGAAAACTCCAAGAAATCAACAATAAAAGCCACTTCAAAGGCTACTTGAGTTTGACAAGTTTCCAAGATAGAAGATAAACACACAGAAGTCAATAGCCTTTCCTGGTACAAAAATGAACATGTGGGTGCCAAAATTAAAACACAGCACCATTCCCAATCATGCCAAAGAAAATGCAATACTCAGCTGTAAACCTGATAAAACTTGTATAAGACTCATAGTCTGAAAACTACAAAACTGATGAAAGAAATCAAAGAAGATCTGAACAAACACAAGGCCACACCATGTTCATGAATAGGAAGACTCAACAGAGTGAAGATGTAAATTCTCCCGAAATTGACCTATAAGTTTAATGTAATTCCTTTCAAAACTCCAGCAGGGATTTTCTGTTGATAGAAAATTTATAGGCATGTTATTGGTCTTAAGATATCTAAAACAATTTTGAAAAAGTATCAAGTAGGGGGATTCTGATAAAGTTTTAATCCAGTACAGAACTCATGGCAATGTCAGAAGAGGGATAGACACAAAGATCAATAGAAGAGACTAGAGAAACAAGAAATAGCCATATACAAGTATGATCAACTGATTTTCATAAAGATATGAAAGGAATTTAATAGAGGAGAGATAATGATAGTATTTCCAACAAATGATGCTGGAGTAATTGGGTATCCATAGGCACACAAAACAAAACAAGCAAAAAATAAAAATAAAAACCAGAAAACAAAACAAAAAACCCCCCACAAAATCTCAACCCAAGCCTCACACTTTGTATAAAATTTAACTCAAAATGGATCATGGATTCACATGTAAAATATAAACTATAAAACTTTTAGGAAAAAATTGGAGAAAATTTCTGGGATCTAAACTAGGGCTAGGATAGCCTTGACATCCAATGCCTGGTTCATAAAAGGAAAATTTTACTAATTGGACCTCATCAAAATGATAAATTTTACTCTGCAAAAAACCTATTGAAGGGATAATAGGCTATAGACTAGAAGAATACACTTGCAAACCACTTACCAGTCACAGAACAAGGAGCTACAAAGAACTCTCAAAACTCAACAGTAAAAAGTCAAAGAATCCAATTGGAAAATGGACAAAAGATATGAAGAGTCATTTCTTTTTTTTTTTTTTTAAGTTTCTTTTTTTTAATTTAATTTATTTTTGAGAGACAGATCGAGAGCATGAGCATGGGAGGATCAGAGAGAGGGAGACACAAAATCTGAAGCAGGCTCCAGGCTCTAAGCTAGCTGTCAACACAGAGCCCCATGCGGGGCTCGAATCCATAAACCGTGAGATCATTACCTGAGCTGAAGCCAGATGCTTAACCAACTGAGCCACCCAGGCACCCCTGAAGAGTCATTTCAATAGAGAGATTATACAGAAGGCAAAGAAACACAAGAAATGAGGGGCACCTGGGTGGCTTAGTCACTTAAGCATCCGACTTCAGCTCGGGTCATGATCTCATGGTCCCTGAGTTCCAGCCCCTCATCAGGCTCAGTGTTGTCATGACAGCGCAGAGCCTGGAGCCTGCTTCAGATTCTGTGTCTCCCTCTCTCCGCCCCTCCCTGCTCGTGCCGCTCCCTCTCAAAAAATAACCATTAAAAATTTTTAAAAAGGGAACACATGAAATGATATTCAGCATTATTAGTCATTAGGGAAATGAAAATTGAGATCAGGATGAGAGGTTACCACACACCTATCACAACGTTCAAACTAAAATATAGTGACAACACTGCACACTGGTGAAAATGCAGTGGAACTGGATCACTCACACAGCGTTGGTGGAGACGTAAAAAATAGTATAGCCGTTCTGGAAAACAGTTTGGAGTTTCTTATACATTTAAATGTGGAACTACCATATGACCTCACGCTTGCATTCTTTGACATTTATCCTAGAAATATGAAAACCTACACTCACTCAAAAATCTGTATATGGTAGTCCATAACAGCTCTCTTTGTGATAGTCACAAACTGGAAAGAACCCAGTTGTCCTGCAGGAACCCATATGCCCACACTGTGCAATATCACTCAGCAATAAAAAGGAATATACTACTGATACACACAACTTGGATGAATCTCTAGGAAATAATGCTGAATGAAAAAATCCAATTTCAAAATGCTTCCATTTTTATACTATTCTTGAAATGACAAAATTATAGAACTGGAACACAAACCAGTAGTTGCCTGGTGTCAAAAGTAGGGATGAGAAAAATGGATATGGCTATAAAAGGATTAATAAGAGAAATACATGGATGATGGAAATGTTCTTGACTGTCTCAAAGGTAATTTCTTGGTTCTAATATTGTACTACACCTTTATAATATATACCATTAGAGGAAACTGGATAGAGGTTATATTGTATCTCATTGTACTAGGACTTATGACTATATGTACATCTACAATGATCTCAAACACAATGTTTAACTAAAAACAAACAAACAAACAAAAAACAACAAAAAAACATAACTATTATAAAATTCTCAGTCATTTACTCTCTGTCTCTCTCCTCCTCTCGGATTCTGATTAAATACACACTTCTTTTACCCTCTTCTTTTTGTCATCTCTTTCCATTTCTCCTTACTGAATTTTGGAGAGTTTATTTGCACTTACCTTCCAGCTCACCAACTCTCTCTTCAGCTATATCTAGTCTGCTTTTAGAACTGCCCTTTGGGGGCGCCTGGGTGGCTCAGTTGGTTAAGCCTCCCACTTCAGCTCAGGTCAGATCTCATGGTCGTGGGTTCAAGCCCCACGGCAGGCTCTGTGCTGACAGCTAGCTCAGAGCCTGGAGCCTGCTTCTGGTTCTGTGTCTCCTTCTCTCTCTGCCTCTCCCTCTCTCATGCTCTGTCTCTCTCTGTATCAAAAATAAATAAAACATTAAAAAATTTTAAAAAAACCTGCCCTTTGAATTTTCATATATATTATCTTTTGCTATTGTTTTAGATAAAGGGTAAATCCAGTCCTTGTTACTATGTCTTCATCAGAAGCTGAAGTTCCCCCCCTTGAATTTTGTCTACTAGTCTCACTTCATTCTCTTTCTGTGCCCCTTTTAATCTTTTTATCTTGTCTGAATATATCTTGAAAGCTTGTGTTTTATTTCCTTGTACACGATCAGCATAATTACTTTATCATCTTGATCTTATAATTCTAATTCCTCAAAATTATCAAGTCCTTTTCTGTTGTCCATTGTTTGCTGGTTCTCAACTCATGAATTTCCCCTTGTGCCTTATAATTGCTATCCTTAAGATAATATTCAGACAAGAGAAAAATTTTCTCCAGGAAATTTTTGTGTTTGCTTTTTTGGCTTGGAAATTGGATCCACTAAAACTTAATTTGAAGGCTTGAGATTGTTGATTAGATGGATCTTGGCTGTGATTTCTACATCTGTTGCACTTCTGGTTCACTTTCATCCTGGGAAATAACATTTTAGGATCCTAGCTTGTTTTAGGAAAGGTCTTTTATTACCCTCTTGTTTTCTGTCCTGTTCTCCCATAGCCTGTCAAAACTTATGTTCTACCAATCTCTACCACCATTTGAAATACCTTCAGGGCTTCTGTGCATCTTTATTTCTTTGTGTTCTAGTATTTCCACTTTCTTTGGTCCTGGTGATTCTTTCTTTTGTCATTTATTCAATGCTCCTAAGAACAATTTAAAATATATATTTTATCTTTATTTATCAATTGGTTTCCAGAAAAGGATTGATTCGAATTGTCTATTATCCCATTATCTGAAATAGAAAGTCACAGATCAGGGGCACATGGGTGACTCAGTTGGTTAAGCGGCTGACTCTTGATTTCAGCTCAGGTTATGATCTCATAGCTCGTGAGTTCGAGCCCTACTTGGTATTCACACTGACAATGGGGAGACTCCTTGGGATTCTCTCTCTCTCAAAACATAAATAAATAAGTATTAAAAAATTTTAAAAAATGAATACTTTTATCAAAGCTCAAAAAGTTTTGATGGTATCGTTTCTAATTTGATGGAGAACTTGAGTAATTATGCTAAGTAGTTTACATTGTGCAAACATCTATAAACATTATAAATTCAAGTCTAATTGGAAATTATGCAGACTATTTACATGTGCCAAAAGATAACACATTGCTCATTAAAAATTCCTTTTAAATTATACCAATGATATGTGAGGGATGCTTACTGATTTTTTAAAATAAATTAGTAAATTAAGAAAAAGAAATTGAGTCCAAGTTATTTTAACTGAAAGGACATTTTTAATTTACTTTGATGATTTTAAATTTACTGGCCATATCATTTAGCACACCTATGAATACTAATGATATATACCCTTGAAGGACAGATCTTTTGGGTTCACATAAAGAAGGGTATGAGGAGGAGGCATCTCATTTGTTTCTAGCTTTTTGATTTTTTGTTTAGTAAAAATGAGCTAAAACAGATGAATATCGTTTTCTGTGCTCTTAGAGCTTTCTTTGTGACCTATTGCAGGGGTTACTGAACTCCTGAGCTGCTAACTCTCCTGGTAGTCCTGGTACTTAGTCCATTTTGGACACTATGGGTAGAGTCAGAGTTTTTCAATTTCCTGGACAATCTAAGGCAGATGTCTGGGTCCCACTTAAAAGGTGACCTATGACTTAAGTAGAAGTGAAGGTCTAAATCCTAAGACCTCAAGTGCTTATCTCTCAATGACTAGAGGAATCTTTTTTATGCTTGGAGATGAGACCACTTACTTCATTTGGGGAATAATAATAAAAGAAGAAATCATAGCATATATTTGAACAGTGATTTAGAATTTACAAAATGCTTCTGTGCCCATGATATCAATTGGTTATCACAACCGCTGGGTGAGTTGGGTTGAACAGGAGGCAACACTGGCCATGTGCAGAACTGCTTTGCTTCCCTGCCTAGACTTTCTCATTATCACTCATTCTACCAGCCACAGGGAATAGAGACAAGATTTATCTTTCATTTAGTTAAAATGGTGATTCCAACAAAAGCCACTAATCCCTTTCTTATGGATTTCTTTTTAGAAAATGCAGATGATATACCTTTTTTATGTTTATTTTTGAGAGAGAGAGAGAGAGAGAGAGAGCGAGCAGGAGACACAGAATCCCAAGTGGGCTTAAGGCTCTGAGCTGTCAGCACAGAACCCTTTGTGGGGCTTGAACCCACGCACCCTGAGAGCATGACCTGAGCCAAAGCTGGATGCTTAAATGACTAAGCCACCCAGATGTCTCAATGTACTTTTTTCTAAGAATTTTTCCTCTGTGGATAACATATTTCTCTTTTATTTTCTATTTATTGCCTTTCCTAGCTCAAATATTTTCATTAATTCATAATTCCTTTATTTAGTGTCTTTCTGTTTGAAATTTTGCATAATCAGACCATACTCAGCATTTGAGGAAAAAAAAAACAATTGTCAAAATAAAGTGAGGTTCAAGTATATGGCCAATTAATCTTTGACAAAGCAGAAAAGAGTGTCCAATGGAAAAAAGATAGCCTCTTCAACAGATGGTGTTGGGAGAGCTGGACAGCAACATGTAGAAAAAAGAAATTAGACCACTTTCTGACACCATTCACAAAAATAAACTCAAAATGGATAAAGGATCTGAATGTGAGACAGGAAACCATAAAAACCCTTGAGGAAAGAGCAAGAAATAGCCTCCTAGACCTCAATCGCAGCAATTTCTTCCTCGACACATCCCTAGAGACAAGGGAATCAAGAACAAAAATTAACTACTGGGACCGTATCAAGATAAAAAGCTCCCGCAAGGCAAAGGAAACAATAAAAAAAAAAACCTAATAGGCAACCAACAGCATGGGAAAAGATAGTGGCAAATGGCATATCAGATAAAGTGCTAGTATCCAAAATATACAAGGAGCTCACTAAACTCCATACACGAAAAATGAAGGATCCTGTGAAGAAATGGGCAGAAGACCTGAATAGACACTTCTCCAAAGAGGACATCCAGATGGCCAACAGGCACATGAAATGATGCTCAGTGTCACTCATCATCAGGGAAATTCAAATCAAAACCACACTGAGATACCACCTCACAACGATCAGAGTTGCTAAAATGAACAAATCAAAAGACTATAGATGCTGGCAAGGGTGTGGAGAGACGGGCACCCTCCTACACTGTTGGTGGCAATGTAAACTGGTGCAGCTGCTCTGGAAAACAGTGTGGAGACTCCTCAAAAAACTATCAATAGAACTCCCCTATGACCCAGCAATAGCACTGCTAGGGATTTACCCAAGGGATAAAGAAGTGCTGATGCATAGGAGCACATGTCCCCCAATGTTCATAGAGGCACTTTCTATAATAGCCAAATCATGGAAAGAGCCTAAATGTCCATCAACTGATGAATGGATCAAGAAGATGTGATGTGTATACACAATGGAGTACTATATGGCAATGAGAAAGAATGACATATGGCCATTTGTAGGAAGTGGATGGACCTTGAGGATGTCATGCTAAGCGAAATAAGTCAGGCAGAGAAGGATAGATACCATATGTTTGCATTCATAGGTCTAACAGGAGAGACCTGGCAGGGGACCATGGGGAGAGGAAGGGGGAAAGAGAGCGGGGATGAGTGAGGGACACGGATCAAGGGAGACTACTGAATACTGGAGACGAACCATGGACTGAGGGGG
>PISW01001664.1:0-160186 GCA_004023785.1 Mungos mungo
TGCCTCCTGTTTTGGTTTTCTTCTTCAATATTACTTTGGCTATTCGGGGTCTTTTGTGGTTCCATATGAATTTTAAGATAGTTTGTTCTAGCTTTGAGAAGAATGCTGGTGCAACTTTGATGGGGATTGCATTGAATGTGTAAATTGCTTTGGGTAATAATGACATTTTCACAATGTTTATTCTTCCAATCCATGAGCAAAGAATGTTTTTCCATTTCTTTGTGTCTTCTTCAATTTCCTTCATAAGTCTTCTATAGTTTTCAGCATACAGGTCTTTTACATCTTTGGTTAGGTTTATTCCCAGGTATTTTATCGTTTTTCGTGCAACTGTGAATGGGATCAGTTTCTTGCTTTCTCTTTCTGTTGCTTCATTTTTAGTATATAAGAATGCAACGGATTTCTGTACGTTGACTTTGTATCCTGCAACATTACTGAATTCATTGATCAGTTCTAGAAGGCTTCTGGTGGAGTCGATCGGGTTTTCCATGTAGAGTATCATGTCGTCTGCAAACAGGGAAAGTTTGACTTTCAGGGATCATTTCTATAGTTCGTTATTATTATTTTTAATAGTTTATTGTCAAATTGGTTTCCATATAACAGCCAGTGCTTTTCCCCACAAGTGCCCTTTTTCATTACCACCACCTCCCTTCCCTGTCCCCCTCCCCCTTGAACCCTCAGTTTGTTTTCAGTATTCAAGAGTCTCTCAGGTTTTGCGTCACTCTCCCCCCCCCCCCAACTCTCTCTCCCTCTTCCCCTCCCTATGGTCCTCTGTTAGGCTTCTCCTGTTAGACCTATGAGTGCAAACATATGGTATCTGTCCTTCTCCTCCTGACTTATTTCACTTAGCATGACACCCTTGAGGTCCATCCACTTTGCTACAAATGTCCAGATTTCATTCTTTCTCATTGCCATGTAATATTCCATTGTGTGTGTGTGTGCGTGTGTGTGTATATATATAACTATATATAACTATATATAACATCTTCTTGATCCATTCATCAGTTGATGGACATTTAGGCTCTTTCCATGTTTTGGCTATTGTTGACAGTGCTGCTATGAACATTGGGGTACATGTGCCTTATGTGTCAGCACTTCTGTATCCCTTGGATAAATCCCTAGCAGTGCTATTGCTGGGTCATAGAGGAGTTCTAATTATTTTAAAATCTTTTTATACAAGGGGGACCTGGGTTGCTCAGTTGGTGAAACGTTGGACCCTTGATGTCAGCTCAGGTTATGGTCTCATGGTTCCTGAGATAGAGCCATGTGTCAACAGCATGGAGCCTTCTTGGGATTCTCTCCCTCCTCCTCCCTCAGCCTAGCTTTCTCTGTCTCTGTCTCAAAATAAATAAATAAACATTAAAACATTAATTCATATAGTATGGCTGAAATAAAGTCACACACACACTCCAATGGTTATAATCCAAATGTAAACAGGAACAGAGCTGCATACATCCTTTCCCTGGCACTTCCTTCTGCTTTCCATATTATCACAACAAACGGTCTTGGTATATGTTGCTCAGAGATGACTTAACAATCCCATCTTCAGAATGGTTCTCTTATACATAACAAAAAGATATTCACAAGTTGCTTTATTCACTATTTCTATTTTTTATTATACACTGTCACCTCAAAACACTTAAAAAGCTTAGGTTATTACAAAATAAAGATAGAAACCTGTTTACAATAAACTCAGGCACTTTATAAAAAGTGAACATATAAAAAGACCCACGGTTATAATCTGAAGCTGTTTTTTAGATAGAGACACACTATCAAAGAGTTCTCCTTTTCGCCTTCTCTCTCCTCTTTGCCCCTCAGGCCTAAGGATGGTAAATTATCTATGTTATGACTATCCCTCTAGTACTGTATTATTTCTTGATCACTATCCTAAAACCTGTCTTAAAACTTTTTAAATTATTCTTTTATTAAACTTTTTTCCTATTATTCAGTTGGAGTGTACCATGTATTTACTAATGCAGGCTTGAGTCATACCAGCTAAAAATTTCAGGTGATGGAAAATGTCATGAAGAAAAATAACACTAACAGTCCAATAGGACTGTCAACATCCTGAGAGCAGACACTATTTATGGCTTGCTAATTAATGTGTCCTTGTGACTTAGCACAAAGACATGTAATATAGAAACACACAACAATAGTTTTTAAAATGGAAGAACAATGATTTGAATGAGGAAATTTGAGTTGAAAAGATACACAAGAGAATCATTCAAGTTTTGGAATTCTTCCCAGGGCTTTTCGAAAATAATAAGACATGCCATTCTGAAATTATTCTGACATGAACTGAGAAACTTTCATCTTTATCATCTGATACAAATAGAGTTGCACTCGGTTGTATCATGTCCCACATCTTCTACCAAATTAATGTCTACCCAGAACCTCAGAACCTGGAACATATTTGGAAGCAGAATTTTTGAAATTGTAATTAAGTTGAATTAAGTTATACATGATTAGGGTAAGGGTAAGCTTTAACCCAATAATTGCTGTCTTCATATAAGAAGGGAACTTGAACACAGAGACATGCATCAGGAGAAGGCAATGTGAAAAAAACACAGAGAATGTTTTATGAAGATGGAGGCAGAGATGGGAGATACATGTCTACAAAATAAGAGATATAAAATATTACTGGCAACCACCAGAAGCCAGGAGAGAAGTATGGGATAGATTCTTCCTCTGAATTCCAAAGAGGAATTGGTCCTGCTGAGACTGATTTTTTTTTAGTACTTCTAGAAAACAAATAGAGTAGTTCAATTATTTTGCAAATATTCAGAGGCACCTAACATGTGACAGGTACTAGGTTAGATGTGATAATAACATGGTGTACCAGACGAAGAAAGCACCTGTCTTCATGGAACACATATTGGAATGACAGTAAACACATGGCAGTAAATAAATGTACAAATAAGCAGAGAATACCATGTCAGGTAGTGATAACACCTGAAAAGATGTAAAGCATGGTATGATATAGATAGAGATCTCTGAAATGTACTATTTTGTGTGATGTAATCCCAGACCTTTCTAAGGTAGTTGTATTTGATGAGAGATTTAATTGAAATGAAGGATCAAAACATGAATATCTGGAATGAAAGTATTCCTGACCAAGAAAATACAAATGCAGAAGTTCTGAGTTGTGAACAAGCTTAATGTATTTGAAAACAATAAGACTAGGGTATCAATAGGATCATATACAAGGCAGATGAAATAATCTAAGCAAAATAGCAGAGTAATGTCACAGAGACCCACTTAAGACTTAGTAAAGAGTTTTTATTTTATTCTAAGTATAATTGGAAACCATTGAAGTTTGTTTATATACCTGAGGGAGTGTACTAATTTTTTAATTCATGTTTTAAGAACATCATTCAGGCTTCTGTATGACTACTAATGGGTAAGTGTGGAAGTAAGGAGACTAGTTAGAAAGGTATTGCGTTCATTTACCCAGGATATCATGAAGTTTGGACGAGAATTTTGGCAGTGTAGGTCATGAAAACATTCCAAAGTTAAGGTAAATTTTGGTAGAAAGGAAAAGAAAATTTGCTTCTAGATTTGAAGATGTGACATGTGGTGTGAAAGAAAGACAAGGATCAAGGATGAATCCTAGTTATTTGGCCAAAGCAGTTTGTAAGTGATGGTTGATTTACTGAAATGTGAAACCAGAGAAACCAAGAGTTCAGTGGCTGAGCTGAGTTTCGAATGCTTACAGCATATTCAATGGGAAAGGCAAATAGATGATTGGATATTGGTGTCGGGATCTTGAGGGTCATTTTTCTATAAAAATAAGCAAGAGACAAGAGATAGAAATTGGAAGGGCAAAGTGGTATTTCAGGGAGTTAATCATGTGGATACTTTTAACCTGAGAGGTATCATGGTATATTTGTCTGATGATGGAAAAAGTCCAAAAAATAGGAATGAGGGACAGGAAAGCTGCAAAAGCACTGTCACTGAGGCATGTGGGAAGGATACAATGTGTAAACCAAAGGGCTGGACTAGGAGAAGGGTCAATAGACCTACTTTAGCAGAAGGAAAAGGCAGAAAAGAATGACATAGATCTAGGCTATTTGATTCATTTGCTGCTGTTACATTAAGTAGTTTTTTTCTATTTGTTTCTATTTTTCTTGGAAACAGGGAAACTTAGAATGAGGAGTGGGTAAGAGGGATTAGAAAGTTGAAAAGAAAACAGTCATTAAAAATTATGTGGGAGAGTAGGAATAAAATAGGAAATTAACGCAAAGTGATTTCATAGTCCAGCAATGCCAGAGGGGTTCTGTGATTTTCTCTGGTAACATGCAACTGCTTAGGCACAAATGAAGAAGGGTTAGCATTGGGTTTACTTGGATTCAGATTTTGTGAAGTCAGTACCAGAAAAGTTAAAGAATTATGTGTGCAAAGTGTGACTAGCTTTTCAATTTAAACTAGTAAAGAGAGGCGTAGGGACGTCAAGGTGCTGAAGGACACTTTAAAATATAGTAATCAAAAATAGTATCGTTAATTATTCAAGTTCCCAGTGGATAAAAATTTTGTTAGATTCATAGATGCTAAGGTAAGTAAGCTAGATTAATAAATTCATTTCAAACTTGCAAAAGAAATGTGAAATAAGACAAATAAATTGAATTCAAGAACACATACGCACACATTTTGATTAACTGGTAAATTAGAGAAAGGCTTCAAGACACTTTAAAAAATTCCTCTAAAATTTATAAGTAGAAGTTTGTTTAAAATGAATGTCTTTTTCCTGAGGTTTAATTCATTATGTTTTCTTGTTCCTTCTTAATTTAAAATTGTAGGGTATTTAAGAAAAACTGTCCAGAAGCAAAAACTGTCGTTTATATAATACTCATAAGAAACAATCACTTCTTCACATGCAAGTGAGCTATGATTATTCTAGAATTAAAAGTTCGTATAGTTTTCGATGATCGCTTGATTTAGTTTTGTTTACCTGTTAAAATGCAGCAGAAGGATTTAGTTTTTTTATGCAACAATGCTATCTGCATCACAAACAAAGTAGGTAAGAAATAACTCTTCTATTCTCATAAATATGACTTTATATTTTGGTTCAGATCCATTGGAAGTTTTTTTTTCTTTTCTATTTTCACACTTATTCTTTAAGTGTTTTAAGAAAAAATCTAATTGGAAGCTCTAGACCACAGTGAACATTATAATAAATATTTCTCAATGAAAAGTGATGTGGATTTTAATTGTTTGTTGCATATGTCATCACAAAATACTATAAGAAATCTCATTACTGTGTTTTATCTATATGCCATTAATGTTTTGCCAGTTAAAGATCAATTCATTATCAAGGAAAGCAGACTGATAGGTTGTATGTTTTATACCTTCTCTTGACATAATAATTGATTTATTTCATTGATGGCTGTTTTCTAGACAACTAGGATATCAATATGGGTTTTGAAATGCCCCTTTTTACATTCATATTTTACTTTATTACACTCTTTTTATTTTAAAATTTAAAAATTAAGTTCATAGTTTCTATTTTTTTAATAATGTAACTGATTTTCAAAAGGTTGTTCTTGAGGGGTGCCTTGGTGGCTCAGTCGGTTAAGTGTCCAACTCTTGATTTCAGCTCAGGTCATAATCTCATGGGTCATGAGTTTGAACCCCATGTCAGGCTCTGTGCTAACAGTGTAGAACATGTTTGGGATTCTCTCTCCCTCTCTCTCTGCTCCTTCCCCACTCACACTCCCCTTCAAAATAACAAAATAAAAAAGCCCAGAAATAAACCCACACTTATACAGTGAGTTAATTGATTTTTGGCTAATTGTCAAGATAATTCAATGGAAAAAGAATAGTCTTTTCTATAGAGAATGATTGGACATCCCTATATAAAAATGACCTACAACTCAAAAAAAATTAACTCAAAATGGGCTATAAATGTAAATGTAAAACTTAAAACTATAAAATTTCTCAAAGAAGGTAATGAAGAAAATTAATCTCAGACTAAGCAAGAGTTTACATATAAAATCACAAGCTTTGAAATCACCAGCTATTAAAGAAAAATGATAAATAGAACTTCATGAAAATTGAGTACTTCTAACATAGGTAAATTTTTTTATAAACAAACACATATCTGATCAAATACTTTTATTTAGATCACATAAAGAACTTCGACAAATCAGCAGCAAAAAATCCCCAAAATATCAATAGAATTTTCTGTTAAAGATTTGAATATACATTATATTAAAAAATAGATATAGGTGGCAAACAAGCACTTGAAATGATCTTCAATATCACTATTTGTCAAGAAATTGGAAAATAAAATTACATATAATATTAGTGTCAGCTATGGGCTGAATTATGCCTCCTTAATTTTTTTTAAAGTTTATTTTATTTATTTTGAGAAAGAGATAGAGAGCAATCAGGAGAGGGGCAGAGAAAGAAAGAGACAGAATCTTAAGCAGGCTCCACAACTGTCAGCATTAGAGCCTGATGCCAAGCTTGAACCCACAAACCGTGATTTCATGAGAAACCAACTGAGCCACCCAGACACCCCTAACCTGTAGATCTTTTATCTTTTATTTGATTTGAATAAATGAATGAATGGATGAATAATTTATTTATTTATTTATTTATTTATTTATTTATTTATTTGTATTTCTTTATATTTTGAGAGAGAGAGAGAGAGCGAGAGCGAGCGAGAGCGAGTGAGCGAGCACAGGGGAGGGGCAGAAGAAGAAGGAGAGAGAGAGAATCCCAAGCAGACCCTTCACTGCCAGAGCAGAGTCTGATGGAGGGAGGGCTTGGACCCACGAACCATGAGATCATGACCTGAGCCAAAATCAAAAGTTGGTCACATAACTGACTGAGCCACCCAGGCACCCCGACCTCCTTCATATTTATATGTGAAAGCCCTAATCTCTTAATGTGTCAAAAATGATTATATTTGGAGCCAGGGCTTTTTATTTTTTATTTTCTTTTATTTTTTAAATAGTTTATTGTCAAATTGGTTTCCATATAACACCCAGTGCTCTTCCCCACAAGTGCCGTCTTCCATTACCACCACCAGAGGTGGATAAATTAAAATGAAGCTGTTAGTATGGACTCCAGTTGAATCTGACTGGTGTTCTTATGAGAAGAGGGCATTTGGACATACAAAGGAACACCTGTGACATGCACTCTCTGAGAAAAAGCCCCATGAGATTCCCAACAGAAGGTGGCCAGCTGTAAGTGGATCAGGGAGACCCCACGAAGAAAACAAACCTGCTGACACCTTGATCTTGGACATCTGGACTCCAGAACCATGAAAAAATACATTTTTGTTGTTTAAGCCACCATTGTTAAATAAGGGTATTTTAACAGCCCTAGCAAACTAATCCCACGTTTTTTTCTGTGATGACAAAACCAAGTTTTAGGGAGGAATGGAACAGTTCGTATTCACATATATTGGTGGTGGGAGAGCAAAATGATAAAACCAGATTGGAAACCAGTTTGTCGGTTTCTTACAATATCCAACATATACTTTATGACTCACTATCCCATTTCTAGATATTTATCCAATGCGAATAAAAACATATGACTACACAAAGACCTATTCCTGAATTGTTATTGCATTTTTAATTTGTAATCATCTAAAGCAAGGAACCATCTAAACATCTTTTGACTCAGAAACAGATAAAACTGTGGTGCTTCCGTACTATGAAATATGATGGAGCTTTCAAAAGGTGTGAACCACGGATACATGCAACAACAGACAAATCTTAAAAGTTTTATACTGGGACATCTGGGAGGCTCAGTTGGTTGAGTGTCTGACTTCAGTTCAGGTCATGATCTCGAGGTTGATGAGTTCAAGCCCTGTTGGGCTCGGTGCTGATAGCTCAGAGCCTGGAGCCTGCTTCGAATTCTGTATCTCCCTATCTCTGACCCTCTCTTGTCTCTCTCTCTTTCTCTCTCTCAAAAATAAATAAATATTAAAAATATGTCTTAAAAAAAAAAGAAGCCTGAATAGAAAGACTATACACTATATGGTTTTGTTCAGATGACATTCTCGAAATGTAGCACTAAAGGTAGAAATAGAAATAGACTTTTCAGGTGCTTGAGTTGGGTTGAGCACATTGACTACAAAAGCGGCACAAGAAGGATTGTGTGTGTGTGTGTGTGTGTGTGTGTGTGTGTGTATATCCTATATCTTGATTATGGTAGTGATTATGATTGCATACACTTTTCAACACTCTTAAAACTGTCCATCTAAAAAAGAATGGTTTTTGCTTTATATTAATTATACCTTAATATACCTGATATATCACTTTATTTTAATCTGAGATGGGGAAGGGCAAAAGAGAGAGAGAGAGAGAGAACAAGAACCTTAAGCAGGTTCCGTGCTCAGCATGGAGACAAATGAGGGGCTCAATTCCATAATCCTGGGATCACGACCTGAGCCAAAACCAAGAGTCAAGCATTGAACCAGCTGAACCACCCAGGTGTCCCACACCTGATGTATTTCTAAAAGAAACACTAAATGTAGAGAATAAAATAAGGTAAGGAGACAGTCTTTAGACTTTGATACATTGAATTAAACAATAGTATAACGCAGAATAACATTATGTTAGTATTAAAGAAATGGTTGTATACTTACTAAAATTCAAGTAATATGTATTTAATATATAATTTGATCTAAGCCTTCTATTAGGAACCTTATAAGATATAGAAAAAATGTAAATTAGGTAGAGCTCTTGCCTTATATTCATTTTTAAAGGAAACATTCTTGACTGCAAATAGCTACAATAAAAGATGCCATGTTTGACCTGTTCTCTAAGTGCTAAATTATCACCAAGAATAGAACAGTTAGTTCCTATTAAAGATACTGGGAAGGACTTCATTGATATTTGTATTGAACTATGCAGTTTTCTGGTTTCTTTTTTTTCAACCAATCTCTTGATATCTGTAAATCTATATTTGCATAATGCAAAATCATAACATATTCCTATACAATTTTGTTTATACATAAGGTGTTTAGAAATGTTAAGGGCATTTGAATTTTCAGTACGCTTGTGGATACCATTAAACCCTTTCTTTTCCAAAGGTCATCTGTTTCCATAGTAAAAACTGCATTTCAAAGTGAACATCAACACTGAAGTCACTCAAGTAGTGTTCATAGGACTGTGAGGTGGCATGTTAGCAGAAATAGAGTCTCCTTAGAAAAACGTTAATCTGTATTTTCTTCCAAAGGCTCCATCTATCCATCTATTGTCTTTTCTGTAAGAACATTTCAAGAGAAGTGACCCCGTCTCTGTTGTTACATAGATAAATGAGCAAGAAAAACATAGTTGTTTCCTCATGTACTAGTCAGGCAAAGTGGTTCTTGGTCCGTGTCGCCTGTGCCCCACTATTTCATTTATTAATTAATTCAATACATAGTGAGAGCCTACTATGTACTGGGTACAACAACTGCCTTTGAGTAGATATTATGAACTGTGTCTTATAGATGAAGAAACAGACGCACAGCACTTCCATTATCACCATGATTCCATAAGTAGAGGACCAGTCTGTCTTCTGTTCCTTCGCTAGACACCAATCTATTCTGGCTAGGGTTTCAAGGTTCAGAGTGAATGCTTATTACAAATGGAGTTATCATGGAATTAGGAAACACGTTTGTCCATTAAGCGACAACCAGCTTTTAAAGATAAGAAAAGGTTTAGGGAAAAATTTTGTCTTTGATGTACTGGTTATTAAAAGTGGTATTCTCCAGTGATCAATGCCAGGGCTTTGCAGGCCCTTATTTGACCATCTTTTAATATACAAGCTGTGGAAGAAAGAGCACTTAATGAGATGATCAGGTTTACAGATGAGACTATGGCCTCCTGAGCTAAGGAGTGCCAAGCTAATGGTAATAAACGTGGGCAGTAGCTCATGAGGCTGTGTGAATGCTCAGAGCTGGGCTAGATAAAGTTGAGAGCAGGCATGCATAAAGTTTTACTTTTAGTCAAAGAGAAGTCAAACCAAAGAGATGAAATTAAGACCTCTAAGTGGTATATATGCCCTGGGAAGGCATCCTTTCATTTGCTGCTGGCACAGGATATTTTCTCTGAATAAAAGAATAACCTTCTCGAGTAACCTTAGGGAAAAAAATGACAAAGAAAATAAAACAAGTCCTTTGCTCTAGAATTCGGTATGCAGTTTTGGGTGTTACACTTCAAGATAGAGAAGGTCTTGCTAAAGGCAGTGGAAACAACCAAAACGTTGGAACAATTTTGGACCATAAGAGTAGTTAAACAAATATAAATATACGCTGTTAGAGGCACATTTTTAGACTAAGAAAAGAGCTTTTTTTTTTTTTTCAAGTGTGAAAGTGCCATCCCCCTAGTAAAATTCAGCTCATTAATTTTGGATTCAGTTCAGATTTCTAAAGTTGTGAATTTTATGTTTAGGAAACATTTCATAGAAAACACATAATTTATTCCAAGTATCTTCTACCAACACAAGAGCCCATAAAATGCAAAAACAAATAAAGCATCCATCCAACTTAGTGCTCTCACCTTATTCTCATGTAGGTCTTTCCAAAGGGTGGGGATTCTGGTTGTTTTTGGGAGTTGAGGAAATTAATGTTCAGATAGGTTAGCTATATTTCTTCTCATCAAGTAGGGAGCCCGGGTATAATATAGCGAAGGCCTAGGCTCCTTCTGTTTCCAAACCCAGTGCCTGTTGGTACCTTGGACAGTGTATTATGTAGAGGGAGATGGGGAGTTTCCAAAAGCTAAGCATAGGCACTCACGAACTATACCTTGTCTATGTGTTATATAAATACTGTGTGTAATTTAGCTCATAGAAAAAGGCGGAGTCTCACATAGCTTTTAATTCATATTTTCATCACTAGGTGGATGATAAAAGCTTTCCAGTTCAAAAATTAATATACTTTTAAGAATTATTAGTATTAGATATAAATACCTAATATAGATACCTACTTAAATAGTACTAAGAGTAATTTTTATTGCACTCTTACAAAATGTTTCAAATACATGATTTTCTTTTTATTTTAGTGAGAATATTAATTTTTTAATACCTTATTTGTTTAGAGCAGTTTTAGATTTACAACAAAATTGAGAGGGAGGTACAGAGATTTCTTAAATACCCCACCCTGACACATGCCTACCTTCCCCCATTATCAACATCTATCACCAGAATGGTACATTTTATACCAAGGAGGAGCCCACACTGACACATCATAACCACCCAAAGTCCCTCGTTTACTTTCAGTTCACTCTTGGTGTTGTACATTGTACAGGTTTGGACAAATGTATAAGGACATGCATCTATCATTATAATATCATACAGAGTATTTTTCATGCCCTAAAAGTCCTCTGAGTTCCACCCATTCACCTGGATTTTGGCCATTCTAATTGTATAGTGGTTTTCTTTAATCTTTAGCATAATCTTATGAAGGAGATATTTTTATTAACTAAAAACCTGAGAGAGTACTGTCATTGACTCCTCTCTAAAACCCACCTCTCATATCTTTATTTTTTTCATCCTTGCTGCCTGTACTCATCCTGAACTATTTCCCAATACTTATGACACTGCTTCTGCCTGCAGTCCTGCCCCCATCCAACCTTCCTCCACATTCTGTCCAGTTTTCTTTCTTTCTTTCTTTCTTTCATGTTTAATTTTGAGAGACAGAGACAGAGTGCGAGTTGGAGAAAGACAGAGAGAGAGGAAGATACAGAATCTGAAGCAGACTCCAGGCTCTAAGCTGCCAGCACAGAGCCTGACATGGGGCTCGAACTCACAGCCCATGAGACAATGACCTGAGCTGAAGTCAGAGGCTTAACTGACTGAGCCACCCAGGTGCCCCCAGCTGTTTTCTTAAATGCAAGTCTATGCTTGCTAGAAAACCTATTGTCTATAAAGGAAAGTCAGCATTCTTTATTAGGTATTTCTTCTACTCTGTTCATTCACATCTTAATGAAGTAGGTGAATATACATTATTCTTTCAAGTAGACTGGTTGGGAAGGGAAAGGTAATGATTTAACTTTAGATTGATGGAGATGTAGCACTAATAAAACACATTTTTGTATTTCCTGTTTTGTGGATTCAGAGTTAAGAATCAACGGAGAGAGAAAGAATGAAAATAATTAGAGGCATGAAGTCTTAGCAGATCCATGGAAGGATGGATGTACTAATGCCAGTGGATATGTGAAGGTGTAGGAACACTTAGAAGAGATTGTGTGTGTGTGTGTGTGTGTGTGTGTGTGTGTGTGTGTGTGTGCGCGCTCATGCTGATACACATACACATATAACTTACAGTGGAGGAAGAACTATAAAGATTTCTGCCTCAAAAAGAGACTACATAAAATATGAATAGAAAAGACAATTGGACATATTTCATTTCAGCCATCCCCTGATAAGCATAGTCTTTACAAGCAGTAATTCAAATTAAAGAAAAAAGTTGCCTTAAGCATTTGAACCTTTTCATTATTTGTTTTCAGTATTGTGTGGGTGATCCACAGTTTTATAAGGTAATTTGAGAGCATGTTTGTGTGTCTGTGTGCAAGAGAGAAATGCAGAAATTTATTTTTAATATCTTCATTTATGTTTTTAATCAATGAATCATTTTCCAGGAATCTAACCAATGATGCTGAAGCCTCCAGATTTATTTTTAGTCAAAATTTTCCTGAATATTTAACATATATCCAAATAATTTTGTTAATTATATGTATTTTTTATTCTTTTAAAATATATGTAATTCTTTGGGTACCTGATTGGATCAGTCAGTTTAGCGTCAGCTTTGGCTTAGGTCACACCTCATGGTCTATGGGTTCGAGCCCCACATTGTGCTCTGTGCTGACAGCTCAAAGCCTGAAGCCTGCTTCAAATTCTGTGTCTCCCTCTCTCTGCTTGCTGCCCCCTCCCCAGTCACATTCTGATTCTTTCTCCAAAATAAATTAACTTTAAAAAGATTAATATATATACATATATAATTCAGATTAAATATGTATGTATATATATATTTCTTTTTCAAACTATGTATGTGCTTTAAAGGGTTAAATAATTTACAAAGTCTCTAATGAAATAGAGTTAGTGCTATTGCACATATTCCCAGCCCTAATTCCTGCTCCACAAAGGCAACCACATGTTTAGTTTTTATTTCTAATATCTACTTCCAGTTTTCTAATATTTCTTCCAGGTATTTTTATATTTCTGTTAAAAATAATTTTTATTTATTACTCCCTTAATGAGGAAGCTGTAACACTCATAATACTTCTCATCCTTGCGCATGTGCACACACATCTCATGTGCAAATCCAGCCACTTTCCTCTTTATTACATAAAAATTTATTTATTTATTTATTACACCCAAATTTATTACATCAGAATTTTGGTTATATCACTATTCAGAATCTACATCATCATGGATACCTACATATTATGCATTGCTGAGACATGTAACTTTGTTTCCTTTCCGTTAATTATTTGTATTTAATTGAAAAGTCATTTTCGTATCCTTAGTCCTGGGCAAACTTTATAAATCAAGTGTAATTTTCTTCTCAGTTTGTACAACTACATCTAAGGTTCTATCAAGGAGTCCCTCTGCTTTCTTCCTCAACATGGACTTGTTTTATCTTAGGCTTAATTTGTAGTTTTCATATTCTTACATTTACCATCATTGTGAGGACTTTTTTTTTCCCCCTCTACTGTGTAATAAATGTTTTACTTTCTGAATCCAGGTCTTTCCGTTTTGTTGATAAAATTACCTGTTTTGGTGGATCACGTCTCAGGAAATTCCGGACAAAATGTGTATGGGTGTTAATTTTTGAGACCATGTGTTTGGGTGGGGAAATGCCCACTCACTTAGATCTTTGGTGTTTCTCTGCAAGGACTCACAGGATTCAGAGGTAGTTGTGATCAGAGATACGGGTTATTACAGGGAAAGGGTACGCAGTATGATAGGCAGGGGACAGGACAGAGAAGCATAAGGCAAAGTCTGGAGAGGGGCCCAGGAGTGGTCTTCCAAAGGTGGTAATGGAGGAGGGCAGTTGTGGGGAAGAGCACTGGGTGTTATATGGAAACCAATGTGACAATAAAATATTAAAAAACAACAACAAAAGTCCCCATCATGGGATGACAGGGGCAGCGAGGCCCTGAACAGAACATTGTTCTTTCCTCAGCAGAAGCAACGAGAAATACGTTTCCAGGGTTTCTGCCTCAGGAAGTCTGCTTATAACTCAGAATGCTGGGTGGCTCCGTCGATTAAGCGTCCGACTTCAGCTCAGGTCATGATCTCACAGTCCGTGAGTTGAGCCCCATGTCGGCTCTGTGCTGACAGCTCAGAGCCTGGAGCTGCTTCAGATTCTGTGTCTCCCTCTCTCTCTGCCCCTCCCCCACTCATTCTCTGTCTCTCTCTCTCAAAATAAAATAAAGACATAAAAATAAAATTTCTTAAAAAACAAACCAAAAGAAAACAAACAAACAAAAAACTCAGAATGCAGAGATTTTTATTGAAGACTTATCATATAGGCACTTGTTGCCTTAGCAACCAATCACTATTACCAAAATTCCAAACTCCAAGAAATAAAGTGAGTGTTTACCATAAGTTATACTGTTTGCACAAGCAATCTAGAAGACTCGTATAGCAGAATTCAGTATCCCAGTCACATAAAACTACTTGTCAGTACAAAGTTGGGCACATTCTACAGTCCAGGTTCCCAGGAACCTTCTCAAAGGTCAGTCTCTGAAGCTGGTCCTCCTGGAGGTAACAATATCCCTTAAGCGAAGTTAACTCTTACAGAACAGGAATGTCTACAAACATCCTTCTTCTACTTTTACACTTGATACATTGTCTGGGCACACAGAGTACCAGATAGTCATTCATTTCTTTATGGAACTTGGAAGGTATGTGTTAGTGTTACAGTATGAAGCCAGATGCCACCCTCATTCTCATGCTTTGTGTGTGATCAGCTTTTCCTTCCTTCCTTCCTTCCTTCCTTCCTTCCTTCCTTCCTTCCTTCCTTCCTTCCTTCCTTTCTTCTTCTCTCTCTCTCTCTCTCTCTCTCTCTCTCTCTCTCTCTCTCTCTCTCTCTTTCTCTCTCCTTTTGGAAGCTGTAAGTCTTTCTCTGTAAACTCCATATTCTAAAATTCCAGGTGCTAAGGCTTTGAAATGTTAAAGATTATTTTTGCTGGATAGGTAGCAATTTTAGTCTGGAAGTCATGTCTTTTAATTTGCGGAAATAATTTGTTTTTAAAAATTTTTAATGTTTATTCCCTTTTTTTGAGAGAGAAAGAGACACAGAGCATGAGTGGGGGAGGGATAGAGAGAGAGGGAGACATACATCTGAAGCCAGGCTCCAGGCTTTAAACTGTCAGCATACAGCCTGATGCAGGGTGCGAATCACAAACTATCAGATCATGACCTGAGCCAAAGTCAGACACTTAGCCAAATGAGCCAACCAGGTGGCTCTTTGTGTTGATTTTAAAATTGTCCTCCCCTCTTCTTTTTTTCCTGCTCTCTTATTCTCTCTTATCCCATTATTCAGACTTTGTTCTTTTAGAATTGGTCATCTTATTTTCTTGAGGTTTGTCTCTTTATTTTCCAAGTGGCATAAAGGTATAAAAAAACAAGGATGAAAAACTCAAACAACATAAATAAAAACTTGATGTCCGGGATATTCTTTTGAAAATGTAGAAAAATAGAAACATTCAACTTAGAAAGTATATAAGGGAGAAAAATATATTTTAGCATTAAATATGAAAGATAAAGCACAGATGTGATAGGATATAAACCCAAACAAATATATTTTTAAAGATAACTTAAATAGATGAACCTTTATCTAAAATGAGCAAGAAAATTATATGGCAGAAGGTAACATTAGAAATTTAAAATTATGATACCTGTGGACATGTTTGAGATTTCAAATATAGTAAGAATACAGTACAAACCGCCAGACATATTGTTCCTGGAAGAGTGAAGTAGTATAAATTCAAACCCTAAATCTATCTAAGGTACATAGCTACAGCACAAACTCAGAGGACAACGTTGGTTCACTCAGAGCCCTTACCAAAATAGATGGGTTTCTTCCTTATCTGTATGGCACGCATCCTGCCCCAAATTCTTTATTATCTCTGTTGCCAGAGAGTGAGTTTTTCTGTAGTTCTTTAATCTTTTTCCAAGGCTGCAGCCCTCCAAATAGGCCAGTTTCTGTATGTAGCTCTGTTCTACTTCTTCATTCTATACAGGCACAGATTCCTCTTTGCATATAAGCTTTACAATTTTGGACCTTGGGTGACCTACACCAGGTGGAACTCTCCCCTCCAGCCCAGGGTAACTATAGCATCAGCTAAAATCACACTTGCTTTTAGTTTGCTTTTTGTTTCTGACCCCAGAAAATGGCCCCATCCTCTCTGGTTAGGTAGGCTTACCACTTAAAAGGATACTTGTTATATTTCATCCTAAATTTCCACGTTTGACTTGGAAGTTTATCAGGTTAATCTGTTTAAATCTGCCGTATTGACAGAACACAACATTTCTTCAGTTTTATTCACTTTTACAAGTGTTGCGTTTTAGACATTGTTTTCCCTATTGGAAAACAAGTGCTTTAGCACTTACAAACTGCTTTGGCCAAATAATTAAGATTCATCCTTGATCTTTGTCTTTCTTTCATACCACATGTCACTTTTTCATATCTGGGAGCAAATTTTCTTTTCCTTTCTACTAAAATTTGTCTTAACTTTGGATTGTTTTCATGACCTACACTACCAAAACTTTCATCCAAGCTATTGTGATGTCCTATTTTGTGTCCCTTAGTTAACATGGATGAGACTTTTAACAAATACTTTCATAAAATAATTGAAAAAAATCTGTGATCTGCTACTTTTTCTCCTGAAACATATTGAGCCTTGCAGCAAAATGGGTTTATTAACAAAAGCATACCGAATGAGCACTCACAAAGTGTGATCACTGAATATCATGCAACATACATGAAACACTCTTCATTAATGAGATCACCTCCAAACCAGACTTCCAATTTGGAGTATTCTCTTTTTGTTGGTTATTCTTTACATGTACTTTGGAACATTATGAATTTAAATCTAGTAATTACAACTTTTAAAAAATGTTCAACCTTGAGAAAAATGCAAATTCAAAAATGTGCAATCAATCCATGAAGATATACTATAATGTAGCCCCAAGTAGCTGTCTTGCAAGGTAGATAGAAACTTTCAATAATGACATTTTATTGCACAATAAAGCTTCCTATCTTGAACATAAAATTTGCCCAAAGAGGTATATCTGCTGACATAATTCTAAATATCATAATCATGATTAAGCTGTGAGACAATAATTCAGTAAAGGACTTCACATCCTCAGTGTATTAGCAGAAGGCATTAGTCTATAGTAATAGGTAATTCACATCCCATAAGTGATGCAGGAAAGCACCCATTGTGACAAACAAGGAAAATTAAAGCTCTTTTGTATTAATGACAGAGGCAAGATTCAACACAAACAAAAGAAAGTAGCCATAAGGAAGTCACAGCTTCAAACTTTCACAGTTCTAAGAAAAATATACGAATCCTGTAATAGAATCATATTAATGTCTTACATATGAAAAATAATAAAAATGAGGGAAAATGGAACACAATTTCAAATGTATTACACAAGAATGCTGAGTGATATATAAGAGAAGGAATCCAAGGATGTTTTGAATACAATATTTTAAATATATATCTTCATGTAAAGACAAAAGGAACTGAGAATAAATATTGTATTCTAGTAAATATACTTCTTTTTCACAGTGAAGAATTGGTAATTCTAAAACTTTTTATTTATATCTTATGATATAGATTCTTTTCAGATTAGAAAACACTATGGAAAATGATAGTTAAATGAACCCATGACCCTGGAATGGAATATGAACCAGAATAAAGCAAGTAAGAGTATTGAGGCAACTGATAGAGTGTGAACACCCCAGGGTTAGACAATATAACTGTATCAATATTCCGCTCCAAAGTTTGATTCTATGGTTATAAGTGAATAACTTTTTGTTTTTGTTTTTGTTCTTTAGTAAAGACATACATAATACTTACTGTATTTATAGGTAAAGGAGCTTGGTAATCTGCTCTCATCTAGGAAATGATTACCTTATCTGTATATAAATAAATGGATGCACGCATATATGTGAGAAATTGTAAAGCAAATATGATAGAACATATGGGATTCTGTTTGAAAACATTAAATCTGTTTTTCTACAATTTTTGAAATTTTTATCTAAGTCCAGAATTATTTCATAATAAAAGTTAGAAGCAACCAATAGGCTTCATATTTATAAACAATAGCCAGGTAGAAAATATAAAGACAAAACTTTACTTACAATAGAAATTTAAAAGATAAAATGCTAAGGAATGTTTAACAAGAAATATGAAATAACATTTTATAAAAGATATTTGAAACAAGACACAAGTGGATTTGAACATTACAGTTATTGTCTTAGATAGAATGGTAAAATACTATGATATATATATGCTCCCTAATTTAATTTATCAATTTAATGTGATACATTAAATTTTACCAACCTTTTTTTCCAGAACTTTTCAAGAACAAGTTATTGTAAAATTTATGTAGAAAAATAAATATGGAAACATGCATAGGAAAAACTGAAGAAAAAAACAATGAAGGGAGATAATTCTATCGAGCATAAAACATATGAAAACGAGTTCAACTTGGTTTTTTTTTTAACTTCATTTATAATATCAGAAATGCAGATGGAAAGGTTACTGACATATTGTTTCTCACAGTTTCAATTCAGGAGAAGTCAGCAAACTTGTCACAGGTGAACCCAAATACTGAAGGGAGAGTATGCCAGGTAGACATTTCAATCCTTGGAAATGAATGCAGGTCATCAGAAATGCAATTTTCCTCTTAATTTGTTATATATGTATGAATGTTTAAGGAAAAATGTATATTCTTGTGTTAGGATTTTCAGTATATGTATGAACCATACATATGAAAACTCTAACCTAAGAATAGATTGCAAGGTTTGTACATTTTATATGAGTTGGTATAAAATAAAATATAAGCATGTAGATTTATATATTGTAACCTTTGGAATACTCTCTCTCTCTCTCCCCCCCTCTCTCTTTCCTCTACTCTCCTCTCTTCTTTTCTTCCCTAAAATACAACCAGATAAATTAAAATAGGATACTGAATTCATTCAAATAATTTAAGAGAAAACTGGAAATGTGGAAAGCAGGAAAAAATCCAAAAAGGACAAAAACCTACCTGGTAAAGTTAAATCTAATTAATTAATCAGGTAAAATATTAATGGTCTAAGCATTCAAAAAGGTGGAGATTAGCACAACAAATTAATAGAAAAGGTGAACCAAATACATGCTGCCAATACGAGACGTACTGAATACATACAGACACAGATGAGTTGAGTGTAAATAGCTGGTGGGGCCCCTGGGTGCCCAGTTGGCTAAGCGACTGACTTAGGTTCAGGTCATCTCATGGTTTGTGAGTTCAAGTCCCACATCGGACTCTGTGCTGACAGCTCAGAGCCTGGAGCCTGCTTCAGATTCTGTGTCTTCCTCTCTCTATCTCTCCCCTGCTCATTCTCTGTCTCTGTCTCTCTCTAAGACAAAAACAAAAACAAAAACAAAAAAAAGAAAGAAAAGTAAATAATTGGAAAAATATTTACACCAACCTTTTGGCAGACAACAAAATGGGCAGATTGGCTATACTAATCTAATAAAATAAACTTTAAACACACAAAGAGACAGTGGAAGGTATTACATTATGGTAAAGGAAGACACCCATCAGGAAAATATAAACATTGTAAATGTTTATCCCTCAAATAACATAAAGCAAAATTTGATAGAATTAAAAACAAAATTAGACAATGCCACCATTATAAAAGAATATTCTTATACCTTTTCTGAGCATTTTAATATGAAATTAGACACAAAATCAGTAAAAAAATAGAATCTGAACACTACTAACCCCCTTAATCTAACTGATATTTATAAAATATTAAAGTAAAAGAATAAATTAGCTGCGGAATACAAATTATTTTAGTTGTACATGGAATATTCACCAAGAAAGACCATTTGCTGGACTATTAAACATGTCTCAGTAAGTATAAAAGAATCAAAATTATGTAGTGTGTCCTCTGACCACAATGAAATTATATTAGGTATTAATAGCAGTAAGATTTTTAGAAAAGCTCAACCTTCTGGAGATCAAACAATAAATTATGAGTTGGTCATGGCCCATATAAAATAAGATAAAAATTTGAACTGAAAGGCAAAAAAATAAAATATATCAAAAATTGTGGGATGCAGCTAAAGCAGTGCTTAAAAGGAGACCTAGTGTTTTAAATGGTTATATTACAGAAGGAGGAAGTTCTAAAATCACTGGTTTAATAATCCACCTTTAGAAAATAGGCTAAGAAAAACTCAAGTAGAAGAATGAAAAGGATAAATATAAAAACAGAAATGAAGAACATATTTTACAAGTATAGAAAGAAAAACCCACACAAGCTACTAATATGAAAGAATCAATAAAATTACCATACCCTTATGTAGACTGATCAAGGAAATGAAAGAGATGAAAAAGAAATGACCAAAATTAAAAATGCATGAGTGGTTCTTGGTATAGACCCTACAAACAGTGAGGGGGCAAGAAGAGAATATTATAAACAACTTGATACAATCAAAAATGGGATTTGGATGAAAAGGCTAATTCCTGGTGAAATAATGACAATTGACAAGAAAAGAAACTGAAAACTTAAACAGCCTTTTATCTATTAAACAAATTGGATGTGTTATTAAAAAAACTCAAATATAAATTCCAAGCTTAGATGGTGTCACACATGTGTTTACTCAAACATCCAGGAATAATGAATGTCAACCTTATACACATTTTTCAGAAAACAGGAAAAACACTGCACAAATCATTCACGAAGCCAGTATGACCCTAATACTAAGTTCTAACAAAGTTACAAAAATAGAAAATTAGACACCACTATCCTTCATGAACAGAGATTCTAGCTATTAACAAAACATTAAAAGACAAAATCCAAAAAGATGAGAAAAGGTAAATGCTGTGTTAAAGTAGAGATTGTTTTAGTAGTTCCAGGTTGAAAATCAACCAATGTATTTTGCCATATTATTATAATAAAAATGTAAGAACTTAACAAAATAGTTTTTACAAATTTTAAGCATTTATTTATTTTTGAGAGAGAGAGGCAGAGTGGGAGTGGGAGAGGGGCAGAGAGAGAGAGGGGGAGACACAAAATCTGAAGCAGATTCCAAGCTCTGAACTGTCAGCATAGAGTCTGATGCAGGATTTGAACTCACAAACCGCGAGATCATGATCTGAGCCAAAGTCAGATGCTTAACCTACTGAACCACCCAGGTGTCCCAGAATTTATAATATTTTTAATAAATACATAAAAAATCTCCTGACAAAATTTAACATCAGTTTTCATTAAAAACTCTGAAGCAAACTAAAGTGGGGTTCTCCTCTTTTGATGATGAGCACCTTATAAAACCTACAACTAACATATTTAATACTAAAAGATCAAATTCTTTCCTCTGAAGACTGAGAACAAGGCAAGCATGCTTGCTACTATCATTACTATTTAACATTACTGGGTGTCCTTAAATCACAATAAGACAAGTAAAAACAATTTGTAAGATAGGCAAGGAAGAAGTAAAAACTCTCCATGTTGGCATATATTTGTTTACATAGAAAATCCCACTGAATGTACTGGCTACTGGAATTAATAAGTAAATATAATGGCCAAAAAGTATAAGGTTGGCAAACAAAAATCTATTGTATTGATATAGACCAGTAGCATACATTTGGGACATGAAATTCTTAAACATGAACTTCAAAAAAATGCCAAAAGTTATAAAATGTTTAAGACTAAAACTAAGAAAATATATACAAGACAATTACACTGAAAAATAAAAACATTTCTGGGAAAAAATAAACCTAGAAATACATCATATTTTGGTATTGGAACAATAAAACAAACAAATAAACCCAACCAACCTTTGGCATGCTTCCAGATATAATGAACATAGCAAATGAAGAGGAAGGAAGAGGTTAGTTATCAATGGATGTCAACTTTTCAACTGTAACACATCAAGGTGTAAAACAATGGAATGATATCTATAAATCAGTTAGATAAAAGAATACAACCCTAAGTCCTATTGACAGTCAAGGCATTACTCACTTGTCATGGAGGGGGAAAATACGGTTTTGTTAAGAAATCAGAGAATAGGCCACTTGTAAATCTAATCTGAAGATATTACCAAACTGTATAACAAACAAAAATGGAGACTTCAGAGTAAAGATGCCTTAAACAATAAGGAAAAGAGACCTGAGAAATGAGCATTGGCCTATTTGAATTTGATGCTAAACTATTGTTAGGATCCATCTTTTTACGTAAATGTACCAGCAAATAAGGGCAGATGAACTAAAGTATTCATAGTGTAATAGTAGTAACTGACAACAGTGAATCTCCATTAAGTAAGAGAATGGCTGTAAAGGCTGTGGCAATCCATTCCATGATATTGTATGCAACCATTACTAAAAGAAAAGATTTGAACTATAGGACAATTGGGAAAGATTTCTACAAGGTATACTTACTGGGAATATCAAAAACAAGATGTAGTTAAACGTGTAAAATATACTGCTGCATTTTGTGAAACACCACAGAAATGAATAACCCAATGATCATATATACATGATTGCAAGAACTTTGAGAAGGGTACAAAATGGTACACATCGCCTTGTTATCATAAGTTAAGTTTGAGGGAATGTGGGTGAATTTTATGACTCTAATCAACTGTGTTTTATCATCTTTTGAGTTCCCTGAAACAGTGTAAAATATTCTAAGAGAATGATAATGGAAGCTACAAGATTTTTTTTAGTCTGGGAAGATGTACATCACTTCTGGTCAAAGCCAGTATCATAAAGCCAGCCTAGATTCAGAGTGGAAATAGATTCCTGTCCTTTTTTTTTTTTTTTTTTTTTTTTTTTTTTTTTTTTTTTTTTTTTTTTTTTTTTTTTTTTTTTTTTTTTGGTGAGTGACCAAGTCACACTGCAAAGAAGCATGCCTCTGGGAATTAGAGAAATTTCTGAAACCACCTTTTCAAACAATCATCACAATGGAGAAATGATGGGATGATTGAGAAAGGAGGATAACAGATTCAATATTTAAGGCCAAGGCTTGAGCAATTGTATTAATAAAATATAATCTTAACTTTGAAACAGGAAGGAGACACACAGTACAAATGGTGTGGGACAAGATCAGTATGGGACACACACAAATAACTTGTTTACTTAAAAACTCTGGATAGGGGTTTCCTGAAAAGTAGAAATTGAAGACTTTCATCATAACTCACTATATTATTTTAAAAGATTTTACATTTATACAGTGCATATTTTATTAAAATAATTCTTAAAGTTTGTTCTCTCCAAATTAATCTACACAGCCGATGCGATTCTAACAAAAATTCCAATAGGATTTTTAGTGAGAGTAGACTAGATAATCCTCAAATAAATGCTGAAGAATAAATTATTCAAGAATAACCAAAGCATCATAATGAATAAAAATGAGGAACCAGTTTTACAATATACTGATTTATTATAAAAGTAATTAAAATATTATCATATTGCTTCAGGGGTAAAGATATTAATGGATAAGAATATGACCTTAGAATGAAACTTACATTTATACAAGGACTTAGTATATGATAAAAATGGCATTAGTAGTAAATGAAAAAAAGGAAAAGGCTCTTTACAAGATGTTATAACAGGTAGTTAATATAAGAGGGATCTTGAATCTATTACACAAGTGACATAATTAAACACACTAGTAATCAGGGGCACCTGGGTGGCTCAGTCGGTTGAGTGTCCAGCTTTGGCTCAGGTCATGATCTCACAGTCCATGGGTTTGAGCCCCACATCAGGCTCTGTGCTGACAGCTCAGAGCCTGGAGCCTGTATCAGATTCTGTGTGTCCCTCTCTCTCTGCCCCTCCCCTGCTCACTCTCTGTCTCTCTCAAAATAAAACAAAGACATAAAAACTAAAAAAAAAAAAAAAAAAACCACCAAAACACTAGTAGCCACAGAAAAAAAATAGATACCATTTTTTTCCCAATTGACTGGTTAAAGTTAAAATGCTTGAAGATACAAAATTTGGCTAACATAAGGTAAAGTTGACTTCTCATTCACTTGAGATAGAAGAGTAAATTGACAAATCATTTCAACATTTATTGGTCAATCTAGTAAAACTGATAATGTATGTGACATATGGGAAAGTAATGTAACTGCTTATATGTCCTTAAAATTTTCTTGCATGTTTTACGTGTTTTACAATGAAATGTGGTTGACTATATTTATTGCTGCATCTTATTTTGCAAAGTGAAAATATTATAAACTATTCAGTAGGGCTATAGATAAACTATGGTGTATTCACAGGAAAAAATAATATATAAAATTAAAATGAATAAATTATAGCAAAAGTAGATCTCAAGTGATAAATTTAAGAGAAAAAAGTAACTTTAAAAATACCTAAGATAAAATTTATATTAACAAGAAAAACACACATATAGTATGTTGTTTTTATATATGCTTGTGTTGAAAAACACTGACAGTAAATGTAAAAATACACACTGAGTATTTGATAACAATTGCTTCTGGGACAGAAGGAAAATGAGATGAGGAGGAGAAAACTAAAATCTTCAAGTAAAGTGTGGTTTATTTTCTTTAAGAAAAAATTTGAAGTAAACACAATAGTGATACTTTTAACATTCTGGGTGATTTGCAAAAGGATATTTATTATATTATTCCTTACTTGACTATGGATAACAAAATAAAAACATTGAATTTTAGTCATTTAAGCTGCTTTAGCTATGCAAATATAAACTGATCCAAGAAAAGTTTGGTATTCAGAACAAATACTCATTGGATGTACGCTGTATTCCACAACATATAAAAGGATAGCTCGGCTGATCCTCAGAATAACCGTATGGAGTGGATGATGATTTTGTTACCATTTTATAGGGTACAACACTGAGCTGCAAAGAGATTAGGTTTATTGTATAAAGTCATAGATGTAGTTAGTGGTAGAATTGGAATTAGACAGCAAGGCACTGTGACTCCAGGATCTGGGTATTATGTGGGATTCATTCTTGTACTGTAAATTCATTGTTCCATGAAAATTAAGTTAGGAGATTTTATTATACAAGTTGGAAGGCATGACATGAATGTATTGGAAAAATATGGGCCCTGTTAGGCAGGACTTGGCTATCCTAAGGTTGTTTATACAGGGCTAGAAATGAAAAAGTTTGGGAATTTGGCAATTGGTACAGAGGGCGTGTGGTATTATTGGCAAACTAGATCTCAACCTCTAAACTGTCTACTCATTGGAGGGTAGATGTCAGGACTCTTGGAGGACAAAATGACAGGCTGCTGTTGATATCAAGTGTCAGACACACTAGATCATGAATAGATGGAAATCAATGTCTAAAATACAGTTACTAGACAGGAGAGAGAGAATGGACAGGATATTTAGAAACTTTGAGGAGTAAATTTAAAGCAGAGTCGCTATTGTGTCAAGACAGGAAACTCAATTGTCAGCAATACTTTTCGTGTTGATGGGATCATTCCTGCACCAGAGATTTCACATTACCCCTGCCTGGAACTTGGGATGTTGGTGACAAAGAGGAAGAGGAAGAACTGCAATATAGTTTGGGATCAGAGATGATATAACTGACTTTTGGAAAAACAAAACAAACATAAGAGAGAACCAGGTGATTTCCTCTTCTTGAAGGGAAAGAATATGCTCCCCAAACACATCTCTTTGTAATATCTCCCAAAATTGAAATCTTGGCCCCCCAAAATGATCTAGATATTAAATCAATGGGAAGGTAGGTCTTGAGAAAGACTGTCAAATCACCTTTTCTCCTGAGTTTTTTAAAGTCATTTATGTGGGGAGCAGCTAAGATCTCAGCTGCTTGGCCATTTCCTAGCCTAACTTGTCACTCCCTGAGGGGAGTTGCAAATAGGCAGGGAAGCTCCACTCCCTGTCAGAGAAGCCAAAAGACTAAGGATCAACCGCCTGCAGGCAGGGTGGCATCGGCCCCTCAGGCGCAGTGCTAAAACAATTTAGTCCGGTTCCTCTTTCACTCTGGTCCTAATCCCTTAACCCTGTTTCCTAGCAACCGACCTACGTCAGCTACGTCAGCTACGTTGTTTGTCCCACCCTGAAAGCCTTTATAAGAAACAATTCTCTGAATAAACTCTCTCTTTCTCTCGCCTTATCGGAAACCCAGAGTAGTGTTTTTATTCTCTCCGCGCCTCCCCCTCTCTTGCCCCGTTTCCCTCTCTCCCTCAGAAAAAGAACCCGCAAGGATTGACCGCCCCGCCAGCCGGGGCGGACACGACACATTCAGAGAAAGAATTATCAATCATATGAGACTCAGAGTATCCATTTTATGACTTAAAAGGATAAACTGGAAAAAAAAATTTTTTTTAATTGAGCTTATTTCTCTGGACATAGGCAGATTTGGGAGTCATTGGGACTTTCTCAAAGGGAGAGGACTTTTTAAGCTGGCAGAGAGAAAAATTTCTATTTCCACTCTGCTCTGCAAGAAAGAAAGCTACTGAGTCACACCATCTTTATTGCTTCTTCCAACTTAGCCCTCTGATGGAGTGGAGACAAGAAGGTAGAAAGTAGTTTTCCCTTCTTTTCTTCTGAGAAGTGGCTACTCTTTCTCTCTATGGGAGCAGGATGGGGTAAAAGCACATCTCACTAATATATCATTTCTTACACTAAAAGGGAGGTGAGCATAAGAGAGAGATTCTTCTCTCCCTCGTCCATTCAAGGAACACAGCCTGGAAAAATAATTGACTGTATTGTATTTCCTTGGCTTTGTTTACTATCCAATGCCAGAGAAAATGATAACAAGCAATCTTATAACAAAGCAACTGTTTGAGTTCAACTAATTCATTGAAGAAAGTTGTGCTGTATTTCATTACTCCATGTATCACATGGTGAAAATGAAGGTAGATTTCATTACTTTCGTACTACATTTTGTCAATCATAGTTTTAGACAAATCAAGCTGGTAAAGATTTTTAACTAGAAAACTTAAAGGATTATTATTTTATTCTTAAAAACTCAGACAGTTAATTATTGTTAAGGTGTTGAAATACACAGGATGATGGTTGTAAGCATTAGGCTTGAATTCTGATATGTTTTTAATGACTGATAATATTACATGACTTATTGCCACATAATCTTAATGAAGTTTTCTCCAGTGAGCTCACCTAAGTTCCACAAAATAAGCTTTTTAAGGTAGTTTGAATTATAAAAATAAATAAGTAAACTTTAATTTAAAAATACTGTTTCAGACACATTGAAATTTACTTTATGTGTGGTTTACTTTTGCTTGTGTGGAAAATGCTGGTGATTGGACTTTTTATTGGTTTGTGACTTGAAAAGGCAGGTCAGGGATCATTAGGGAAAGAAAAAGCCAGAGAGTAAAATATACCTAAAATGATTTTTAGGAAAGTTTAAAGATCAAGTTGAAAATTTCTGATATATTCTCCTCATTTGAATCTCCATTACATCTCTTCCATTTCACTTAAAAGTACAATATTCTAACTTTCAGACTTTTTTTATTGTGTTCTTTTTATAACCCATGTAGACTGAGTCTTTGAGTTCAAGAACTATATCATACACTGTTGACATCCCCAACTACAACTGAGTAGAAGACCTCTTGATACAAGTTTAAAAGGCATTCTTTAAAATTATTAAAGACAATATGATCTTAACGGTTCTTTAGGATAAATATGAGGGCATCGTCTACAAACTATTCCTTTCCCATGTGGACACAAATGCAAATTGAAATTCGTTGTCACAACACAGAGTCTCATGGACAATGCCGATATTCCTAGCTCATCTTGACCAGACCATCCTTATTCTACAGTGAAGTCACAGACAGCAAACCTAGACTAACTAGGATTATTCTAAGTATCAAATACTGATATCTAGAATGAAAAAGGAAGGTTGAATATTACAAAATAATAGCCCTCACTAAAAACTAGAAGCTTTTAAAAATTATGAAAAAATAAAAATAATAAAAATTATGATTTAGTGTCTCCTAAGTATAAAGATAGCACATTATTGTTAAATTTATAACAGACACAAAAATGAGACTCTAGGGAACTAACTTAGGAGAGTATAGACTAGAGATGTCTAATAGGACTTTCCGTGGTGATAGAAATGTCCTACATCTGTGCAGTGTCATGTGGTAGCCATTATACACGTGTGGCTATTGAGTTCTTAAAAAGTAGCTAGTGTGACACAAGAACTAAATTTTTAATTTTATTTACTTTTAATTAATTTACATGTAAATAGCCACCTGTGGCTGGTGCCTACATATTGGATAGTGCAGTGGGACCATTTTGCAATTAAAACTTCAGATTCTAAGTTACTTTGAATCTCTGAACCCTAGGAGCATAAACTTTAATGTCACTTATGACTGAAGCAATAGAAATAAAACATTATATAAAGGTTTAGATTCTGAAGAATATACCAAAAAACAGAACTATAAGAGACTCTTAAATACAGAGAAAAAAACTGAGGATTTCTGGAGGGGTGTTGGGTGGTGTGATGGGCTAAGTGGGTGATGGGCATTAAGGAGGGCACTTGTTGGGATGCGCACTAGGTGTTACATGTAAGTAACTAAATTCTACTCCTGAAATGATGATTACACTACCCACTAACTAACTTGGATTTAAATTAAAAAAAAAAAAAGTAAACCCAAGGGAAAAAAACAACAACAGGGCAATAATGTAGTTAATATTAACTGGAAATGCTTTCTACATACCAGACACTGATTAAAGGGTTTTACAAGGGTTAACTCTTTTTTTATATCTCATAACAATCCTTTAAAATTAGTACTAGTATCACACCCTTTACTATTATTACACCCTTTTATTAATGAGGAACATGAGGCACAAAGACATCAAGTGAATTGTCTAGAGCATAAATGTTGGGATGCAAACAGATGGCCTTACCCAGAACAGAACCTCCAAGTATAGTTTTCAGCTTTCCTGGGATATATATCATAATTTACCAAATTTAAAACACTGTTGATTTAAGATCCTCCATTATTTTATTCACCTCTAAGAAAAGAAAAACAACCACAAATATTGCCAGTTAACTGACAGGCCACTAATCACAAATGCAATCAGAAATGTTAGGACATGGAAAAAAAAATTGTGACTTAGTATAAGGAAATATTTTAGTACTGCTGAAGAACATTAGGTCTTTTTAGTTATAAGTAACCATCTACTTTTTTTCAGTCAGAATTGTTTAATGTTTGAAGGAAGGTGACCTGTGACTGATAGAAAGTTCTAATTTTTCGGAGCACCTGGCTGTCTCAGTTGGTGGAGCATGTGACTCTTGAAGCAGGGAAGAATTCTGCTGGAAAATAGTGCTTGGAAAACTGGACAGTGGCAAGAATGAAACTAGACCACTTCCTTACACCACACACAAAAATAAATTCAAAATGGGTGAAAGACCTACATGTGAGACAGAAAACCATGAAAATCCTCCGGTAAAAAGAAGTGGCAACCTCCTTGACCTCAGCTGCAGAAACTTCTTACCACACATGTCTCTGGAGGCAAGGGAAACACAAGCAAAAATGAACTGTTGAGTCATCAGGACAAAAAGTTCTGCACAGCATGGAAAGCAATCAATAAAACTAAAAGGCAGCTTATGGAATGGGAGATGGTATTTGAAAATGACATATTGTGTAAAGGGTTAGTGTCCAAAAATCTATGACGAATTATCAAACTCAACACCCCCCCCCAAAAAAAAAACAGATAATCCAGTGAAGAAATGGGCAGAAGACATGAATAGACACTTTTCCAAAGAAGCCATCTAGATGGCTAACAGACACACGAGAAGATACCCAACATCACTTATCATCAGTAACCATCTACTTTTGAGTAAAATACTTGAAGCTGGGTTTGTTATCATGGCCTGAAGATAAGAGACTAAGTGAGAAGATTGGATTTTAATAAAACTTTTCAGGGACTGTATCTTTTAGTCAAAATAAGGACAGGAGAGGATGCATTTAAATTTGATATTTGTCAACTGTGATTATTCATGATGTAGTCCACGTGTGCACCAATGCTCCATACTTAGTAAAGGAGAAATACAGATGCTTCAATTGCATTTTCAGGGATAAAATGGGACCACATTTTCCTTGGTTTTGATGGGACTGTATTCTAATCTATTTCTGCCTCATCATAGACTTGCCAAAACCAAGGACTGGAACAACCATGAGGCAGGTCTCTGCAGCAGTAAATCCATTGTGGCTGCTCAAGAATAAAATATTTTTATAAGAAGAAACTATTGGAAAATTTAATTTAGTACACTGTCACAATGTCTTCTTAATGATACCCATGTACTTTACCTGGAAAGCCTTCCTTGTCTCCCTAGGCAGGTGTGTACTTTATCCTAAGCTCCGATAGCTCTTTATGTAAAAATGATGTCACAGTGCTGTAATTAAGTGTTTTCAAGTCTGTCTCTCTTTTACCCAATACACTTTTCGTGTTGTGTCTTTTTATCTTAAGGCTTTAACATACAAAAAACCTCCTGGAACATATTAGAAACTCACTTTTATTTACTAAACAAAGAGTTATCCAACCATGGGCACTTAATGACTATCAGGCAAACAAGAAAATTTAAAAACTTTTAGGTGCCTATGACACTGCCTGAATATATTTTGACACTACAGAACTTCACTAACAATTACTATTAAAATAGTTAATTTGGTATAGTATATATATGTTGCATGATCTGGTCAGAATCCATTCTCCCTTATGGGATAAAAGGCTCTCTTTTGGGGTGCAGGAAGTTGCTGAACTCGTAAGGGGTGGATTTAAAGTTTTTTTTAGCCTTTTGGCATCCATGTGGAGACAGTCTATATGAAAATGGGACCATCAAAAAGGAAAAGAAATAGAAATGGAAACATAGAGTTCCAGTAGCCTCATTTGAGCACCTACATCTAACAGTAAGTATACTTTTCAATTACTTAAGCTAATAATTCCTTCTTTTCTCCAAGCTAGAATAAATATTAGGTGAAAAACTTGTTGACTTGGAAGGTAGCCTTTTCAATGATGCAGTATTGAAACAAAATACTTCATGTGTCTTTCTTTACACATTAAACAGCTATTATGTCCTAGCACTTATTTTGTTTAAAATTGAAGATTTTATTTATTGGTCCCAATTTCAAAACCTTTAATATGTATCAGCTAATACTCAGTACTCAGTCACTACTTGTAGACATTCCCTTGATAGAGTTTGATAGAACAGCTGCATGTAGAAGTGTAAATATCACAAGAGTGTCCTAAAGTACATTTCAGGTCACATACCATGTCTGTCCTACAAAAAGAATACTGATGCTTATCTCTTTCAGCCAATATTTAATTTGCATTTTTGTCTACACATTATGATAGATACTAATTTTTGAAAACTAAATAAGAACCTATGATCTAATAAATATTGTTTAAATCTATGGCTTTTAAGAAAACAATACCATAATTTTTCACCTACCAAAAAGCTAATTAAGAGATATGTGCACACTAGAATTAATGGCAGAGTGGAGTAAACACTTGAATTTTGGCCTAAACTTGAGATTACTATCAACAACAACAAGAGCAACAAAAATTGAGGATAATTGCTTAGTCTTTCTGATTCATGTTTAAGAACAAGTATATTGGATTAGATTATGCCTAAGACTTCTTTAACCTCATATAATCACAAAATGTGGAATGAGGTCCTTAAGAGGTCAACAGTGAGAGTTCTCTGATTCTGAATAAAATTATAAGGACTCTCATATTTCATTTTACTTTATAAATCTTCTTTCTGACTAACGTATTCCATTTTCACTGAATGAGATCACCTCTCTAGTGTTGTTAGAATATACTCTCTGAACCAGTGCTAACTAATTTTTAATTGATGTTGATAGCTATGTTAGTAACCTGGCTCATGGAACCAAACTAAATTATACTAGAAACAGGATTCAGAAAAAGCTCTATGTAATTTATCTCTGAAATGTTCTATTCCCAACATGAGTACATTTTTATCACTGAAAGACTAAGAACAATTCTTAAGTAGGTATTATTAAGATAAATTAAGTATCGAGACGCCTGGTGGTTCAGTCAATTGTGTGTCTGACTCTTGATTTTGGCTCAGGTCATGATCCTAGGGTGATGTGGGATCAAGCCCCATGTGGTTCTGTTCAGCATGGAGCCCCCTTAAGATTTTCTCTCTCTCTCTCTCTCTCTCCCTCTTCCTTTCTCCCCCACTTATTCACTCTCCCTCTCTCTATGTCAATAAAAATTAGAAAGATAAATTAGGTACTTTTAGATAATAATTATCTATCTATATCTCAGGAACTGTGCAAAGTACATTACATGACTCATCTCATTTAATTTTCATTCTAGCTTTTGATAAACAATACCTAATGGATGAAAACATGGGCTAGTTGGTGTTTGTGCCAGAATTCAATATTTGGTCCCTTTGCCCAAATTTAACCATAGGTTTCCAAACCAAAGCTATATCCTTTCAAAATATGTCTTTACTCTCATAATTTATACAGATTTAAAGAATATAGTTTTTTTCCATTTTATTTGTAACCCCAGAGAAGACCACAGAATTGAAAAGCATACAATTTAAAGTAATGTATAATTGAAAGAGTGGAATTTCTTCTTTTGAAGTGTTCTGAAATGTTTCTTCTATCTTAGAGTACCACTATTGCTTTATTCAAGATGGATTAGATTATGCTGTTGTAAAGAATAACCTCAAAAATCTCAACAATGTTACATCACGAAGGTTCATCCTTCGTGTGAAGTCCACTGTAAATCCAAGCGACTCTCCAGGTCAAGCTATCTCCATGGTCCAGGCCAAAGAAGCCTCCACTGTCCTGTCGCTACACTGCCAGGAGCCACACCGGCCTTGCTGGATGACATGGTCACAGTAAGGAAATGGCAGACGTTGCACGGCTCCTGCCATGAGAGGCGGAACAGGTATCTCCTTCTGCTACTACTGCTCATGTGAAATTAAGCCGATTGCTATTGATTAGGCCTCACAATGTTCCAAATCAGGCTGATATTCCCCATACAGTTACCCCATAAGAAAAGGCATATTCTTGCCCCTGCATAAGGGATTTTAGATCAAAGTGTTGCAGATGTTTGCCAAAAGGCTCTTCTAATAAGCCTTGCAGACACAAAACATAAGGGAGGCTAAGAACCCAAGAGTTACAAATAACTCTGGCCCAGAGAAAAAGAGCCTAGCTTGGAGGTAGAAACAGACAAGGACCGGACATTAGTTGCTGCATATATTTTTGCTTTTGGAGTCACATCTATCCTCCCTTGTACTGACCTCAGCTATGAGGATGGATAAGAAACTAGAAACCCAGGTGCAAGGTCAATGCACACAGGGCCCCCATTATGCTTACATCAAGGGAAGGGCTTTCTCTAGCAACTTGTTAACAAACATTCTTTCTCTTGTGGTTTATGAACTAGATAAAATAACTCCCAGCCTATCTATATACAATTTAACCTATGTTTTAGTTTTAGCATTACTAACTTAAATAATATGTATATTATCCTATTTATTACTAAACACATCTTGTTATTCTCTTAATTGTAAAATTTACCTTACTGTAAGTGCGTTACATGATTTAGTTAAAACATGTTAATTAAAAACAAAGTCATAATTATTGGCCAAAACCCAACCCGTACAGAATAAGATGGGTTTGTTACTTTCTTAACCTTGAGGACTGATGTCAAGGATAAATTGGACTGGTTCTACAAAAATACTTCTGTAAAACTTGTCTCTGTACACCTTTGATGATTGAAACACCTTATCACTAAGAGTTGGAAACTGAAAACAATTTTTATTTTCTGATGTCATATTATTGCTTAACAAATAAAGAAGAGACCAAAGCAGACTGAAGGAGAGAGATGTCTGCTTGGTGATGAACAACGAAGAATAAAAAATTGTGGCTCTCTCATCACTCTCTTGTGCTGACACCGTTCATCCTTTCAGGGACCCCCGGACCTGCTGGAGCTGGACTTCGGCACTACACCATCTCATTGGCCCCCCATTGGTCAGAAAAGTGGACTACTGTCAATTAAATATTTCAGTCTAGAAACAAAAAGTATCACTCTTACTTTAAACTCATTGTCTATACCTGGAAAAGGGGGTTTTGGAAATAGTCTTCTAGACCAAAGAAGCAGAAACTTGACATAGGGAACACTAGCAATGTCGTCCGCAAGCATTGTTAACACAGAATATCCAAAGTCATCGTGCAAGTGTGACCAAGTGGCAGAGAGTGAAGAAATCAGAAGGATCATGCCTGAGACATTAATTTGCCCTGGGTACAAGAGTAGCACTTCAGCTATAATCTGGTCATACCTTACTTCAAGGAAGGCCAGGAAATATAATATAGATATGTGGTCAGAGATGAAAGAAAATATGAAAGAAAATGAATTTGGAAATGGTCAAGTATATTCTGTCACATGGCTTTGTCCGGTCTTGGGATCACTCTTCACCTGAATTTAAATTTTAATGCTTTCTTCTCTTCAAGCTAGTGCAAATTTTTAGCACAGATATCTCTCCCAAATTCCAACTCATACCAAATTGCATATTGCATATATCGAAATCAAGTCCACAACTTGATTAACACTCCAAACTACTCCACCTAAAACAGCTGCATGTACTTTCTACAATAGCCAAAATGTCCATCAACTGATGAATGGATCAAGAAGATGTGGTATATATATATATATATATATATATATATATATATATATATATATATATACACACACACACACACACACACACACAATGGAATACTATATGGCAATGAGAAAGAATAAAATCTGGCCATTTGTAGCAATGTGGATGAACCTGGAGGGAATTATGCTAAGCGAAATAAGTCAGGCAGAGAAGGAAATATACCATATGTTTTCACTCATAGGTCTAACAGGAGAAACCTACCAGGGGACCATGGGAAGGTGAAATGGGGGGAAAAGAGTTGGGGAGAGGGAGTGAGTCAAATCATGAGAGACTTTTGAATGCTGAGAAAAAACTGAGGGCTGAAGAGGGAGGGGGGAAGGGAAAGGGGGTGATGGTCATGGAGGGGGGCACTTGTGGGGAAGAGCACTGGGTGTTATAAGGAAACCAACTTGGTAATAAACTATTTAAAAAAAAGAAAACTCAGTAAAAAATTGTGAGATCAATATATGGTACATGTTCAAAAGATATTTATATAATTATTTAAGGAGTTTTGATAATGTGCAATGATATTCTGGATAATAGAGGAATCAGACTAACATTATTGGTATCTTGATTAGAAAAGGGAAGGCAAAAGACAAATATTTATTTCTTTCATTTGAGAAAATGTTTGCATTTTTCATTGATTAAGTAATAGTGATGCTAATCCACTTTCTCAATGGTCAGAATTTTCTCTGAGGATTTCTTTTCTTTCTCTCCTTCTCTCTTTTATGTTGCTGGCAGCCTTTTCTGGGATGGTTTATTGAACATTCAAATTTTTTAACTAGGCAACCATTAAAGATAATATATGGCCATAAATACAGCTTTCTCATTGATGAAAAACAAATTTATGGAAATAAAGATCTTTTCATCCAGTTTAATCTAAGTACTTTTGTTAAGTACTTAGACCTATATACATTAATTGACAAATAGATAAATTTATATTTGAGTTTTCTTTTAGGGACTGACAAGAAGTTTGTTTGTTGTTGTTGTTTTAATTGAAGTATAGTTGACCCACCATATTACATGGTGATGTGACAAGTTTATATGATATCCTGTACTGATCGCAAGTGTTGCTACCATCTGTCAGCATACAATGCTGCTACAATACTATTGACTGACTCCCTATGCTGTACCTTTATCCCCCTGACTTATCCATTCCATAACTGGAAGCCTGTATCTCCCATTACTCTTCACCCACTTTGCACATCCCCAACACCTTCCTCTGTGGCAACTATCAGTTTGTTCTCTGTATTTATGAGCCTCTTTCTGCTTTTTTTTTTTTTTTTGCTTATGCCTATGTTTCATATTTTAGATTCTACATATAAGTGAAATCATATAGTATTTGTCTTTGTATGACTTATTTCCCTTAGCATAATACTTTCTAGGTCCATCCATGTTGTTGCAAAATGAAACATCTCATTCATTTGTATGGTTGAGTAATAGTCCACTGTGTGTGTGTGTGTGTGTGTGTGTGTGTGTGTGTGTGTGTGTGTAACATCTTTATTCATCTATCAGTGGTTACTTGGGTTGCTTCCATATCTTGGTTATTGCAAATAATGCTACTGTAAATATAAGGATGTATATATCTTTTTGAACTAGCATTGTCATTTTCTTTGGATAAATCAGTAAGTACCCAGTAGTAGAATGATTGGATCATTTTAATTCTTTAAGGAGTCTCCATACTATTTTCCACACTGACTGCACCAATTTCTATTCCCACTTAATAGTGAAGAAGGGTTCCTTTTCCTCCACATCCTCACCAATACTTGTTATTTTTTGTTTATTTGATTCTCCCCATTCTGACAGGTGTGAGGTATGAAGTGATATCTGTGTTTTTTAAAATTCTTTTAATGTTTATTTATTTTTGAGAGGGAGAGAGATACAGAGAGAAAGCAGGAGGGGGCAGAGAAAGAGAGAGGCACAGAATCTGAAGCAGGCTCCAGGCTCTGAGCTGTCAACACAGAGCCCTACGTGGGGCTTGAACCCTCAAACCGCGAGATCATGACCTGAGCCGAAGTCGGACACTTAACTAACTGAACCACCCAGGCGCCCCTCTCATTGTGTTTTTGATTTGCATTTCCATGATCAGTGATGTTGAGCATCTTTTCAAGTGTCAGTTGCCCACCTGTATGTCTTCTCTGGGAAAATGTCTAATCAGGTGGGACTAAAAAGGAGTTTTGATGAATAGGTATGCACGTGTATACACTTCAGGGAATAAGTGATTAGGTATAACAGTATGTTTTCCTATGTTAATGTTTTTCAGAGGGATGCTCAATGTGAAGTGATAGCCAGATAACCTCCATCATGATATTATCCCTTTGAATGAATTTAAACTTTGTATGACTGGTGACAGGTGTTATACTATTTAAAAATTATATAAAATGAAATCAGTTAATTTAAATGGAAACCTGAATTTTCTACCACTATTAATTACTCCTTTGAACAAAATATTGAAGTCTCATGAGTGAGGTCTTTCAACATTATAATTAACATCATGGACCTTGGATTTAGACATCTTAGTCTGTACTTAATTTGTTTTTTGTCATCATAATAGAAATAACACTAACTCATAGGACTATGTGATGATTAATGACCATGTTTTTGAAAATCATTAAAACAGAGTCTGGCCCCCACTAATTGTTAAACTTGTCATAGTTATTGCATTTCTTTGTTATTGTTATTATATGCTTTTAAATGTGTTATTTACTTTCTCTAAATCTCCAGGTCCTTACCGGGATCAATGAGGCTATGCCATTTATGTTAAAGGGTGTTTTTGTAAGTATAGATTAGTTATTGTTAGTTCATAGAATGCATTACATAAATTATAGCTAATATTTTGTTTCATTGTTATGAGTATTATTATGTTATTATAGTTTATTTATTTACTAGCTATGTGAACCTTAACAAAATTATTTAATCCCTCTCTGCCTTAGTCTCTTCATCTGGAAAATTGGAACAAGATTATTTTACCTTAGGGACTTTTTTTATAAAGGCAAACAGAGTTTATAGTAAGCATTCAACAAATAATGACTACAATTATTTTCATATTGTCGTTGCTATTCTTGTAGGTTATTGTGATGATTTAATGTGGAATAACCATTCATAATATAAAACAATCTGCTTTTCAGTCAACTCAGTGAAGTTCTATCCACTGATTAGAGATTCAGCGATTAAAAATACCAAATAAGTTGTTTCCCATACTAGACTATTTTAATATTCTATGAACTATACTTTGTTACACAAACAGATATTTGCAAATGGGTGAGATGGGAATATTTTCCTTTTATTTGCTATATCAGTTCTGTTATTTGGCACTGTTTTCAAAATAAAATCTCATATCCAATGGGAAAATGAAAACTGACATTTTCAGATGTCATCACTTCCAGGAAAGTTATAACACATTATTTAAAAAATTAGGGGCATCTGAGGAGCTCAATTGGTTAAGCATCTGATTTCAGCTCAGATCATACTCTCACAGCTCATGATCTCGAGCCCCACATCCCGCTCTATGCTGACAGCTCAGAGCCTGGAACCTGCTCTGAATTGTCTCCTCTCTCTGTCCCTCCCCCACTTGTACTGTCTCTCTGTCTCTGTCTCTGTCTCTCTCTCTCACTTTATTTCTCAAAAATAAATAAACAGTTAAAATATTTTAACTAATAGATGTGCCAAAAGATAAGAGAGACATGACCTTCATTATCTGATGAGTAATTAAATTTGCTGGCGAATAGTACAAGTTTATTGGACAAATAAATGGCTGTTCAGTCTCCTTTATGTCACCTGCCAAGCATAGTTTTCTTTAGGACATTAAAGAGCTATTTCAAAATTTCCAGTACAATTTAACCTATTTTTAGATTAAACAATTCTTTATGACAAAATATCTAATATTAAGGATTAATCATGAAAAAGAAAATCAGAAGAATATACATTTACCTTATATTTCAGTTTTCAATGATATTTATTAGTAATATGAACACTTTCTCTTATACACAGGACTTACAGAGTCCTTGTTAAATAATTCCCAAATGGTGAAGAATGTTATTAATGGCGCCCTCCCCTTGAGTTTTCCTGGGATGGTCCTGGCTAAATATCTTATATGTTATATGATTATTAACTATACATCCTTTCTTCTTCATATTGTCTTGCTTTTAATCACATATTCTGTGATCTCCATGCTCAGACAAAATGTGAGCTGCATCCTGAAAGATGAGTAGAAGTCAGATAAAGAAGGTATGGAACTGGGAAGAATAGACGAGAGGGAATCACATGTTCTAAGACTCCTAGGAGAGAATATTTTTGAGAAGCTTAAGTTCACAGTGATGGAGTGTAGCATTTGAGGCATATGAAGTGTTGTTAAGTCTAAACATGAAGGCAAGAGCCGTTCCAATCCCCCACATTTTTAATGGAACATCTTAATGGCTCTCTTTAACATTACTTTTCTTTAATAATTTTATTTTATTTCATTTTAAATTAGAGTTGACTTGATCTTTCAGCAACACTGCCCTGCTCATACACCTGGTTGTCAATGATAGACATCTTCTGAAGACACCGATTCTGTCATAAAATAGGCTTCTTTCTATATCTCTTCATCCTTTGCCCATGACCTCTATATAACCATGAATCTGCAGCTTGCTGTAGACTGAAAGTGTTCCCCTAAAATGCATATGTTCAAATCTTAACACCCATTGTGATGGTTTCCGGAGGTGGGGCTTTTGATAGGTGATTAGGCCATGAGGGTGGAGCCTCATGAATGACTAGCACCCTTATAAAACAGAGCCCAGAGAGCTCCCTTGCCACTTCCACTGTCTGAAGACACAGGAAAAAGATCACTATTAGTCAGAAATTGGGCTCTCACAGATGGCAAATCTGCAGGTACCTTGATCTTGGACTTCCCTGAACTGTGAAAAATGTAGGAGAAATAAATATTCATTAGAGCAATCTGGACAAACTACACTACACCTGAAGTATAGTTTTTGAGTGATTTTCCTTCAATACCTACTACCAATTACTAATGAACGTGTCCCTTTAGTGGACATTACAGGAAGTACAGATGTCTCATGGTCCACTAGCACAGTTCTCCTAAATATTTGAAATTCACTTTTAGCAAGAATGGATTTAAGTTGCTTGCTGGGTGCCCTAGAAAGGACCTTGTAACTGGAAGAGAATGAGTTAGAAGTTAAATAGGGTTTTATGATTATTTTGTTATTTTATGGTTTCTCTGCCTATGAACTATGCTTGTGTGTCTCACCCATTTCCATAAAAATCACCTTCTTTTTAAAATGGGCCTGTATCCCTAGCAGTGCTATTTGTAGCAAAGTGGATGGACCTTGAGGGTGTCATGCTAAGCGAAATAAGTCAGGCAGAGAAGGACAGATATCATATGTTTGCACTCATAGGTCTAACAGGAGAAACCTAACAGAGGCCCATAGGGAGGGGAAGGGGGGAAAGAGAGTTGGGGAGAGAGAGGGATGCAAATCATGAGAGACTATTGAATACTGAAAAAGAACGGAGGGCTGAAGAGAGAGGGGGATGGGGAAAGGGTGGTGGTGGTAATGGAGGAGGGCACTTGTGGGGAAGAGCATTGGGTGTTTTATGGAAACCAATTTGACAATAAATATTTTTAAAAAATAAATAATAAAAAAAATTGGCCTGTATCACAATGCATTTTGAAATGGAGAGTCTGGAATTAAGGTTCTACTCAAGGCTCCTTCCATTAGTCAGCTATGTGACCTTGAGTAATACTGTATTTTTGGTAGTTTTAATTTTGTTTTGGTTTTTTTTCATAATAAAAGAGTTGAATTTGTGCTTCTAAATTTCGACAAGATTTAAAAATCTCTTAAAAGGTCCTTGTACCTTAGGAAGATCCTCAAGCATTCAGACTGTTTTGCCCTGCTAAACAAAGCACAAATCATGGCTTAAGGCTTTTGGGACTTTTGGGACGTGATGTGCTTCTCAGACAGCATTCATCATGTGTTATGTGGCAGTCTCAAAGCTTGGGCTGCCCTGCTAGCCCGTACTACAGACAAGGAATCTTTCCTACTCAGCCTCACAAAGTAATCACTGCTGCTTTTGCATTAAAGACATAATTTGAGGCCAAATTCATACAGGGAAACCAGCACAGATTACTCGGGTCCAAGGTTCTTAATGGAAAAATTCTGCACCAACTAGTGAGATAATAATCTTGTCAATGTTACAAATCAAATTTTTTAAGCTTCTATGACCGACAGAAATTGAGAATTCTTATTAAATTATTTTCTTTCCTGAGAATAAAATTAACAAGGGCATTCTGAAGATTTCGAGAGACTTAATACTCCCTCTTTGTGTATTTTATGGATTGTTAGTGATGTGACCAATGTGTACTCTTTTGGTGGGCATATTTTTCACATAACTTGTGTTAATTATTTCTTTGTTTCAAATGTTTATTTAAATTTTAGTTAGTTAACATATAGTGTAATATTAGTTTCAGAAGTAGAATTCAGTGATTCATCACTTACATACAATACCTAGTACTCATCCAACAAATGCCCTCCTTAGTGCCCATCCAGCTCAGCCCCCACCTACCTCCCTCCATCAACCCTCAGATTGTTCTCTACAGTTGAGTCTCTCTGGGTTTTTTTACCCCACATGTTTACATGTTTTGTTTCTTAAATTCCACATAGGAGTTAAATCATATGATATTTGTCTTTCTCTGACTGATTTATTTCACTTAGCATAATACACTCTAGTTCTGTCCATACCATTGCAAATGGCAAGATTGCATTCTTTTTGATGACTGAGTAATATTCCATTATATATATATGTACATATACATATATATGTGTATATATATATATATACACACACACACACACACACACACATGTATATATATATGTATGCATGCATGTCACATCTTATTTATTCTTTAGTAGATGAATATTTGGGCTCTTTCCATAATTTGGCTATTGTTGATAATGCTACTATAAACATCAGGGTGCTTGCAACATACAAATTTTTAAAAAGGAAAGATCAAGATCAGACTTTTTGTTTCCCGAGCCTTTCATTGTTTAACAAATGGAGTAGAAAGAAAATATTCTATGTAGTATCAACCATTTTCATTTATTTCTTTTTTAAAACTTAGATCTTGGAGACTGTGTTTAACAGTTTTTGACCAACTTTTATATATAAGTCAAGACTCTCATAAATGATTTCAATAAGTATAGTCTAGGATTTGACTTCAGGTTCCAAAATGATTATATAAGGTACCATCTCTATATCACAATGTTTTGTCTATATGTAATAGTGAAGAATATTGGAGAATAAAATATTTGTTGTAGCTAATTCAAATTTACTATTAAGTGATAGTATGCAAATATTGAAACTTTTACAAAGTGGCTTAACTCTTTGTTTCCTCAATATCAAAAATTATATGTGTCTACACATAAGGAATATGTCTTACAACATAAGGAAACAGTAGCTAATGATGGCGATCTCAGAAGACATGGTATAAGGCTGAAAATTAAGACGGGTACCTAAAGTTCCTGACAGCAGCCTCTTTTTTCAAAGAGACTTTTAACTGTTAGATTATTTGCTTCCTTCTTTTACGGTTGCCCTGAAGTCAGGTCCAAAGTTTTATTCCATAGTTGCTCTACCTCTCCTAATTTCTCTTAAAGCTGCGTACTTGGAGTTGGCAATTTATGGAAATACTCAGTCATGGTAAAACTTTGGAAATAATTTCATTCATTCATTCATTCAACATATATTAATTCCCCTCCCACCAAATAATACTAAAGACCTATATATGGCCTATGGGATGCCTAATTAAGTCTATCAGAGCCCACACACCCACAGAGCTCACAGTAGTTCACACTTTTTCTGCTACCCATGCTACAGGTTTGTGTCACAAATTTTTGTCAACTCACACCTGTCACTTTTAGTATAGTGCTTGGCACATAGTACTGTGCCTAACACTTATCTATTAGAGTTGAATCATGCTGACTACTCCCTGGTGCCCAATTTCACCGAATAACAACACGCTAAAGTTAAAAATGACCTCATTGTTTATTTACCCAGATGGTCTAATTCTATAGAAGAAAAATCTATCTTAGAATAAATAAAAACAGAGAAACTTGTTATATCCAAAGTCATACAGATCAAGAGCAGAGTTGGGATAGATACATTCATTATTTTGTCCACTGCTTATCATGATAGCTTCCTCACAATATAGTCGGCTATCTAAAGATTAAGTACAGCATACAATTAATAATGGTAAATATTTACAACTCCAAGTGCCTTATAAAACATATTTACTAAAAAGCTGATACAATTTGATGCTAGGTTTCCATATCCTAAAATTTTATTTGATGCCTATAACAGGTGTAATATTTATTCGATGTCTATAACAGGTGTAATATTTATTTGATGCCTCTAACAGGTAGGAAATTCATTATAATTCTGTAGGTGTCAACTCACACCTGTCACTAATGTCTCAGCAAAATGACTGTCCCTAGATACTAAGAGAAAAAATGAATTTCATGATTAATCTCTTTATCAACAGTAAAATAAATGACTCCCTCAGATACCCTGTTTGAAAATGTAGCTTGGGAACATATTCACAGCCTAGATCAAAATGAAGCATTTAGGATAAGAAAGAATATAATTTTCTGGAGGGCAAAGCAGAGCACTAGTGTTCAAAGGCAAATACATTGAACCATTGAATTAGAAAGACTAACAAAGAACAATATTAACTATGTTCTCAAAAGTTTACTATTATGGTTACCTGCAAGTTTTATTTTGTTTTGTTTTTGTTTGTTCATTTTTCAGTAATCTTGTCTGTCTCTTACAGCATTTCCCTGTTTCTGTGAGTTAAGGTGGTGTGTCACTCAAGGGACACTCCATGTGACATTTCCGTGTCAGAATCTCACTCTGGGCCTGGTTTGTCCTCACATCGCAAAAGCCATCCTTGGTTATTTCTAAGTACAAATAGCTCTAGAAAGGTCTTTTCAGTCTATAAGACCATAAAAAAGTCTAGCATGCTGGATTTTCACAATCATGTTAATAAAAATAAAATCTCACATTTATTAAGAATTTACACTGATCCAGATTTTATACTAAACACCTAATGTCGATTTGTATATTTAATCTTCACAACTCTTTAAAGTAGGTTATATTATCATCTGCACTTTACATGCAAAGGAAATTATATTAAAAAATCAGAACTGAAGCACATTATTTACCTGGATAGCTAGCAATATCCAATAATCACAAACATTTATCATAGATACTGATTTACACATTCAACCAAAATGATCCCATGGAATAGGTACTTTCATTATTCCGACTATATTAAATTGAAAAATATTGCAATTTGCTTAGTCTTACCACCAGTAAGAAGAGCAGTGGGGTGTTGGTATTTTGACCCATGCCATCTATTATTTCACTGTTCATTTGACATAATGGAGACATTGGCTGAATATAGGATCACTGCAAATATTGCGGGGCATGCTGCATAAATTATCTCTAATATAGTAAATAAAATATAAATAGATGTGTATTAAAGTTGTTCATAAAATGTTAGTATGGTTTTTAAATTTAAAAGACTGGGTTACAGATGTGAGATGGAAATTAGTTGTGATTGTTATTCAAATACTAAAGTAATTTTCTTCAATCACTAGTTTAGGTTATTGTTTCATTAACTCATTACAGTATAAAGCATATGATGTGACTTAAACTTGCTTTTAAATAAATTTTGAACTTTTAATAAGTAGCGGTTTGAAAGAAACACCACATAAATTATATATTACTTTGTGATAATCTTTTGTATACCTAACAGGCATTTCTAAATTCTTGTCAGTAATCTTATTCCTAGAAATCAGATTTTCTTGGTGAAGACTCTTATAGGAAGTCCATTTCCATTTATTTCAAGTGGGAAAAAATTATAACGCATTTAAACATCAACCCAAACCTCAACAAATACCCTAAAATGCAACAAAAACACAAGAAACTAGTATTTATATATAATAGCAAACTGTTGTTCTAAGATCCAAAAGACTTAAAATATTGTTTTCTGATCACCAGTTAATATAGTTTGTTAACCTTTTGGGGTTTTTTTCTGTCTTTGCTTCCTTCTCCACAATTTTCTTTGGCACCTCCTCATTTTTTTAGGTACCCATAAAATACTGGGCAAAAACAAGTGTTATGTAATAAAGACCTTAAGAAATAAACTAATGATGAACACTGAATGACTGAGAATTGTTCCCACTGACTATGAAACTATGATGCCTCAGACTTACCAATATCCAAGAGACTCATATACTTTTTGGGCAACAGGGATTTTTTCAAAATATCTAGAAATTTTGTCTTATGACCAGTGGCGTTTGGAATATAACTTGATGGTTTACCACAATCATCTTGTGATAAATATTGTATTGAATTTGGAGGATGTGAATACAAAATGTTCTTATACAAGCTTCACCAAAGTAGCATTTTGTTGAGATATAAGAATGTTCTGGACCACTGGTTATTAAATCCTAAAAGGTTTTCTACCAAAGAGATGTGTATTTGGAGGAAGTTCTCCAGAGTATGTCTGTACCTCATTTTAAAAATTAATTGGCAGGTTTTAACATATGTTTATACAAAGTGGATTTCTATCTCACTAACTAGCTGTTTGGCAGTGAGATAGAGCCAGTGAATGGCAGTCATACATGTTCTGTTGTGCTCTCTTAGCTTTGTGTCCCAATAGAGAAACATTTTCTCAGTGCACACTAAATCTCAGAATTGCTTTGAGAAACTTTCACTTGCTCCACCAGATTTGAATAAAATTCTCTTTGCCCTTGTGTAAGTTCACATAAGAAAAATAGTCTAAGATCGCCCATAAAAGAGCATGCACTGTATTTATTTCTGAGCCTAAAAAGAATAATGCCAAATTCCCTCATGCTTAATGAGGTCACTGTTTCCTCATTTTGAGGATTATGTATGTTTAGAACCATGTACTGATGTGTGAAGGCATAAACTAGATTTTTATGGTGATTTGAATTTGCTTAAATCTTTATGCAAGGCAATCTTACAGCAAGGAACTCATGTACCTTTTAACATCAGCAAAGAGGGAAGCCTCATAGTTAGTAAAAGCTCTGCAATAATTACACTTGACCTTGCTTTCAAAGAGTTCGAAAAATATTATTGTAACATAGGTGGCAAATTATTGGAAAATAATTGGTTTTTATCCTAATTACAATGTATACTTTAAATCACAGTTTAACACATTTTGTAGAATAAAGCAAGCTATTTTTGATAGCTCTATTCTATTTGTAACTCAGTGTTTGCTCTGTCTCAAAACTAACAGCTCCAAAGCCACACCCACTGACTTTAGACCAAAGGGACTGTCACAGACTTGTACATTCCTTATTATTGCTTGAACTGTGCTCCTTAGCAAATCGTCAGAATAGATGACTGTGGATTTAAGGTTTAGAAATAACATCAGCGATAAAAAATGAGGTATTTAATGAAGTCTTAATTAAGTCTTAATAAAGTCTTTCTGGTGACAATGCATTACTCCAGTTTGATAAAAAGCCAACTCCTTAGGCACATAACTTTGAGTTAGTTCACCATTTTTGTAGCATTAAGTAGTATAACAATTCTCAAACGTGATATAAAGTCACAATAATAAGAAAAGGAAAAAAACAAGATAGAATTATGAGTTAGGTTTCTGAGAATTTTATATAACATGATGCTTATCAACGTACCTAGAGTAAAAAGTAGCAAACTTAGATCCCAGAGGTGAGTAGTCTGTGGTATCCCACATAAGAGGAAAAAAGTTTGAGAACCATTTGTTTAGTAGAAAAATGTCTTTCTAAAAGGTCTTATATTTTTTTCATCCACACATCCATCATGTATATTTATTATGGAATGCCTATTATTCCCATGGATTATATCACAGACCCAATTCTGCATGAAACTAATGAGATCCTTAATGCCTTGTAATCCCTCTGCACCTGTTTCCATATCTGGGTAATGACAGAATGCACTCAGAAGATTGAGATTCCTTGGCTAGAAGGACCTTCATTTTCTAAGTGACCCAACTGGCTGCTTCAGCACTTTGAAAGTCTCCTTTATTTTCCTATTTTTGCTACTATATATTGTTTGTTGCCCTGAAAAAAGCTGGGTTTACAATTTTCCCTGAAAAATTAACTCCTTTACTACAGAACAGCATTTCTAGTCTTAGTAAATGTGTATTCTGTGAGTTTAAAAGAAAGTCATCCTTAGATACCATCAGAAGCAACAAGGTGGGGAAGGCTGAGAAGTTCTTGTGTATCACAGTCCTATGTCAACCCTTACAAAAGATGAACAAGATATATTCAAAGTAGTCAACTTGACCTAATGACCAAGGACCAGTCTTGATCTCAAAAAAATCTAATTATTAATCTTCTAAAAAATACAATGCATGTGGATGATTATATTTACAATTTAACTTTTATTTCCTGCTAAGCAGTCATATATCTTTTGCTCTAAGTTATACATAGTTGTTGTTTTACATTGTAAATTTTTGGTTGTGAGTATGGTTTTGCCCATGGGTACTGCTGACTGGAGCAAGTTGCTAAACAAAACTAAAGAGAAAAACTGCCATGAACTTTGCAAACACATTAATGGCAATTTAATATGATTTTTAAGTAGAACATACTACATGAGAATCTATATGCTTCCAGAATATTTTTTTAGTTTCAAGTTTTTATTTAAATGCCAGCATAGTTAACATACAGTGTAATATTAGCTTCAGGTGTAGAATTCATTGATCCATCACTTACATGCAACACCCAGTGCAGAATATTCATTTTTTATATTAGATAGCTGCATGTGTTAATGACTAAAGCTCTTAAGGACTCTGTGCATAGTCTGTTAATAATTATTTAAAAATAGGTTTAAATTTTTTTATGTTTATTTATTATTGAGACATAAAGAAACAGAGCATGCATAGGGGAGGTGCAGAGAGAGAGGGAGACGCAGAATCCGAATCAGGCTCCAGGCTCTGAGCTGTCAGCACAGAGCCTGACATGGGGCTCAAACCCACGAACCGTGAGATCATGACCTGAGCCAAAGTCAAACACTCAACTGACTGAGCCACCCAGGTGCCCCAAAGATAGGTTTAATAGCATAGGATCATTAATGTTCTCAGGTTCCAGAGAAAATGAACCCTAATATATATTACTATAAGGTGTTATGTTTTTAAATTTTATTTTATCTCATTTTCAGTTTTAGTTTTAAGATTTATGCCCATTGTGATGATCTCAGATACATAGTCTTATTTCATGTTATATAAAAATCAATATGCAATTTAGAAATTGTCTTTTAATTTATTCATCAGGCTCTCATGCATACTGAAAGCACATTGCTATGCATTGAGAAGAGAAAAAGAATTTTTCCTTCTGCATTGATTCATATTTTCTCATTTTATAATGATATTCAGCCTCTTAAGAAACTGATTCAGACATGGGAAAATAAAGCTCATTGCGGTATCCAGGGCATAAGAGAAAAATCCTAATGAAGCTTGAATCAGAAGGTGTTTGAGGGTGAATGCTTAAAGTGATTTAAAGTTTAAAATATAGAAACTGCAATTGATGTGGCAATTTTCAAACGTGTTAGGTTTTACAGATTTTTCACAACCTGAGCAGTTTGAGCAAATGACCAATTCAAAGACTTAAAGTATCGAATTCCTATTACGGGCAATGAAGCCAAACCGTGTGAGCAGTGTGTCTCTGTACTTTTCCAGAGGTTATTTACAGGGTCATCTAGACCAGTGGTTTTCAAAAGCCAGCCCTCAGGCTGGAGACAGAAGAATCATCTGGGTTATTTCTTAAAGATATGGATTCCTGGACCCCACTCAAAATTAACTGCCTCAAAATCATCAGGAGTGGGCACTAGATATTAGATTTTTAAGCTCTCCCCATGACTCTGTTCTAGATGCACTGCATCATAAATTTCACAAAGTTTCACATGATGTATTTCAGCTTTGTTTTGATATTTGGTAAGAGAAAGAGAGGTAGAGAATGACAAACTTGCTTTCCCCTAATGGGCACACAATGCATAGACACGATGCGCCCAGCTTCCTCCCAAATGCAATCTCTCAGAGCTCTGTGCCTTTGTCCCGGGCCCATTATTCTTCTCAGCCATCATTTGTTACCTTTTGGTGAACTCATTCTGTGATTTGAGGAGACATAGATGCCTCAAATCTGTGTGAATAACAGCTTTAGAAGTTTCGAGCTGCTTTTCCATTTGTTGGGAGCAGCAGAATTTCTCAGACCCCTTGACTACTCTTTACTTGACAAAATGACACAATAAAGAAGATTGATACCAAGGTCTTTTAGATAATTGTGCAGGGAGAAGCTTCAGGGGCTATGCATTAGCTCGATTATATTTGTCAACAGTTGAGTTAAGTGATCCACAAGAAGTCATTTAAAACAAATGACTCTAAATATATTTTAACACCAGTGTGGATAATAGCATTAAGCACTGGCTTAGCTTAGCACCATGAGTGGACTTTAAATCTTTCATAGTACATGACTGTTAATCACAGCACAGAATTTGGAAAAGAGGCAAAGAGCAAAGGATTCAATAGTTCTAACACTAATATATGCGTACCTAGAGTCAGAGAATAGAATCATGTGTTTTAAAAGAAAAACCCAATCATAAGGCTTCAATTGTACTCTATTGAACTCCTCTCAAACTACAAATCCATTTTCTTTTGGAGATCTCGTCAAAATATTTGCCATTTTTTCTCATATATCTTAGTTTGTAGGCCAATATTCTACAAGGATTAGGTGCAATTTAAATCAAGCTTTTGCACTAGTGACTATTTTAATTTTTATCATCCTGGAGTATAATTAGGAAAAAAGTAAAATGTTTTTCCTTTCAACTGATATTTTTATCTTTTCAGTCTACGCACTGAATTTAAACTTCAAGTTTACTCATGTTTTTAGTGCTATCACTGTAAATTGCACATCTGTGAAAATGTACATATTATCAAGACTGCAGTGAGAAAGTTTGAAAAGATGATATTTGCTTGTTACCTTTCCCCTGGAATGAATTACTTACTTTGGCATAATCTGAAACCATATTACTCTTTTATTTTTTTTTTCATATTACTCTTTTAAAGTGCAAGCTTAAATTTGATTACTGCAAGGAAACCTAGATTGGAAAATACATTAAAATAGTTACCTTTTGAGGTGCCTGGGTGGCTCAGTCAGATAAGCACCTGACTCTAGATTTTGGCTCAGGTCATGATCTCAAGGTCTTTAGATCAAGCCCCACCTCAGGCTCTGTGCTGACAACATGGTGCACAGTAAGGAGCCTGCTTGAGCAGGTCAGAGCCTCTCTATCTCTCTGACCCTCCTCCACTCTCTCAAAATAAGGAAATAAACTTAAAAATAATTACCTTTTAAGAATTTACAGACTAGAGTGCTTTTATTTGAACAATTCAATGTATATTTTAGATCTTCTATGAAATCAGGGTTGAGCATCTTTTCATGTGCCTGTAGGCCATCTGGATGTCCTCTTTCCAGATGGCCTACAGGCACATGAAATGATGCTCAACATCACTCATCATCAGGAAAACACAAATCAAAACCACACTAAAATACCACCTCAAGCCAGTCAGAGTGGCTAAAATGAACAAATCAAGGGACTGTAGATGCTGGCGAGGGTGTGGAGACGGGCACCCTCCTACACTGTTGGCAATGTAAACTGGTGCAGCTGCTCTGGAAAACAATGTTCCTCAAAAAACTATCAGTAGAACCCCCCTATGACCCAGCAATAGCACTGCTAGGGATTTACCCAAGGGATACAGAAGTGCTGATGCATAGGAGCACATGTACCCCAATGTTCATAGCAGCCCTGTCAACAATAGCCAAATCATGGAAAGAGCCTAAGTGTCCATCACCTGATGAATGAATCAAGAGGATGTGGTATACACACACACACACACACACACACACACACACACACACACACACACATATATATATATATATATACACACACACATACATATACACAATGGAGTGCTACATGGCAATGAGAAAGAATGAAATTTGGCCATTTGTAGGAAAGTGGATGGACCTCAAGGGTGTCATGCTAAGTGAAATAAGTCAGGCAGAGAAGGACAGATACCATATGTTTGCACTCATAGGTCTAACAGGAGAACAGGAGAAACCTAATGGAGGACCAGGGGGAGGGGAAGAGGGAAAGAGAGTTGGGGAGAGAGAGGGATGGAAAACTTGAGAGACTATTGAATACTGAAAATGAACTGAACCGAGGGTTGAGGGGGAAGGGGGAGGGGGGAAAGAAGTGGTGGTGATGGAGGAGGGCACTTGTGGTGAAGAGCATTGGGTGTAATATGGAACCAATTTTACAATAAAGTATTTATTTTAAAAAAAAGAAAACAGGGCTTATATTCCTAAGATTATAAAATGCTAGTCAGAGTGAATACCAGCTTGACAAGACCTGACAAGACAATGCTACTGCATCTCTTACGTTCAGTGTTTACAGGTTCCAAAATATCATGCGATTTGCTCTTAATATTTTAGGAGTATGAAGAAGACAAGAGTAAACTTGGAGGTATAAACATTTAAAAATTGTAGGTCATATTTAAGTATTTGAACAGAATTTCTTCTTTCTCTTACCTTGATAAAATTCTTTATAATAATCTCATAGTGTAGGTATAAACTTAGACCTCTCAGACTTTTGGGCACATTCACCATTTTCTCAGCTCTGGCTGCATCCACAGGTATATGTGTTGATATTCAAGACCTTATGTCCAACTTAAGTTACAGCTGGCCGTCTGCCATCCTTGGACTTAGCACTGTAGACACACAGTCTACCCATAGGCCTTGAGAAATAAGTGTGTGTGTGTGTCTGTGTGTGTCTGTGTGTGTGCAGTGTGGTGTTAAATTAACATGAAAAAGATAAGGTAGGACAGAAACCAGTTTCCCAATTTTGGTTTGATCTCAGACAAGAAACGTAGTACAAAATGACTGATTAAATATAAGCCACTCAGGACAGAAAATCACACTAAAATGTGATATAACTAATCTATTTAAATCTATTTATGTGCATGCAAATACATAAAGAAAAGCACAAAAAGAAGCTATCAGCATTGAAGGGGATTGTTTCAAGGGTTGTAAGATTTTAGGTTATTTTTTTAACCTCCTTCTATACACAAATACATTGCTTTGTAATACAATGAGCATAAATTATAATAGGTATTGTTATTGGTACGAAAGTGTTTATTCTTTAGAATAAAATATACACGGGTTATATACTTACGAACTCTAAATTTAGGCCAATATTAACTCTTTGTCAGCCTTTGTTACCTACTATGTAGAATACTATTAGTATTTTTCTCATTTACCTGTGTGGGTTATCTAAATAAAGGCTTAGCACAGAATCTGGCATATGATAGGCAGCAATTAAAAGTGCGTTAGTATGGGGAGTCTGGGTAGTTCAGTTGGTTAAGCATCTGACTTCAGCTCAGGTTATGATCTCTTGGTCCATGGGTTCCAGCCCTGTGCCAGGCTCTGTGATGACAGCTTGGAGCCTGGAGCTCACTTAGGATTCTGTTTCTCTCTCTCTCTGCCTCTCTCCTGTTTGTACTCTGCCTCTCTCTCTCTCTCTCTTTCTCTCTCTCTCTCAAAAAAATAAACTTTAAAAAATTTTTAAAAAGTGTGCTGGAATCAACATTGCCATCATAATCATTACATTAATTAAATTACAAGAATTTAGATTCTATCCCTGGATGTCAACATATCTCAGCAAGATTAGGGATGGCAGAACAACTTTCTTGTTTGACTCTATTCACCTAAAGTTAAGTCTAAATTGGGAACCAGAGTAGCAGAACCATAGCTGTGCCATGAACTAACTTGGTGACCTTGGGCATGACATCTGCTCTCTTGGCTTTCATTTCCACATAGATATAAAATCCAAGAATTAGAAAAGATGAATCCCAAGTCTTTATCAATTATGATACCAACTGAAGTGTTCTATAAGTGTTATATGCATGTCTTCTATATTTGCACTCTGATCAATATACTCAAATCAATATCATTCCTTCCCTGGATTCGTATAGGAGCTTTCTGCTTGGTTTCTTTGTTTTTTGTCTTGGCATCTCATTAACCCACTTTCTACCCAGCAGCTCTAGTGATGTTTTGAAAATGAAAATCTTAGTATGCTATTCCACTGCTTGCATCCAGCCATGCACTGGAATGAAATCCAAATGTCTTATCATGGCCTATAGTAGTCTGATAACCCTACCCCCTAAGTTTGACTGTCCTCTTACCTAGATTCACTGTCCCATTGTTATCCACCTTCCAAATATATGAATGTTTTCCCCCTTGACCAAAGAGTCCAATATTCTTTTCCAACTCAAAGCCTTTGAATAATAAACTTTTTCTACCTAAACATTCTTTTCCTGACCCATTGTTTGTCTGGTTCTTTTTAACTCATTAGATATCATCTTAAGTATCTTCTCCTTAAAGGGGCATTTCCAACCACTTAGCAAAAGAACTGCTTTCTGCTGCTACTGGCTGCCCCAGTTCATTTGATTTTTTTTATTCCCCTGTTAGGCTCCTACATAATGCTTGAACTGACTTTAAATATTTTATTGATTTGCTTATGTGCTTTTGTTTCCTTCTATCTAGATTTTTTAGTTTCAGGAGAAACTAAAATCTAGATTGTTTTAATCCAGATACGCTTTCTGTCTCCAATATGGAGGCAAATGATAGAAAATGTTGAATAATACTTGCTAATTAGAGGAGTACAAGGAAGACACTGGCTAAATGAATAAGTAAATAAATGAACAGCAAATGAGTAAGTGCATGTGTGCATGGACATGCATACTCTGTAATTTGATAATATCCAGCACTATCATTTAACTTGGTTCTGACAGGCTTTTTCCTTCAACATAAACACAAATTTCTAGGCTGCAAGGGGGCTGGGGACAAAAACAGAGCGCCAGCTGCACGTACTTTCCAGATGGTGGATGTCAACAGTATCATAATTGTTTATTCCTCAAATGGGAATTTTCCAATAAATACCAACATCATGGGGAAGAAAAGATTAGTGACCTTACTAGGGTTTTGGATTCATCAAACATACCAAACGATCTCAGAAGTTTAAGGTTTGACGTAACACGAAATGCATTTTGCCAGCTATTGTCAACTTTCATTTAAAAATCCATTTCAGGTCACAAATTTTATTGTGTCCTTTCCTCTTGGGCCAACTACTACATGGGTCCAATGTCACATTTGTAATTGCAGCAGGCCTTCTGTGACCGCCCTATTGCACATTGCTGCCCTCTATTGTTTACAGTTTTACTGGGGGAGTTAAATCTTCCCCTGATTTTGTAGGTCAGACAGAAGTTCCAAACTATGATTGATCTTACATAACCTTTGCTCACGTTAAAAGCATTATTTCCACCTTTAAAAACAATGTCCTGTCAGAAGACAGGACTATTTGCCATACTAAGATTTTGTTTTCTAACAATGTCCTCATGTCCCTGGAGAGGGGAATGTATATTCATTTGTTCCTTTAAAATTTTAATTCAAAGCACACTTATAATGTGAGACCTCTTGTATGTTATAATTGGCAATTGTAAACTGGAAAAGTTATGCCCAGTTTGTTAATTCCAAAGAAGTCCAAGAATAACCAAGTATACCTCAAGGAATGGCTTGTTAGCAGTAATAAGAGAAGCAATGTTCAGTTCTGAGCTTTTATTGCAAGCAAGACATTTTGGGGTATTTTTTTTTTTTACCAATGTTGTAATGCGAAATCCCCTATTAGAATTTAAGTCAACATGGATGAGATGTGTTTTTAGTACTTGATAAAGTGTCTGAAACAATTATGGGATGTAGATGTGTTAATCTAATTTTAAAAATGGGAGAACTGAGTTTTACAAGTTTAGTAATGTGTTCAAGGTCAGCATTCTGGAAATTGTGAAGCCTGGACTTCGGTCTGACTGGATCAGAAGCTCATTCTTCTTTCAGTATATGACCTGATGGCAAAACCTAGAACTTTTGTTTAAAAATATTTATCGAATGTAAAATAAAAAAAAAATCACTGTTGACTAGGCATCAAGTAGACTGTGAAACCATCTTGAATAATATCTGCAACTGATAATTTCAGGCAGAAATATCACAGTCATGTTTTTGACATGTCAATAATTCTCTTACTAATTAGCTATTAGTCCTTGAGATGTATCAGACATTCAGTCGTTTGCAAATATGCAACTTAAAAAAAGTGTCCCTATCTTCACATAACTCCCAATTTTGCTTTTCTTTGCTTTTTTGTATGTCTAAAATGTGTATGAAGAACTTTCTTAATTAATCCCAAAATTCAAATCATTTTGAGTTTTCAGCATCTGTACAACTAATTTAATTTTTACCATAATTTGTATGGTGACGATTTTCTTAAAAAATAAAGTTTCTAGCCCCCAAAATATAAAGAAATTGTGTATCTCAGCTCTGGATGGGCTTAAAAAATGTTTAAAGTATTGGCAAAGAGAAATACATGGTTGATATATGGTTGATAGGTATTCCTATATGGTTGTTAGGTAGTTCAAATAGGCCAGATGAGATATTAGTCACAATTGCCTCTAAATGTTCTTTCTTTTAAGTAAAAATGATAGGTGATTTCATAGTTAACAAGTGATTCAGTGATTAATGCATACTTTCAATTGCTTTAGACTGATCATTATAATTATTAAAGCATGATGGTAATATGTATACACTATATCATTTCTTTCCTGAATATTATTACTTTTTAAGAATATCTTTCACATGGTAACATCTTTCTATTCATCTAGCAAATCTGCCCTTGAAAATAGAAGCATTTGCTGTCACTTTGCCTCCCATTAATATTGAGTTAGGTGCTAGAATGTCATGACTTACACTGCATGATGGAAAAAAGGAAAAAGAAATAGCTGATTTATCTCAAATCACTGCAAGTGTAATTGCCAAATATCTATCTGAATACTGCTTATATAATATCTCATTCAGATTTAGCACACAGTAGACACATGGCCCATGGGGTACTTCTTTGTCCTTAATCCACTTCAAAGTAAGTATGACTTTTACTTATTTTGCTTCCCTATTGTACCACTTACAAGCTATGTGATCCTGGGTAGTGGAGTCAACGTCTCTAAATTTACATTTCTCATGAATTTCAATGGATTAGTATCTGCTTTAGTGACCTCAGAGGATTGTTTTGAGAATGAAAAGGAGATTATATCTGTCAAAGTGCTTCTTAAGCATCATATAAATAGATGCTATTTTGCCTGTAACTTTGAGAAGAAAACATGGTATAGTATCAGTATCCCAAGTCTAGAAGGATTCTTATTAACTAGTAAACCTTCAATCAGCTGTTAATGTCTTGATCTTAAGTTCCTATGCTCTGGGTACAACCTATTTCTCCAGGTATATCCTCCATCATATGTATCTCTTGATCTTCAATTCATATGCTCTGGGTACGACCTACTTCTCTAGTCATATCCTGCACCATCATATGCAAGTCACTGAGATTTGGCCGCTCTATCCTTGGTCTAGTTCATCCAAAATGCTGAGTCACTTCTTGGGTTGGGGCCTTTTCCCACATATTTTTCATTGGCCTGGAAGACCGTTTTTCTACTATTCCCAGTCTTGGGGTTTTACTGAAATTTTAACAGAGTAGCATTCATTGGCTATCCAATCTCAAGTACATCTCCCAGGCTTCCACCATTATATACTCTTCTTACCTTGCTCTAAGATTTGTCATTCCAAAGTTTTTAGCTTGGAAGCACTTATATCTTCAGAAAAAGAAAAGAAAAAGCTTAACTATAAACATGATGACTGCCAATTACTTGGTTATTATGTGATTTATTTCTCACTGATTAATATCTCACCTAATTGTGTGGGATTTTCATGAGTGAGAAATAAAATTTTATGTGTCAATCCATTGAGATCTCAGTGATTTTTCTTGTTATGGTATTTGTTACTTCCCTAGACAAACACAACTACAGAAGCTGTATTTTTAACTATTCAGTTATATTGTGTTCTTCAGGAAATTAGAAGGTGGGAGGTGGTCTTCAGTTCATTATAGGTGCTTTCTACTGCAGAAATATTTGTGATGTCACCTTATTTTCAATATTTGTTTTAGGGCTCAGAAAATATTTGCTGTTGTAAACAAGCAAATTTTCATTGAGTAAAATTCTATACTTTATATAACTCCAGGTTTTTCAATAGTGTTTACAAATCTTATCATCTTAGTGTTGTTCCTTCATTCAAAAATATGAGAGACAAAATGGACAGACTAAACTTTAGCAATAGAGATAAGCAATGCAAGAAAAAAGACATCTTTACATAATATAATATATATTTCCTTCTGTTCTTGCCTTGATTAATAGGCTGGCTGAAGGTAACCCATATTCCATATTCACTCTCACACCCCTCTTTTTATATAGAAAGGATGGTAGGTACCTAAAGAAGAATGTAGTTCACACATTTACTGCATTTCCCAAGGCATCTTTGTTCCTTAAGAGACAAGATTAATTCCCTCTGTACTATAGAGATATTTTTAAAAAGGAAAGGAAAATGGGGAACACAAATTTATGTTTAGGTTGTGGTTATCAGAGATGGATTAAGTACAATCAGAAGGATATCTAATTAAGAATTAGCTCTGTGCCACATAAAAGCACACACCACTTTTAATACTACAATTCTTGGGGAGTGTTACAATGAATATAATTTGTCACATTTTTCCCCCAAATGAAAGCCCAGAGCAGTTGACTCACTTTCTAAGAAGAGCAGAGTCAATTAGTGGCCCAAGTGTGGTGAAGCTCAAAGAAATGATAAATGATGTTGGAAAATTCTGGAACCTCTGTCATCCTACAAACTGACTCCCAACTGAGCCATGTGTTTATAAAGTAAAACTGACTGTTCAGAATATTGTTAATGCTATACCTCAATTAATGTTATTTTCTTTTTTTTTCCCTTGGAAAATGTGAAGATTAAATGAGATAACACACTCTGTGTAGCAGAATGCCTGGCTCTGTGGAGATAGACAGCTAATGATAGTGCTTTTTCCTCATATTTTTTTAATGTTTTTTATATTTTTTTTAGAAAAAAAAACTGGGGGTGCCTGGGTGGCTCAGTTGGTTAAGTGTCCAGCTTCGGCTCAGGTCATGAGCTCATGGTTTGTGAGTTCAAGCCCCATATCAGGCTCTGTGCTGACAGCTAGGTCAGAGCCTGGAGGCTGCTTCAGATTCTATACCTCCCTCTCTCTGACCCTCCCTGGCTCACACTATCTCTCTCTGTCTCTCCAAAACAAACAAACAAACAAACAAACAAACAAAACCCCAACCAAACCAGCCAACCAACCAAACAAACAAACAAAACATTAAAAAATCCCTGTAAGGGTGACTTGGTGGTCCAGTTGTTTGAGCATCCAACTCTTGATTTCCTGTCAGGCTGTGATCCCAGTGTTGTGGGACTAAACCCCAAGTCCAGCTCCATGCTAAGCATGGAATTTGCTTGGGATTCCTCTCTCTCTCTCTCTCTCTCTCTCTCTCTCTCTCTCTCTCTCTCTCCCTCCCTCTCATTCCTTTATGCAGAGCAGTTGGGATATATTATTCTAGTTACCTTCACTCATATCATTATATTTTCTCTTCACAACTTGTGATTAGGTATTTTACTGATTCCATTTTATAAAGTAACTGGCTAAGCTAGCCACTTAAAGTCTAAATGTCTGGATTTTGCTTCCTGGAGTGCCTGGACAGCTTGCTCCCTTAAGTGTCTGACTGTTGATTTTGGCTCAGGTCATGATCTTACAGTCGTGGGATCAAGCCCTATGTGGGGCTTTGTACCTACAGCATGAGCCTGCTTGTGATACTCTGTCCCTGTCTCTCAGCCCTCACATGCTATCTCTCAAATAAAAAACAAATAAATGAAGTAGAATTATTAAAATTAAAAGATATTGTTTCCTTAGAACTCTAACAAGCTAACTGTGTTAAGGAGTCCCCCATCCTACATCATCCACTGAAAACACACTGAGGTGACATCCGCACTCAAATACACAAATACACCAGCGGAGTCTTGACATGTGCTTATGCTGTTCATCTTGCTTTCTTGTGACTCTTTATCACAAGACTATTTTATAGAAGACTATTGCCCCGTTAGTCTGGGCCCTACAGAGAGCATGCATATCACAGGCTGTATTAACTCTTAGAAAGAAACCAAGCGCAGCCCACGGATCTCCATCTTGAAGCAGAGGTGCTTCACTCCAGGACCACCCACTGTGCTGACCTACATATGCGTGAACAACACTAGATGGTTGCTGTTCTAAGCCACTGAGTTTTGATGGATTTACAACCTAGTATTTGTTTTTTAAAATTAAAAAAAAATTTTTAAGTCTGAGCTGTTCTCTTTTTTATATTTTTATTTTTTAATAGTTTATTGTCAAATTGGTTTCCATATAACACCCAGTGCTCTTCCCCACAAGTGCTCTCCTCCATGAGCACCACCTCCCTTCCCCTCCCCCTCCCCCTCCCCCTCCCCCTCCCCTTTCAGCCCTCCTTTAGGCTCAGTCCAGTAAGTAAATGTTTTTTTATTATTTATTTTTGAGAGAGAGAGAGAGAGAGAGAGCGAGAGAGAGCGAGCGAGCATGAGCAGGGGAGGGTCAGAGAGAGAGGGCGGCACAGAATCTGAAGATGCCCCAGGCTCTTAGCTGTCAGCACAGACTCCTACCCGGGGCTCGAAACCACGAAGCTGAGATCATGACTTGAGCGAAATCAGACACCTAACCAACTGAGCCCCCCAGGCGTCCTATAACCTAGTATTTGTTGACCACACACATGCACATGCACACACACACACGCACACACACCTATCACTCACACACGCAGAATCACTGTCCCGGCAAGTGTCAACGGTGGCTAAGCTTCAAATAATTAGAGAGAAAGGCTGCAATGCTGTCAGACCAGAGATGCTAAATTAAGGATTTTCAATATGATCTAATATACAATACGTTTAGGAGTGTCTGTATCTCAGGATTATTTCAGCTTTAAGCTATGGAAAGCCTAAACACAATCTGGTTTAGCAAATACACTGCATAAGCCAGCACAGCTCAGAAGGGTACGTAGTTCCAAAGAGAACTTCATTAGTGACTCAGAGATGCCAACAAAATCAATCTTCCAGCTCTGCTTCCTCTGATAGCATCTAATCATCAGGCTGTACATAATGATCCCTTGGAATTTCCAAGCTCTTGCTTCGGGAATACAGCAGTTTTGAGTCTCACAAACCTGAATCACCATCTCCAGAGGAGATACGAGAGTCTTTTCTCAGCCTTCTCAGGAAAAATCTCAGATTCAGTCTGATTAGATAGGCCTGAATGCCATGCCCCTATCTCTAACACTGTAAACTGTGCTAAGTGGCTTAATCCTGAAGCAGCTGCCTGCATGCTGCCTCCTGATGGAGTGGCTTGAGGAGGAAGCAGGGGTTGGTTGAGATCACCCTAGGTTTGCACAGGCTCGAATATTTTCTAGTTTGAACAAGTTCCACAGCACTTTGCAAACACTGGATATAACTAAAGACCACAAGGCACATTTTTCAGAATGCCGGGACCATTGTTTTGAGCATTATTCCCATTTGAAAAGATAAAATATCCATGCCACCCCAGAGGCCGCCAAGCTAAAGCTGAATTGTTTTCTGGATGATTTACAGCTGGATGACAGGCAGCCCAACAATGTGACATGCTACTCACTGAAGGCGCGCCCAAAGCTGAGCCGGCTCTTCCTGTGGGTGCTGTGGAAATTAAACACAAAAATCGAGAGGGAAGCCATAAAGTAAACTACCCGGGGAATAATTATTTAAAAAAAGAGGAAACAAGGCCAGAGTTATATTGTAGTCATTGAATATTTACATATGAAAACTTTAAGTAAAAACACCAGTATCCATTGATACAATGGATAGTGACTCCATACTATATGTTGAAGTATGTACTAAGGGTTCTGCATAGCTAAATCCTCACGACCACGATATCATTGTTTACATTTTCCATGAGCAACTGGTCAAGTCATGTGGCCAATGAGTGGTGGAACTAAGATTGAACCCCGTTGTCTCATATCAGTCTGAATGTCCCCACGATAAGTTATACTGCTCAAAGGGTGCTGAACATTATCCAAGAGTAAAGTACTAAACTATGTGGAGTGAATTTAACCTCTAAAGGCTTCTAAACAACATATTTTGATCTGAGTTCTGAAAACAGAAATTGATAGGGTTTAGATGAGGAGGAGAGGGAAACTATAATAGGCTATTTTAATTCCCTGACACTATCAACTTCCACAAATTCTCTAATATCTTTATTAAAATATAATCCACTTAGGTGTACATTTGGCATGATGAGGTTTGTACACTATCGCATAATACTTGTTGTTGAATAAAAGTGACATTCAAAGTGAGCTAAACCATTTATTAGGAACTTATGTTTCTTCTAATCTACCTGGTATAGGATTAACCTCATGCTTAAAATTTACTGAAAGGAACTGTCTGAGGTTTTTGGTGAAATTTAAATGTTGATGAGTTTATGTTACTGAAAATGATTAGCAACTTAAAATTACTCACAAGCTTTTGCTAAAGCTATTTTACTGTCATACCCCAAAACCATATATTTATAATTTTTAGTACAAGAAAGAGCTTTATTAAATAAGATGACAATATAAAAATATATTTTAATCAAATAATTTTGAAAAAAATCATTGTGTATCTTGTACATTTAAACTACATACAATTCAATATTGCATTTTAACGTATTTATTTCTCTTCCTACTGAAGAAATTTTTTTTTAATGTTTATTCATTTTGGAGAGACAGAGATAGAGTGTGCGTGGGGGCGGGGCAGAAAGAGAGGGAGACACAGAGTCCACAGCAGGGTCCAGACTCTGAGCTGTCAACATAGACCTCGACACGGGGTTCAAACTCACAAACTGTGAGATTATGACTGAGTTGAAGTCAGATGCCTAACCAACTGAGCCACCCAGGCACCCATCTCTTTCTACTGATTAAAATGTTCAAGTTCATCTGGACCACTATATGGCAATCTATGGGTATTGCATTGTATTGGTCCTAGGGTTTTTTTGGCTGTCATTGTTATTTTGCATTTTACATAGTACTAACAGAGAAAATGTGTGCTAACAGCATTTGATTTTACAGTAAAAATAAGTTCTTAATGTCTTTCACCCTCCTCCTTCTCTCTTTTACATCTATCAGAATAATTTGGGAACTCTGATTTTCCTCTTGGCTTCAAGTTCAATCATTTTGTTGTTGTTGATAATCCCAGAATTTTATACATTACTTCCAGAGGAAGATCCTTGATACCGATGCACAACAGGCTTTTTAAATTAATTCTGATGGACAGACCTAGTGCTATTTTTCTCCCCACAAACTCAGTTCTTGTCTTATCCATGAAATTGCTTTGCTATGCATTTTATTAGGCTCGAAGTCTTAATACTCTTTCTCCTGCTGAGAAATGAAGAGGATATAGGTCCCCGGATAAACTTATCTGCTGGGAAGGGAACACAGAAATGTAATCTCCTAACTGGCCTCATATCATTTGGCTGTGCTCTGCACAAATGCATCTGGAGACATTTATCTGACTCTTAAGCTGAGATCTTCATGAAAGCAGGTTACCTCTCCTGGATTCAAATAACTGGGTTTATATCCTCTAACCTAAGGGTGACATTTGAGTATTAAGCCAGACCTGTGGGTTAAAAGAGAAGTGACCTTAAAATAGTTTAGATTTATTGTGAATGGCAAGAAGGTGAGCAGTGCAGAGGGAGAGGAATGGCTGTACGACACTTCCTGCTGTAAAAGATCCTACCTTGAACTTGCTGATTGAGAAGAAATAATACAGTGCCTTGCAAATAAACCATGCTGATGGATGTCTTCTGCTAGAACGGAGCTCACTGTATTTACTCTCTTTCTGTTTGATGTCAGCATCTTAGCACTCAGCATGCACTCCAGTACAGCTAACTGTCGAAATAAGTTATTTCTAGTCGATAATGAATGCTTCCCAAACATGTTATTATTGAAAATAACAGGTTTCAAATGTGTGACCGTATGGTATACAATTCATTTTCTTCCTCCGTAAGAATTGGATTTTCTTGTCATTAGAGCTGAATTGTGTCGACACCGTGCTAAGTTAGAACATCCAGAATCCACACCAAAGGTAAAAGTTGCGTTGAAAGATTATACTAACAATTGCAATTGAACAGTGGCTTACAATCTGCAAAGAGCTTGGAGAACTCTCTTTGAAATGTCTTGTTCCTCTCTAAAGAAATAACATATATATTTTAATTCCCATTTTAGAAAAGGGTGGATTTAAGCATGGGGCATTGAAGTGACTTGCCCAACATCATCACAAAACTAGTAATTGAGAATGCTGAGGCTCAAACCCTCAGTGCTTCCTTCCAGATCTAATGTTCTTTCTTTTCTTACTCTAAAAGTAAAATATAATTATCTGGATTTACTTGTCTATTTTTAACAATAGAAAAGAAGAGGCACAAAGACCCATAATGTGAGAGTAACTAAAAAGAGCTCCGAGAACGTTAGCTACTGGATCTTGGTTGTTATGTTAGATTACACAGATAGTTAAGAATGTTGTATAAAAGAATTTAAACAAATTTCTGGACTGTTAGAAATCGCATTTCAAGGTACACATTTAAGAGTCAAATCACTCTGAAATATCTCCTTTTTGGTCTTTCCCCATTTTCTTTTATACCCCTAAGTATCATCTTAAATGATTATTAAAACTAAGCATACTCAGTAGACTCTTATAGACACGCACATGTTCATTGTTTTAGGACCACTATGCATGTAAATATATATGGATAATTTCTTCCCTCTCTTCCTTCCTTCCCTTTCAGCACTTCCTTCCTTTATTCCTTCTTTCCTTCTACAGTTACTTATCAAGTACCTAATATGAACATTGGTACAGTGGCAGTCATTTTTTTCTGACTTTCAGTCACCTATTTGAGATAATATTCCACTATATCACTAAAGGAATTATTTCTCTTGCTTCATTTTAATAGAATATTAAAGAAACCATTTTTTCTAAAATGTTATGCCTGCAGTCTGGCTAGGAATGAGTGATAGCAAGAACCACCCATTCTTACATATACCAGACTTGCCTCCTGTAAGAGAGCCTGTATTTGGCATAACACTGGGTTTCAGTTAGGCTGTGATGACCAAAATAGCATCACTCGATGGGAAAGTATGGTGATAAAAAAATAACAGAATCATTACAGTGAATCTGCAGTCCCTTTCCACTAACTGGTTTCACTCAATTTAGCAAGGAAATTATAGGTTTGCTTTTTCAGGATAGATGCTCCTGGAAATAGAAAGATGTTTGTAAATAGAATACAGTTACCTTCCAAGTAAGAGAGTTTGCTCTTTAAGCAGGCTTGGCTCCAAAACAACAAATGTGGAGAAAGTAGAACAATCTTAATAACTGATATTTTATGTAAATCTTTCTTTTCAAAGCCTTTAGAATTTATGGGAGAAAGTAAGTTACAGTTACCCATTACCATCTCCTTTAATTTTCACATCTAGGTAAGAATAAGGTCTGTTGCCACTGTTATGTATGACTGGTGACTTTGAAGATTTTCTCACCCCTTTGGAATTCTGTGCCTTTTGGCTATGGATTTTCCATAACTAACACTTAGTGGTAGATTAGATCATTGCCCACTAGTCTTCTTTCCTTATTATATAAAAACGTATCTATTCACTTTGCCATGTGATGCTAAAGTACCTTCCTCTACAGTGAACTGAGTGCATTTTCCTGCCCAAAGAATATTACGTTTGTTCAGTGATTTGCTTTGGGCATTGACTGTTGTTAGCATGGAATTTCAGCAGCTTTACCTGCACGTGAATGCTTCGACTTGACTTCTTATGCTTCTGGTATCCACCATGAGAAGAGCGCACTCCAACTTGCTCTGGATCACAGAGTGGAGTGACACTTGAGAAGACCTGAATTAAACCCATTATCTATAGCCAAGCTCAGATGAAGCCAGCCAAGCCCCAAAAAGCAACATGTAACTTACACATTTTAGAGTGGGGAAAGTTCCTTTGTTTACCATGTGTAGTTAGTATGCTGGTTTTATTTCTTCTGCCTTACTAAAATATGAGAACGTATTCAAACAGTTTTCAGTTGTTTATCCAAAAGAGAAGGGAAATAAACCTGAAACAGAAACTACTCACATTCTATAGATGTATGATTCGGTGGCAAAAATAATTTGTGTATTAAGTACATTAATTAAAAAAGTCAATGGAGTAAGTCAGAGTACTCTTTTATGTATCTGGTCCTTTCTAAAGTCTCTAGAAGTTTGCAGACTTTGGACGTAGGTTACATATCCCATATAGAATAAATGTCTATCAAGAAGGTCAAATGTGACATTTTGGTCATTTGGCTCTGCATGATATTGTTATAGGAAAATCATTAAACCATACCTTAGAGTTTAAAGCTTTTGGAGAGATTTACCTGTTTAAGTGCACATTCAGAAGGCTATTTGTTTTGGTCTCTTTTGTTTCCAAATGAAAACCTTGTGGGTAGGTGATGGGCTCACTGGTCTTTTTGGCCTTTTCTTCCTGAGAAACAAATAAACAGGAAAGATCCATCCAGCTAAAGCTCAATTACAGAAGAAGCCTTTTATACATGATGCTAAGGACAAAGACATTAAGACCAAATGGATCTATTATGATTCCAAAATAGAGAGGGAATAATTTGGGAGGTCCCCATTTTAGTTGCATCAGTTTATTTAAATGAGTTTTCCCTGGGCTTTTCAAGACTCGTGTCACATAGGAATAGCAATAAAGTATTCACAATCTACATATTTTAACTTCTCTATTGTTGCCTATCAGGGTTCTCAAGTTATTTTCAAAGCAGACTTATTTGTTGAGTGAATTGGAACAGAAAAGGCAGAACTTGTTTTTAATAAAACATCTAGATTTTCCTTTTTATTTTTATTTTATGTGTGTTTTAGAAGATAGAAATTATTATTGAATTTGTTGTTTATTGGTTTTTCAAATGTATTAAAGCAGTCTTATTTGCAAAGTAGTTTATTCAAAATAAAAACAAAACTAGAATCATTAATGTAGTTTTTATTGTGAATTGTTTTTTTTTAGGTTAATACATCTTTAATGCGTCTCAGAATCCTTGCTGAGTAGAATAAGGTTTCCTGCATATTGTCTCTTCCAATCTCATATGGTAGGTTGGGCATCTGATGGCATTAATATGTCAGCTACAATTAAATTGAAAATTCTCTGAGGACAAGTGGCTTCCACAGCGCAGGTGGGGAACCTTTGTGATAATATTTCTTGAGGCAGATTTCATGACAGTCCCTATGAAGGTGCTTTGAAAAACTCGATTCGCCATGCCTAGGCAAACAGGCATCCTTTGGTACCATCTGGGTAGCTCTACTTTAAGTTGGTAATTTTTTTTAATGTGCAGTAATTTTTTGTTTTTTTTAGAGGTGTCTGTGTGTGTGTGTGTGTGTGTGTGAGTGAGAGAGAGAGAGAGAGAGCGAGCGAGCATGTGCATGTGTGTATACATCAGATGGGAAAAATATACTTACCATATGTGTACCACTTAAAAGTAATGATATGAGCATCCAGACCAGCTTCACAAATTGGCAACAACTGACATCCCCACAGCCCTCTCTAATCCCTCCATTCTACAGACTGCTAGACAACACGATAGTGATACCATTTGGAGCCAGATTTTTTTTTAAAGAGCATGAATGTATTTTGTTTATTTATTTACTTTTTAAATATAATTAATTTATCGTCAAATTGGCTAACATACAGTGTGTAAACTGTGTTCTTCATTTCTGGGGTAGATTCCCGTGGTTCCTTCCTTACATTCACACCCAGTGCTCATCAACAAGTACCCTCTTCAATGCCCATCACCCATTTTCCTCTTGCCCCACCCCCCCATCCACCCTCAGTTTGTTCTCTGTATTTAAGAGTCTCTTATAGTTTGCCTCCCTCCCTCTGTTTGTAGCTATTTTCCCCTCTTCCCTTCCCCCATGGTCCTCTGTTAAGTTTCTCCTGTTCCACATATGAGTGAAAACATATGATATCTGTCCTTCTCTGACTGACTTATTTCACACAGCATAATACCTTCAAGTTCCAACCATGTTGCTGCAAATGGCATGATTTCATTCTTTCTCATTGCCAAGTAGTATTGCATTATGTATATAAGCCACATCTTCTTTATCTACTCTTCAGTTGATGGACATTTAGGCTCCTGCCATAATTTGGCTATTGCTGAAGTGCTGTTATGAACATTGGGGTGCATGTGCCCCCATGAATCAGCATCCCTTGGATAAATTCCTAGCAGTGTTACTGCTGGGTCATAGACCCAGATATTAAGAAAGAAAAACTGCCATTAGGCTCAGCTGATCTGATTCTTACAGCTTCCATCTAGAAAGAAAAGAAGAAAATAAATAGAGACATAAGATACAAAAGGCCATCACACATTGAGTCCAAAAGAAATCAGAGAAAAGAATAAAAAGAAATGACAGTGACGTTTCAGGGTAAAGAATATAGTTATTAAATCAGTGTGTGTGTGTGTGTGTGTGTGTGTGTGTGTGTGTGTATGAGAGAGAGAGAGAGAGAGAGAGAGAGAGAGAGAGATACAGAGACAAAGACAGAGACAGAATGAAAATATTTGAAATACCTTTCTTTTTGTTCTAAATGTTAGAAATTTCTCCAAGTTTGTATCACTTAATTCTAAACACTGGCTTATTAACTTTTTTCTTTTGTTATGCAGTTGTGCTTTTTTTTTTTACCTTCTAAATGTATGCTAATCAGTGAGAGGTGATAGCGTTTTCCCATTGCATATTGTTAACCTCCTGTACCATGCCTTTATTTATTGTGTTTTACCACCTTATTTATTCCTTTTACTGCACTAATGTGCTTTGATGATAAAAGCAAAGAAATACATGCAAAGATAATGAGTTTCTGGTCAAAGGTGAAAAATGCACTCTATATTCTTCTGCCTACCTGACACAATCATTGTCAACATCATACTAATTGGATCTTACTATAAGATCAGACTCTATTGTTTACATCAAAACAAGATTATATAAGACATTAAAAAAGTTGACACATCTTTGCACTTCTTCTGGGCCACAGGACATTTTTGCTTTAGAAATCCAATTCTTAATACAATCTGCAAGATGAGCAGTTTACTGATTTCAAGGGAGACTTCAGGCAAATACTTGTTAACTTAAAACATGACCATTCACTTGGATATTTTCAAAGACATTTTTCTCTCTACGCAACAGAAGTTCTACCTGCCAACATTTTATCAACATGTTTTCAGTGGGAAATTTATTTCACACTGTCTCATAACAAACCTCAATAGCCCACACGTCTCAACTTTGATAGGTCTGAATGTGCTGTCTGTGTATTGCTATGATAAGGGGAAAAAAATCCCAAAATGCCAGTTTGGATTTTTTCATCCTGGTGTTCCAAAGACCGTATTTTTCCTTAGCATTATTCATTGGGTATTATAGGTCAAATTGTAAGATAAAGTTTAGCATGGGGAAATGTGTGTCAATTAGAGACCATCAGAGCTATCCTACCTTTGTCATCGAAGTGTTTAATTAGCTAAATAACAAAAAATAAGAGTATTAAATCTTATAGCAAAAGGCCTTTGCTTTTCAGAAAATATTGAGATTAGGTTAAATGATTTTGGTTCTCTGCTGCTGGGTCTGTGACAAAGACGCTTAAGCTCTGGTTCAGGCTTCCATTCCTCTTTGGCTGTTGGATTTTCATCATTTCGCCTCCCTGAAACTCATCTCCTTCCTACAAAGTAATGCTACTCACCCCTGTTTTAGGTAACTTCAGCCACCTATGAATCAAAGAGGTGATTCTTATTTGAAAAGCAGGTGGTATATATAGTCTTAACTTCAGTACATCCAAAGAGAAGTAATATATTTCTTTTCATCCTTCAAATAAACCCAAACTGTAGCTGGTAAATGACAAAATAAGGATTCAAGGTTGATCACTTCTACTATTTCATCCCTTCTTGACTTGAGTTAGAGTTTATGACAACAAGTGAAACAAAAATAACATGTCTTTAACATCATCAGGAGAAAAAGAACTCAGGGCAAATGTCAACTGATACTCTTTCACCCTCAACTCCAAACCATCTATCTCTTCAGAACCAAAAGGGCTACATGGACATTTATTTTTTTATTTTTATTTTTTACATGGACATTTAAACCTATGTATATATCTGTATGTACATACTTAGTTTTAAAAAATCCAAGAGTTGATATGGATACCTATAATTCCAACACAACCACTCAGGTTTTTTTCTAGTCTTCTCCCCTTTTGTATTTCTTTTCTTTTTTTTAAAGAAATATATGTATATACATTTTTTTATTTAAGTGAGAAAGAGAGTACAAATGGGAATGGGAGAGGGGCCAGATGGGGAGGAAGAGAGATGAAAGAGAGGAACAAAGACAAAGACAGAATCTCAAGCAAGCGCTACACTCAGCACAGTGTCCACTGTGGGGTTTGACTAGGGTTGTGGGAAAAAACCTTAGGTAATAAATCGAGAGTCAGAAATCAAGAGTCAGACACTTAACTGGCTGAGCCATCAGATAATCCCCCCTTTTGTATTTCTATAATGTTTCTCTAACACTGAAAAGCTTAGATCACATTATAATCAATATTTTTACTTATTTGATCATTTTACATATTTGTTCTATATGACTAATCTCCCAGCCAAGCTAGCCATCTGTTTCCATGGTCTCTGTATTCATTCTAAGCTACTTTCTAGGCCATCAAAATGGCTCCATCATGGGCACTTCCCCCCTGTACTTACCTACCACTGGCTTCCTTGGCCACTGGCCATACTCTCAAATCCTTATGGTTTGCCTCCCACAGTCCCAGGTCCTTTCTCCTAGGCACACTGTTGTCCTTTCCTACTCCCTTCCCTTTCTAAACTGCTTTCTTGGCCACAAGGAAGCTGGTGTGTCTAGATGACCTTTCCCATCTCCTGTTTTCTTGCCTGCCTCTACCCTGTTCTCCTGCCCCGCCACTGCATACGTGGTCACTGACATACAGACAGGTCCCTCCATGAAGGAAAGGAAAGAAAAGGATGAAGCACAAGAAGAGAGAGGAGAGGATGGGGCACCTGGGTGGCTCAGTCGGTTAAGTCTCCCACTTCGGCTCAGGTCAGATCTCACCTTCCTGGGTTCAAGCCCTGTATCAGGCTCTGTGCTGACAGCTAGCTTGGAGCCTGGAGCCTGCTTCCGGTTCTGTGTCTCCTTCTCTCTCTGCCCCTCCCCCTCTCATGCTCTGTCTCTCTCTGTATAAAAAATAAATAAAATATTAAAAAAATTTAAAAAAAAAGAGAGAGGAGAGGAGAGGTGGGTAAGGGAGGAAAGAAGAAAGGGAAGCAGATGGAAAGAGGAAGAGAGGAAAAACAAGAAGAGAAAAGCAGAAGGGAAGAATTTAAAAAGACTTTAAGGAAGAGAAGAGAATGATAGAGAAAGGGAAAGGGGAGGGCAGAATAGAAAATCACAAATGAACCAGGGGAGACAACTCAAAATGTGGGACATAGTCAAGCAAATGACAAAATAAGGACCTTGCTGTAGATGTTGAAATGGCTGTTTATTCATGTAAACTTTCCTGAGGCCTCTCATCACACTTAGAATTTGAACCAAAGCCCTATTAGGGCTGACAGTAGGCTCAATATTTTTATTTACTTGCTTGATGTAATCATCTCCCAACCATGTCAGTTGTCTTACCTACCAAAAATCAATGTTAACAATAAAAAAAAGCATGTCCTCTTATGTTTATGTCATCATATATGAACATATCAGTAGACACATACATTCACACACATGATACAAAAAATCTTGGGATTATTTTGTTTTATGAAAATATGATTCTAATACATAAACAAATATCATTTCTTTATTCTTACTCAATTTTATTTATATATGTACTAGATTTCCTTTAAAAAGGACTTTATCAATTCACATTTGCAAAAGACTATGTACCTCATACCTATAGGAGTAATAATTATCCCTCATTTATTTACTAATCCGATGAGCATCATATGATGGCTCACTGTTAACTTAATTTGTGTTTCCAAATTGTGGATTTAAGCATTTACAAAATATTTATTGGCCATCAATATGCTCTTCAGTGAATTGTCTATTCATGTGTTCTGCCCATTACATAATTGGGTTAATATCTTTTTGCTCAATTTGTTAAGAGCCCTTTATATGTAATAGATAGTAATTTTATATTAATCTATGTTATGCTATTTGGTATGGTTTATGTAGTGATCTGCTATAAAAAAGGCACAATTTTTTCTATATTTTGAATCTACATATCTTCTTTTTTAGTCTCTAAATTTTAAAGTTTGATTAAGAAGCTCTCCATGACCTTAAATTTCATAGTAGTGTTTTGTTTTTATTTTTGTCAACATTTAAGCCTTGTATGCATTTATAATTTATCTGCTGTTCATTATATAAGTAATAGACAAACATTTTAATTTATTTTCTAGGTGAATAAACTTTTTTCTCAATATTATAAAATAATTAATTTTTTCAATGAAATGAAATATCACTTTTCTTATATTAAATATAACTAATATCTTGTTATATACTTCTCATCCATTTTTAAACCAATATCATATTAATTTGATTAATATAGCTTTATAAGTTTATTATATGATCAAGTTCTCATTATTTTCATACATTGGAAGGGACTTATTTCATTACCTATATGACTTAAAAATTCTAATGTTATTTGACTCAATTTTTGAAAAAAATATACTTTCAGTAAATACACTTGAAATTATTTTAATTTTATCTTTTAATATATATATTAATGTTTATTTTTGAGAGAGAGAGCGCCAATGGGGGAGGGTCAGTGAGAGAGGGGGCCAGAGGATCTGAAGCCAGCTTCATGCTGAGAGCAGAGATCCAAATGTGGGGCTCAAACTCACAAATTGTGAGACCCTGACTTGAGCTGAAGTTGGATACTCAACAAACTGAGCCACCCAGGTGCCCCAACACTTGGGTTTTAAATAGATGCACCACTTTTTGGAGAACGGACTCTTTTCCAAGTACTTAATTTTAAAATGGAGAGTGACTATTATTTCTAATATATATCACAATTCTGATCAGTTAATAATTAGTTAATAATTTAGTAGTAGTATTGTAGGACTATAATCTTCTATTCCACTTTATTATAAAAATTTATCTTCATCCAAAATATTTATAAAATTTAAAAAATCAACATATTTTAAGTTGTAGGTATGTGTTTTCTTTATATTGTTTAAAATTAGTTGGAATCAGTCTAAATTTTTCATGGAGAGTTATATGAACTGGAAAAAGAAAAAACACAATAAATTCTGTTTATATAGTTTAATATATAAGTTCTGTTTATATGCATTATAAACCACAGCGTGGTACAGTATGTTTTTTAGTATATGTTAAAATATCTTTTACATGTTGCCTGAGACTTCTTATTTCAGACAACTAATTTAGAATCATAAAAAGAATAGAAAGGGCATCAAAGCTTTTTTATGATGATTATGTCATAATTGATGCCTGGAAGACTGTATCATGGGCTAAACCTGGCTTAGCATTGAAGTCTCCTGACTAGAATTTCAATTCACTGTGACAGTTCATTCTAACTTATGGTGAGATCACTATTTGACAATTTCACATGTGAAAGCCTCATGTGGAATTTGTGTACATAACATACACTTATTTACTGAAATATAATCACCTTCACTAGCACCATTGTGATGCATAGGTATAATCATGGGAACTAAAGTTGAAAAGTAAATAAACCAAGGGACACAGATGCTGGAGAGTCAAATGATTCATTGGCTAAGTAGAGCTTTTGACAATCTAGAGTCAATCCACAGTTTCCTTAATATGCCTAATGTCTAGTAATCTTTGTGTGGGTGCTGAGGAAGCAGACACATCTTCCCTTATTAGTATTTCAACATGTTGTGAAGACTACCAAAAATCATAAAGCAGCAGCTGCTATATGACTAGATGCTTGGACTTTGTATCTTAGGACTTTGTTCTTTGGTTTTCCTCTGCACGTTAGGCCAAGTGCTAATGGTAAAATCACTTAAATTCTTCGAGTCTCAGTTTTGTAGTCTTAAAAACAAGAGCAATACTAGTCATCCTGATGTCTCACAAGGTACTAATTAGAATAAAATAAGCAATGTGTTTAACCAAGAGAGAAAAGTAAAATCATTTTATAAGGTGATTTTCAGAGAATTTTTGGTTTTAAATTTCATTTTTAGAGGATATCACCATAGCTTATATTGTACTTTGGATTTTGCAAACAACCTGAACATGGGTCATCTTGTTTAATATTCCATAAACTTTTGTATTAAAATAAGTCTCATTTTCTAAAATACTTGAGTTGAAACATCCAAAGATTAAATACATAGTCAACAAAAGAACTGGAAAAGACTCAAGTTTTTATTCCAAATTCATTGCTCTTTAATGCATTTCTATTCAGAGTATCCCTGCTTTGTAGTGTAGAACTTAATATCACCAGAAATAAAAAGTCACTTAACTACAGTGGTTTTCTTTATTCCTCCAGGGAAAATTGACTACTCTTTAAGCACACAATTATATAATGTTAATGACCCCAAAGTACTTCTAGTCATTTCTAAAAGGGTTAATTCATTGGCATTTTCATAACTCAAATGCAAAATTGAAACAGCTTAATAAGTGAGAATAATATATCCTCCAGTCCTCAATTGTAATAACCTTCGAAATGTGCTTTCTGTTTGCAAGTTCACGTTCCACTTCATATTCCTCCAAATTCCCTTCTATAGTTTTGATTTGAATCCGTATAAAATGTTTGATGTGATATTATGTCTGATTTTCTAATGTTTCTTATTCTTTGGAGAGAAAACATCTTCTTTGTTAATTGAGTTGAGAGGAGTGAGGTCTCCCTGATTTCTTACTGGTAAACAGTTTTTCAGTTTTGCATGTGGGATAATTTTTGAACATAATAAAAAAATGTAACTACTCTCCATTAGACAATTATATGTATATAGTTGTAGCTCATAAATGACTTAATCCTCATAACAACCCTATGAGCCAGATACTGCTGTTATCATTTCTACTGCATAGATAAGGACACTGAGGCTTAGAAAGTTTAAGTAATATCCCTTTGTTCAAAGTGGTCATAAGCACAAAATAAGACTATATTCCAGGCCATCTGACTCCAAAGTCTTAGCTTTTAGCTGCTATGTTACATTATATCCTATAATACACAATCATTACATACTTATCAGATAGAAGAAAAGTTGCTTCAAATTTAAAGTGCTGAAACCAAAGCATGCCTGGTCCATTGGTTCACAGATTTATTTAAATTAAAAATTCAATTAAATAAAAAAATTGGGGGCTTAAATTAATAGGGGGAATTCAGATACTGTGTATCAGAATCAATAAAAAGTGTATACATTGCAGCTTAGGAATTGATAGGATGAATTTCTAACCTAATGTAATAGAAAACGTGTTTCAGTCATAGTATCATATCTTGAAATTCTCCAGGTTTCATAGATGTTATTAGCTCTAACAAAGAATGAAAAATCAACACCACATATCCACATCTCCTGAAGAAAGGAAAGATTATTATTATTTGCACTTATTTTTACTCTGTTTGTAAAGTGCTTATCATCCTTATGAGAAGCAGATGTGCAAAAGTGATTCTGAGTGTCCCTCCTCCAATTATATCATTTTTGTTTACCCCTAAGTTTTCCTTGGCACTATTCATAATCCACCCGCATAAGTCAGAAGGATTTATTTTATGTCTGGCAGTGTGGGTGTGACAAAGTGGTCAGGAACACAAAGGGAAAGTATGACAAATCTGAGAGTTCCCGTGAAAGAAGTAAAGACTGGAAATCCGTCTATTCCCACCTCGCATTTGGGGGCCTTTTGGTTACCTCTGGGTTCTTCTGTCTCCCTTTTTCCTTCACTACAAGTTAAAATAACATCTCAGAGTCTTTCTCCAGCTCAAGAGCAGACACCCTTCACACAGCAATGCAAATGAGAGAGCTGTGCATGAGGGAGAAAGAGAAAGAAGCATTCGATGTGTTTCCCACTTTTATGATTAGAATGACCCAGGATTAGTGCCCAGCAGCTTAACTCTGCTTTTCTATGTGCTTGTAGAAAGACCGAGATTCAGGAAAATCATAGTTCAACTCTAGCTTTAGTCCTTGTTATTTTTACAACATGAGAGAGTCACTTTTCAAAGGATGTTACAAACCCCACATTCTTAGAGATACCTAAAGATAGTCAACTGTTGGGAATGGTCCATTCTTGACAGCACACAGTTAATTATGATGGCTTATGTTGATACCTTCCAAGTTCTAGAAAGATGCAATTCTGTTAATTTTCTAAGAATAGATTTACCCACTAGTGACTCTAGATTGCAAAATTACTCATTTCATAAGAAAAATCATATGTACATAATTACATAGTATAATATATATTCACGTGTGTATGTATGTGTGTGTATATATATGTGTGTATTTATGCGTATGTATATGCATGTATGTGTGTATCTATGTATATATATGTTTTCCTGTATTGAGTAAAGGAGCAGAAAGCAATAAAGATTGAATCTCAACTTTGTCTCTGCCACTCATTGGTTATATAACTTTTGGGCACACAATACCTACCATCAACACCCTCCTCTTTTTAGACAAATTAAATCACACAATTTTGAGTTCTTTCGCATGCTCTGTTCTTAACTTCTAAATCAGGAATTATTTACACTTACACATTATAGGAAAATGGTGCAATCTGTCTCATGCCTATAATTTATGTCAGGGAATTTGCTTCAAATGTCTTTATTTGCTGATTTTCACAATCATAATTTAAGCTTATAGCTTGATTTCTAATGCTTTTTATCATCCTTTCATACAAAAGTTAACTCTATGTTATTTCGCCTTTTCCATTAGTGAGTTCTGCAATTTGTTCCCCTGTGATTCCCTCTGGCAGAATTGTTTCCATTATCAATAAGGCTGTATGGGCAGCCCACAAATCATTATGAGGTTTGGCACAAACTTTTAAGTTAATGAGATAAATCTGATTTCCCTCGGTCTTCTTGTACCTGAAAATGTCTTTTCTGAGAGTCATATTTGTGAAAATGATTTGGCTCAGAAAATCTGTTTAAAAACAAGGAGGTAACACGTCCCTTAGGTGAAGATGATTAGGAATATAGGGATCATGCAATTAAGTTTAATTGGATTAAGTAGAGCAGACTGACTTTCATAATTAATTTAGTTTTATGATTGGCCTGTGGGGGGACTATCCCAGATGAAAAAGATGATTGTGGTGAAAGAGCATGAAATGCTTCAAGATATAAACCAAGCCACAGGCAATCCAGCTTTCAACAAGAAAATGTGATTTAGCAAGGGCATGGGATATAAGATCAATATACAGATGTCAAAGACATCCCTATACGCCAGCCATGAACAACTAGAATTTGAAATTTTAAAATTCTAGTAGCGTTTACATTAGCACCAAAAAGTGAAAAACTTAAACCTATATGTAATTTACAGGGCATACATAAGGAAAATTGCAGAACTCTGATGAAAGAAATCAAAGAATAAAATAAATAGCTATTTTGTGTTTAAGGATTGGAAGACTCAATATTCCTAATATAGCAATGCTTCTCAAGTTGATGTATAGATTCAATGCAATCCTGAAATCAAAATCAACTTGTGGATATCAACAAACTGTTTCTAAAGTTTATATGAAGAGGCAAAAAGGACCTAGAATAGTCAACACAGTATTGAAGAAGAACCAAGCTGGAGGCCTGACACAACCCCACTTTAAGACTTAATATAAAGCTACAGTAACCAAGGCAGCACGGAAAAGAATAAATATATAGATCATGGAACAGAATAGCCAGACCAGAAATATAGTCAACTGATTTTCAAAAAAGGATCAAAGACAACTCAATGGAGAAGAGATAGTCTTTTCAACAAATGGTGTTGGAACAGTTGGCCATCTACATGAAAAAAAAACTAGACAAAGATGTTACAGTTTTCACAAAAATTAACACAAAGTGAGTTAAACAGTTAAATGTAAAATGTAATAATATAGTAGATAAATAACATAGTCGATAATCTAGATGACCATGGATTTGGCAATGACTTTTTAGGTACAACAGCAAAAGCACAATCTATGAAGGAAAAAAAGAGTCAGACATAATTAAAATTAAAACCTTCTGCTCTGCTAAAAGCACTTTTAAGAAAATTAATAAAAGAAACCATAGACTAGAGGAAATATTTGCAAAACACGTATTTGATAAAGGACTAGTGTCCAGAATATGCCAAGGAGTCTCAAAACTAAGCAATAAGAAAACAAACAATGCACTTGCAAAATGGGCAAACTTCTATACAGAAACCTCCCCAAAGGAGATACACAGATCGCAAGAAAGCATATGAAAAGATCCTCAACTCAGTGCATCAGTAGAGACTCATAAAATAACAATGACATACCACTACAAAACTATTATAATGCAAAAATCAAGTAACTGATAATACCAAATGGTGAAGATGTGGAGCAGTATAAATTCTTATAGCTTGCTGGTAGGAATGCAAAATGCAACTTTGGAAAATAGTTTCAAAGTTTTATACAAATCCAAATGTAGTCTTACCATATAATCCAGTAAGTATGCTGTTAATATTAGCTAATTGTATTGAAACCATATGCACACAACATGTTTATAGCACAACAGTAATTTATATAAGTTTAATAATTTCCCTGTACTGAAAGTCACCACGATGTCTTTCTATAGGTAATTGGATAAACAAACTGTGTCACATTAATGCAATAGACTATTATTCAATAATCCAAAAAAGGAAAGAGAGATATAGCAAGCCATAAAAAGCCATCCAGAAACTTGAAAGGAATATTGTTAAGTGAAAGAAGTAAGCCAGTCTAAAAAGGCTACCATAATGATATTATTGCAATCATATAGCATTGTGGAAAAGGCAAAATTATAGGCAATCAGAATATCATGGTTGCAGGTTGTTTTAGGGGAAGAGAAGAGGGATGGCTAGGTGACACACAAGGAGTTTTTAGGCAAGTGAAACTATTCTGTACGAAACTGTGATTACTTTTTCAAATTCCATAGAACTTGATATCATAAAATCAAACTTGAATATATACAAGTTAAAAAGAAATCACTTAGGGGGTCAGGCATCCCAGGAAAGAATGAACTATTACAAGAGAAGTTGAATGCATTGAAAATATACAAAACAAAGTCACTGAAAGGGGTAGGCAATTATGCGGGAACTAAATAACTTGGGACATGAATGGAGACTTTAAGAACAAGACAAAAGAGACTGCACATAACCATTGTAGTCTAGGTGATAAAACTTTTTCTGAAGGGGAAATGGATGAACAATTCTGATATTGCTCTCTGGGTATACCAGAAGTAACTGAACAGCAGATGGCAGAAGCTTTGGTGTGAAAGGTGATAGATTAAGGAAGAGTAGGCTAGAATAATCCATGTGATAATGGAATAAAGCTGGATATTTCAGTAAGAACTTACGTGTAACTTAATGTAGATACAAATGCAGTAATATCGATAGATGTGCGTATATACACAGGTTAGAATACAAACATATACTGCTTTGATCTGTTGTCTCTAGGGATCTAATAAATAGCCCCAGTAGCAAAGAGGATGCCTAGTCCTCAGATCTTTGTGTCTGATACTGTTCTCCAATAAAAGGAACCAAGATTCCTTTGAGAAATAGCTGATTCTAGAATTGGGGTAGGAAATCTACGAGATAAGCCTGAAGCATCTTACAGAGTCTGGACCATCTTTGTAGCACCACAAATAAATCATCTCTAAGCAAGCAAATAAAAACAAGGCAACTTTGGGGGTAAGTCAAAGGGCACATGAACCAACTAAAAGAGCTTTGTTATGAGTTGAATTATACCTCCCTCAAATTTATAAATTGAAGTCCTAACTCCCACTACCTCAAAATGTAGCCTTATTTGGAAATACGGTTGCTCCAGCTATAGTTAGTTAAGATGAGGTCATACTGGAGTAGGGTGGGATCCTAATCCAATATGGGTGTTGTCCTTGAAAAAAGGGAAATTTGGGTAGCTATAAGGGAGCAAACACATGCTGTCTTAAAGATCAGATAAGCTTGTTAGATTTTCATTGGCATCATGGCCAGACCAGAGAAGATACATTTCTTTTCACCAATAATTCATACTTCCTCAAGAGGATTTGGTTTGCTCACAAGGAACACTCCTGTTGTGTAGAGTTTCAACCCAGCCAGGTCAAAGTGGATGCCTTCCATCTTATTTGCCTTCTTTGCTTGCATTGATTTCCCACTGAGACAGCTGTGGCCAAAAATGCGTGTTTTGTTTTTGGATAATTTGCAGTCTGAAGCCTGGAAATGTTTTCAGGGAAGAAAGCATTTGAGCCACTTTCTTAAGGTTTCTTGAGGATTTAGCGACTCCTCCTCAAGTCCAATCAGCACTGTTCAAGCCAAGGGAATACAGATATAGTCATTTTCATGCCAATTCCAAACTTTTTGGGCTAAAAATAGTGTTGCTCAGTGTGGTCACTATCTTTGTCAGATCAACTCAATAAAGATGTTTCATGGACTCTTGTATGTTGATCAATGCTCTTGGCCCTATGTGAGGTCAGAATCCTGCATGGGAGGCATATGTTTTGTAAAAAATAACTGTTACAGAAGACAGCAGATGGAAATTGCCCATGAAGTAGAAACTTACTGAAAATAGGGTGTAACTTCTTACACGAGCATAGACATATAAGGTCCTTATATAAATTCACTGGAATTTCTTGGAGTATAAGTTTTTGAGTATAAATCCTGAACCCTTCTTGTGACAAGCCCACCAGACATTACTGTTGTTACATAATTATCTCTTGAGAATGAGGGTATGCTTCCAAGGAATTGAAAACAGCCATTTTTCTCAGAGAATGCGAGGACACCCTCTTTTTTCATTGCCTAGGGAGAAACTATTTCTAGCAAGTAATGTCCTAGAACACCTTACTTGCTTCTGATGGTGTCTCATGTTTTGTTTTGTTTTGTTTTTAATAATTAACATTATCTTTGCTTTTGCTAGGCATCTTAGAAAATTCTGGTGAAAAAAATCTTTCTCTTTCTCTTTTTTTTTTCTTTTTAATCCTTTTTTTTTTTCTTTTTTAATGAATTCACTGAAGAGCTATGGAGATAGTTCCAGAAAAGTTTCAGAGAATTGAATTCACCTTCCAGGCACTGAGTGACTATGCATATCATAAGGTGAAATCTATTAGCATGTGCCAGTCTAACTATAAATAGGTACACTTCACATATAATTGAGAGAGCAGTTATAGGTATGCATAGATATATATACCCTACTGACACATGGTATGTTAGTTTACTTATTTACTCATCTATTTATTCATTCACCAAACCTTTATTAAGCTATTTAGAATGTATAAGAACATAGCTAAGCCTACCAAAGATGAATGAGAAGACATTATTCTTATACTCAAGGTATTCAATTTAGTTGGAAAAACAAACCAACAAAATCAACCAGTGATTGCAATAAAGCGTGGTAAATGTTTAAGAGAACTTTATACACAGATGGTGGTATAGACAGAATGTTTGTGTCTCTACCCAAATTCATATGTTGAATTGTAACACTCAATGTCATCGTCTTTGGTGGAGCAGGGACTTTGAATGAAAAGTAATTAAGTCATGAGTTTGAACCCCCATGAGTGAGATCAGCAACCCTACAAAAGAGACCCCAAGGAGTCCCTGTCTGTCCCTGTGTGAGGACACAGTGAGAAGACAGTGGTATGTGAGCCAGCAAATCAGTCGTTGGCAGACGACGAATCTGCTGGCTCTTCAATCTTGGAGTTCCCAGTCTCCAGAACTAAATGTGAAATGAATTGTTGTCTAGGAACCACCCAGTATATGCTTTTTTTCATAATACCAGCCCACATATACTAAAAGAGGTTGCTTTAGCAGATGTAGTAGGAGGCTGAGATAGAAGTCAGAGAGATTCTTCAGTAAGGAATAATGCTTTCAATTAGTCTTGAAAGAAAAGTACAAGTTGTGCAGGTTGGAGGTAGGGCATGGGTGGTGAGACTTTCTGGGCCAAAGGCTCAGTGGTATAAAATAGCCCAATGGAGAAAACTTGTGAGCAGTGTAAACTGGCGCTCTGCCAGAGTATTTTCACAATGAACTGAAATGGTTTACATCACTGTCCCACCTGATTACCTGTTTCTCCTGACTGGGACCCAGTGTAAGGTTGTGTAGCAGGCACTGGTGGGCATTCCTCATTCCATTCCCTTAAGAGCCTTCTACCATTTCGATTGATGTGGTCCATGGCCCGCCTTCTTCTCCTTCTTTGGAGCTTATGCCTACAGCCTTCTTCAGAAAATCTTTCATGGGTAATTCAAAGTACTAACTACATATACAAAGTCCAAGCACTTAAGGAAAGTAGGGTCCGCGGTGTTGCAAAGGATGTTTTAGATCCCCCACGGGTCAGCCTAGAGTTAGTCCGTCTCTTAACAGTTCTGTGGCAGAGTTTGTTCCTTTTCCAGGTTTATATCCCTTATACTTATATGACTTTTTCCTAAAAGTGTTCTTTCAATAAATCACTTTCATATGTCCCCTTCTCTAGCTGTCCTTCTATAGGGCATAGCCAAGGCTAGTGGAGTCTGTATTTCATTCGTTTTTATGTCAAAGTACCAAGAAGTGGAGACATATTGTAAGCACTGAAAAAAAGTTGTTAAGTGAATAGATCTGAAAATTACAGTTGGTAGAATGCAGGCATATTTGCTAATCTGAAATCAGATGATATTTATTAAACATGTACTATGTTCTAGGCTTCTTGCTAAATTTGTTACATATATAATCTCATTTAAACCTCAAAAGACTCCACAAGGCAGATTGAATATTACCTACATAGTACTGATAAAGAAACTGGGGTTTAAAAAATTTGAAGCTTTTGCCCAAGATTGCCCAGCAAGAATGGCCTATATAATTCCATTTAAGTTTTGTGGAGGTTTTTCTTTGGGGGGGATGTTAGTGAAAATTTTGTCATCTGAATTTTCTTAATTGAAATTTAATTTATTTAGAAAAAAGTTCAAAGGCTCTGAATGTCAAATGTATAACATTTTTATGAAGGTACTAACCAACTATTTGAGTTAATTTATTGTTAATCTAATTTTTTAGGCATATTTAATTTATACTGTAAGATTCATGCTAAGAAATAAATTGTCCTCTCCCCACCTCCTCTGTCAAATATGGGGTAACGGCACATTGTTCACAGGCAATACCCTGAGTGTCAGTTTAGCATCTGGATTATATAAGGCATAATTGGATTTACTCTATGCAATTAGAATTGGGGTTTTTTGCTGCCGAAGCACTACGTTGCAGTTTTTGCCTGGAAATGAGTCTTAAGCATTTTGTTTGGTACTTGGAAAATCTACCTTGACAGTGCTTCATAATAGAACCAATTATCAGGTATGCTGTTACACATAGCCTTCCAGACCCGAATTTAAATAGGAACTCGTGGCAATTTCTTTTGTGAAATAGTCTCCATAACACTTAAAATCAACCATAATGTGGAGACCTACATGCTTATCCAGACAACAACAAGGGACCAAGAATACTCATTACATAAACATGTACTTTGAGGTTGAGATGATTGAATTGTCAACTAAAGAGAATGACAGATATTAACACTCTCTTCCAAAGCCAATTCTTGCTGAATTTCTTTAATAGCTATTAGCATAGTGAAACCTGTATTCTCCCTATTTCTTTCTCTAAAAGAAAAAATAATCTTATTGACAGAACACCAATGTACTTGTACATATTCTTAAATAAAACACATTGTGAACTTTTTTTACAATGACTTATGTAAGTATTCAAACAAATTGTGTATTCACTAGAGAAAAAAGTAGAAATGCGTATAGGGTATGTTAACTTAAACACAATAATACAATACACTACTACTTTATTTACATCATGTGCAAGAAATATTTCCCTGAAAATTGCTGAACAATTTTTATATATGATTTCTTACATACCACAAGGGAATATAGCGGTGAGGAATAATTCTCAGATGGATATAAGCAGGCCAGAGTTTAAGAATTATGTGGCCTCATTCAGTGAGATTTTGATTCAGTGGATTTGAAGGAGGAGTCAAAAACTATATTCTCATTTTTATTTTTTAACTGTGTAGGTGATTCACATGCATAGTGATATTTGGGAACCAACAACTAAATGCTTAATATATAAATTTATAAATATATTCAATTATAGAGATAATAACATCACATACAATATAGCATTATATCATGTACTCTATTGACATATACAATTATCAGCATACCTGGGGCACCTGTGTGGCTAAGTCAGTTGAGCGTCCGGCTTTGGCTTAGGTCATGATCTTGCTGTTCGTGAGTTCAAGCCCCACATCGGGCCAGCAGCTGTCAGTGCAGAACCTGCTTTGGATCCTCTGTCCTCCTCTCCCTGCTCCTCCCCACTTGCACTCACTCAAAAATAAATAAACATTAAAAAATAATTATCAATGTACCTGAAAGTAATTATGAGTATATGCATAGAATATATTCTCCACCTTTGAACTTTAGGAAAGCCTTTCCTGTTTTTATTTATATATTGTGCAGGTTTGAGTATTGAAGTTAGGGCCTTTTTAATAGTATCTTGTGGCTGAAAACAATTCTAAAGTCTCAACATGACTGTTCTGTCATCTCAAGCAAAATTATGTTCAGGCTTCAGGCGAATTAAGTATCGATAGGAGGAAATCCCATGCCGACTATGAGATCCTGATTATTTCAGTGAGCTGAAGTGAGGTGTCTAAGGAAAGCAGAAGAAAATGCAGTTTATCTTAGAGAAGTGGGCATAAAACTAGAATATGTTTACACCTGGGAAAGCATAAAAACATTCCAGGAGTTTCAGGGATACAAATAGTAGTGAAAGATTCAGTACTCATATTCACATCTTCTATATATACTTTTGCCTACAACTTATCTTTGAGTGCCTACATCATTATGCAAATTTGCATTTTCCATCTCCCCTTTAAAAATCACCTTTCTCACACTTCACAAAACAATGGAAAACCTCTAATCTACTTTTAATTTATTATAGTAGATTGTGTTGGGATGTAAAACTCTCAGAGGCAACACAGGAACAATTTACAATATTGATGTAGGTGTTGAGAAAATGAATGATTCATATAAACGTGAAACAAATCCTTTTTCAAATCAGTTTTCAATCTCTGATTTGGACAATATTGACGGAAGATCAAATTGATTTGTCAGTGGATACTTCATTAGAAATAATTTTTAATGATAGGTCACCACGTAACTTTTGAGTATAATACAGAGGTAGTTTAACAATTGAATGAATTTCTTTTTCTCTGTGTTCATTAATGTGAACAAAGAATATATCATTTACATCTATTTAAAAACCTGGAAGGATCTAGTTATATGTGATCTTTCTTTACATATTTCAAAACAAAATGAATCTATGAATTACAACTCTAGACTACTTTTGGAGTCTGTAACCATACTGAAATATAAGGTCAAGTGAGTTAGACCTCAAAATACCCATTTATAAGTATTTATTTGGGATATCGATATCTTTACAATATCCAGTTTTCCAATCCATTAAGGTATAATCGATTTATCTAGGGCTAATTCTTCTAAATTCTGTATTTAATTTTCAGATTTATTTCTAGCTATGTAATTAGTTTAGGTGTTATTAAAAGAATTACTATTTTTTTAATTAGAGCAATTTTTAGACACACAGCAAAATTGAACAGAAGGTACAGAGATTTCCTCTATATCTCTTTCCCTCACGTATGGATAGCTTCCCAAATATCAATATCTCCGTGGGAAATGAACTTATATTGACACATTATAATCACCCAAAGTCTATAGTCTATATGACGGTTCACTTCTTAGTGTTTTGTAGTCTACAGGTTTTAAAAAATGGATAATGAAACATGTTCATTATTATGGTATCATATAGAGTATTTCACTGCTCTAAAAATCCCATGGGTTCTGCTCTTTCAACCCTTCCTCTTTCCAAGCTCCCTGGCTACCACTGTTCTTTTTATGGTCTCCATAGTTTTGCCTTTCCCAGAATGTCATATGTTCACATCATACAGTAAATAGTCTTTTCAGATTGGCTTCTGTCACTTAGCAACACACATTTAAGATTTCTCCAAGTCTTTGCATGGCTTGATAGCTCATTTCTTTTTAGTGCTAAATAATATTCCATTTTCTGGAGGTGTCACAGTTTATCTATGCATTGACCTACTGAGGGACATCTTGTTTGATTTTAATTCTTGGCAATTATAAATACAGTTATTCTAAACTTCTGCATATAGGTTTTCGTGTGGATGTAAGTTTCCAGCTCCTTTGAGTAAATACAAGGAGCACAATTGTTGAATCATATGTTAAGAGTGTGTTTAGTTTTGTAAGATATCACTAAACTCTCTTTCCACAGTTTGGTGATAAGTGTGTGATATCATTTTCCATTCTCACCAGAAATGAATGAGTTTCCGTTGCCCACATTCTCACCAGCATTTGGTATTGCCAGTGTTCTGGATTTGGGCCATCCCAATAAATATGTAGTGGTATCTCACTGTTTTAATTTCCCTTTCCCTAATAGCATGTGATACAGAGCATCTTTTCATATATTTATTTGCCATCTGTATATCTTCTTTGGTCAGGTGTCTTAAAGTATTTTTTTTTTTTTTTACTGTTGATTTTAGGAGTTCTCTGCATATTTTGGATAACTGGCCTTTATCAGGTATATCTTTTGTAAATACTTTCCCACAGTTCATGGCTTGTCTTCTCATTGTCTTGACATTGTCACCCACAATAAACTTTTTTTTTCTTTAGAAAGAGAGCAGGAGCAGGGGGAAGGAGGCAGAGGTAGAGAAAGAAAGAACCCCAAGCAGGTTCCATGCTCAGGGCAGAGCCCAACACAGGGCTCCATTCCAAGACCCTGGGCTCATGATCTGAGATGAAACCAGGAGTTAGATGATCAACAGACTGAGTCACCCAGGTGCCCCCGCAGTGAAAAAGTTTTAAATTTTAATGAAATTTACTTCATCAACCGTGCCTTTCATGAATTGTGCCTTTGGTGTTATACCTAAAAAGGCATCTTTGTACCCAAGATATCTGGATTTGCTCTTACCTTATCTCCTAAGAGTTTTTTAGATTCACATTTTACATTTAAGTCTGTGATCCATTTTGAGTTAATTTTTGTGAAGGTTGTAAAATATGTCCAGATTCACTTTTTTTTTTTAAATATTGATGTCCACTTGTTCTCACACAGCTATTTGAAAAGATATTTTGTATTCATTTATTTCTTTTGCTCCTTTGTCAAAGACCAGCAGATTATATTTATGAGAGTCTATTTCTTGGCTTTCCTCTGTTTATTGGTATATTTGCCTATTCTTTTACTAATATCATGTTGTCTTAATTAAATCACCTTTATTCTTTATTCTTAAAGTTGGGAAGTATGAACCTTCTAACTTTATTTATCTCCTTCCATATTGTGTTAGCTATTTTGTGTCTTTTGCCTCTCCCTGTAATAACTTGTTAAGATTTTGATCAAGGTTTCTTTGAATTTAGAGATCAATTGGGAAAGAACTGACATCTTGAACAGTATTGTGTCTTCCTGTTTATGAATATGGAGTGCCTTTCCATTTATATAGTTCTCTTTTGATTTTATTCATCAGAGTCTGTCTTCATATAGGTTTTTACATGTTTTATTGGATTTATATCTAACTATCTCATTTTTTTAGTGGAGATTCAAATGGTATCATGTTTTTAATTTCAAATTCTACTTATAGACTGGTGGTGCATGAGATGTGATTGAATTTTGTGTATTAGCCTTTTATTCTGCAATCTTATTATAATTGCATATTAGTTTGAAAAGTTTTCTGGTGATTCTTTCAGATTGTTTACATGGGCAATTATGTTATCTGGAAATAATGGCAGTTTTTGTTTCCATTCCAATTTTTACATCTTTTATTCCCTTGTCTTGTCTTACTGAAATAGCTAAAATTTCCAGTACAATTTTGAAAGAGAGTGGTGATAGAGGATGTACTTGATCTTAATGGAAAACTTCACACTCATTTAGTATGATGTTAGTTGTAGGCTTCTTTGTAGATGTTTTTTTTTTTTTTTACCAAGTTGAAGAAATTCTCCTCACTCTTAGTTTACCGAAGGTTTGCAATCATGAATAAATGTTAGATTTTGTCAAATGTTTTACTTTTCTGTCTCTACAAATATGTTTATATGATTTTTTTTGTAGCCTGTTGATATGATAGAATACATTAATTGATTTTTGAATGTTGAAACAGACTTGCATACCTGGGATAAATCTCACTTTGTCATAGTGTATAACTCATTATATGTTGCTGGGTTCAATTTTCTAATATTTTGTTGAACATTTTAAATCTATGTTCATGAGAGGTATTGGTGTGTGGTTTCTTGTAATGTCTTCAATTTAGGTCTTAGGATAATACAAGCCTCATAGAATGCATGAAGAAGTATTTCCTCTAGTTCTGTTTTCTGAAAGAGATGAAAGAGGATTGGTATGTATATTTTTCCTTAAATGTGTGGTAGCATTCACCAATGAACCCCTCAGGGCCTAGCACTTCCTATTTTGGAAGGGTCTTAATTTTTTATTCAATTTCTTTAATGGCTATAGGCTTATTCATATTGTCTATTTCTTCTTGTGTGAGTTTAGGTAGGTTGTGTCTTTCAATAAATGGTTCAGGTTGTTTAGGCAATCAAATGTGTGGATGTAGAGCTATTCATACCGTTTTATTATTATTCTTTTAACATCCATAGGATCTGTAGTTATGTTGCCTCTTTCATTTCTGATATTAGCAATTTGTGTCCTCATTCTTTTTTCTTAATTTTTCATGCTACAGGCTCATATTTTTTCAAACAACAAGTGTTTTGTTTTACTGATTTACTGTATTGATTAACTTATTTTTAATTTTATAAATTTTGGCTCCAATTCTTATTACTTCTCTGGTTTTGCTTACTTAGGATTTAATTTCCTTTTCTTTTACTATTTTCCTAAAATAAAAGTGGATTGTTGATTTTAGAACTTCCTTTTTTTCAATGTTTATTTATTTATTTTGAGAGGGAGAGAGGGGAATGGAGGGGCAGAGCAAGAGGAAAAGAGAGAGAAAATTCCAAGCAAGCCCCAGACTGTCAACACAGAGACCAATGTGGGGCTTGATCTTATGAATAGTGAGATAATGATATGAGCTGAAATCAAGAGTCAGATGCTCACTGACTGAGCCATCCACATGCCCCAGAGAGAGAGAATCTTAAGCAGGCTCCATGCTCAGTGCCTGATGCAGGGTTCATCCCCATGGCCTGGGATCATGACCTTAGCCAAAATCAAGAGTCAGATGTTCAACCAACTGAGCGACCCAAGTGCCCCTTGCTCTTCTTTTTTAATATATGCATTCAATGCTATTCATTGTCCTCCAAGCATTCCTTTTGAAGGGTTCCCAAAATTTTGATAAGATATGTTGTTATTTTTATTTTGTTCAGTATTTTAAAATATGTTTTGAGCTTTTTTTCTTTGACCTATGTGTTGTTCAAAAGCATGGTGTTTAATCTCCATGTGTTTGGAAATCCTAAATTATCTTTATATGATTTATTTCTAGTTTTATCCACTGTGGACTGAAAGCAGATATGGTATGATTTCTATTCCCTTAAATTTGTTGAAGTGTGTTATGGCCCAGAATGTGGTTTATCTTGGAAAATGGGCTATTTGATCTTGGGACGGATGTGTATTCTGCTGTTGTTTAGAAGGATTATCATAATAAAAAATGTAGTTAGTACTGCAATTATTAGAGCTTGGAGTTAAGGCTGCTGGCTGGACAATGAAGTCACAAGTGTAGGAAGTATGCTACATGACTAGGCAAGTCTTTTGCTAACACTGCAAGCGTCTTTAACACAATGAGTGGAATTTGATAGTAATTTTTGCTACAAGAAAACAAACAAACAAACAAAAAAACCCCCAAAATCTTCAACTGCTAGCTGTTTCTGGTAAGTAGACGTTAAGTTTCTTATGTTGTTTTTGTAATAGTTATATTTTGAAATTCATTGATTAATACTATTTATTTGGATATACCACCATGTCATCTAAAAATAATGAGTTTTATTTCACTTTCAAAATTGTTTGAATTTGTTTTTGTTACTGTATTATTGCATTTCCCAGACTTTCCAATAAAATGTAGAATATTGTTCTTCCAGTAAATGTTCAAGCAAAAATGAACTATTGGGACGTCATCAAGATAAAACACTTCTGCATCAAGATAAAACAATCAATAAAACTAAAAGACAGCCTTGGGAATGGGAGAAGATATTTGCAAATGACATATCTAATAAAGGGTTAATATCCAAAATCTATGAAGAACTTATCAAAATCAACACCAAAAAAACAAGTAATCCCATTAAAACCTGGGAAGAAGACATGAATAGACATTTTTTCCAAAGAAGACATACAGATGGCTAGCAGATACATGAAAAGATGTTCAACATCACTCACCATCGAGCAAATACAAATAATATAGGAAACAACAGGTATTGGCAAAGATATAGAGAAAAGGGAACCCTCTTACATTGTTGGCAGGGATGCAAATTGATGGAGCCACTCTGGAAAACAGTATGGAGGTTCCTAAAAATAGAACTATCCAATGATCCAGCAATTGCACTATGAGGTATTTAACCAAAAGATACAAAAATACTGGTTTGAGGGGCCTGATCCATGCTGATGTTTATAGCAGCATTATCAACAGTAGCCAAACTTTGGAAAGAGCCCAAATGTCCATTAACTGATGAATTAATAAAGAAGAGGTGGTATATATACACAGTGCAATAATAGTCATCAAAAAGAATGAAATCTTGCCATTTGTAGCAGTGTGGATGGATATAGAGAGTATTATGCTAAGTTAAATAAGTCAGAGAAAGACAAATACCATTTAATTTCATTTATATGTGGGACTTAAGAAACAAAACAAATGAATATGGTGAAGCAACCCTTAAAAAAAGACTCAATTATAGAGAACTGATGGTTACCAAAGGGGAGGTGGGTAGAGGGATGGGTTAAATGGGTGATGGAAATTAAGGAGTACATCTGTCATGAGCACTGGGTGTTGTATGTAAGTGTTGAATCACAAAATTCTTCTCCTGAAACTAATACTATTTGGCATGTTAACTAACTGGGATTTAAATAAAAAATTGAAACAAAACAAAAAGAGAGAGGAAAAAAAAAGAAAGAAATATTATTACCACATCAGGGATATATTCTTGCCACAGCCCTTTTGTAGATCATCTTTTATTCAGATAAAAGATTTTCTTTTATCTCATTACTAATTTCTAATAGTTGTTCCAATAGTTAATATAGTTGTTGTTTGTGGTTACATTTTTTAAGCATGCAGGATTCTGTGTATTGTCTAATTTTTTCTGTATATATCAAAATGATTATATGGTCACTGGCTGATGATCATGCATTGGTTGATATTTTGAATGTAGACAAAATTTACAGTTTATTAATACATTCACTTAGTAATGATGTTTTATTCTATTGCAATATATTACTTTTAAATATATTTCAGTTTACTTTCCTGTAACAACTTGTGTATTATTATTATTATTTTCAGTTTGGAAGAATTCACTGTTGAAGCCATTAGGGTTTGAATGTATGATTCCATTTATATGACCTGGAAAAAAGCATAACTATAAAGAAATAAATCAGGGGGCCTGGGTGGCTCATTGGCAAAACATCTAACTCTTGATTTCAACTCAGGTCATGATCTGACCATTCCTGAGAGTGAGCCCTGCCCTGAGCTCTACACTGAGAGCACAGACCATGCTTGGGATTCTCTCTCTGCCCCTCCCCCATTGTGCATGCACTCTCTCCCTCTAAAAATAAATAAAAATAAATATTAAAGAAAAGAAATAAAGCATATTATTCACTGTCAAGAATTAGGAAGTGGGGGATGGGATTAACTGTTGGAGATAAGAGTGATTTTGTTGTAATAATGGAAATAGTCTATGCATTGATTGAGATAGCAGTTATTTGGCTGTATGATTTAGTCAGACCTTTGTGATCTACACTGTAAAAATGATTCATTTTACTTTGTAAATTTTCATCACTACTAGTGGTTTATAAAATAATGCATAGTGTGATTATGCCCCAGTATTATACCCCAAGTAATGTTAGTTTTAAAAAGTATATTCAACAAGAAGAGAAGTCATTACAGAAAGAACTGTTTTAGAAATGCTGGATTTGAAGTAAACAAAAATGAGATTTAATCTCAGCTTTGCTTTTCAACTATATCTCAGGTGAGTTATTTCACCTCCCTCAGCAATCTCAATTTAAAGGAAACATATCTATACCCTCTAGCTCCCGTAAGAACACCATTAAATAGTATTTAAAAATATCGAGGGCAAAACAGCAGAACAATACATGTCCATCAAAATTAAATATGGCATGTTGTTAATTATCTTCCATATCTTCTCATCTTGGATAAGAATGTTAAAAACTCATGCCTGCTTCGGCAGCACATATACTAAAATTGGAACGATACACAGAAGATTAGCGTGACCCCTCTGCAAAGATGACAAACAAATTCATGAAGCGTTTAAAAAATACGCTGAAAACTCCAGTGAGATAACCTTTAAATTTGTAATGGGATTTCATATAAAAGAAAAACTCTCTTTTTCATTTAATTCAATTAGGTGGATTGAAGTTATAAAATTATTACTGGTTAAGAAGAATTTCTGAAGAGCAATGAAGTAAGGCCTTATATTCCTTCATCATTCTTTCAATCAGGACATAAAAGTTCTCTACCTAGCACCCAACTTAATCCTATTATATAAGTACCTGATCTATATATCGTTCAAATAGGTGGGTATTCTTAGATTTTCCTGTCACTGAATGTTTCCACTTCGGAAACCAATCTAGCCAGATTCTTACCTTTTTGTCCCTCCTACAACTATAGTGATATAAAGTAGACCAAACTTGGATATAGACATGCAACCAAGCTATCAGATTTCCCTTGATTTTTTCTAATTATTCAACCCTTTTGTTGATTACAGGTGCCATAAATATTCTTCCACCAAGACTTTTTCCTTTTATTTCATCTTGGTAAGTATTAGTTTATGTTTCCCACAATAATAACCTTTCTATATATTATAGTGAACAAATGCTATTGCCGTTAAGAAGATTATTATTTAAATTGATTGGGAAATGAGACAACCTGCTTCACAAATTATAATTGGTGATCATATGTCAAGCAAGTGAATCTGTTAAAAGAAAAATGAATAAAAGGGACTTCCACTTGATCATGATGATATTTAAAACATCAAACTTACCCTCACACCTTAAAAATAGAACAAAATCAAACAAAACAAAATACAAAATATATGAAATAATAGTTTTCAGATACTGAACAGCTATGAAAGACAATGATCCTTGCAAAAAGAAAAACAAATATAGTGAGCATTGTGTGTCCCGAATACGGAAGTGTAGAGAGAGCATACTCAAATAGAACCCAACAATCTCCTTGCAGAAAAGTGGGAGTGTCTGAGTTTGTGGAAGTCAAGTGGTCTCACATTAATGGAGTAGAGGGCCAGGAAGAGAGCTGCACACAAAGAGAGCCTAGAAGCAAAGAGAGTTCCTCTCAAGTCTTCACTTGAGTAATAATAAATGTATGTATGTGAGAAAGAGCCCTAAAACCAGAGAAAGGAATATAGGAAGAATGTGGCACAAGGCCAGGAGTAATTTTTGTTCCAGCCAGAATGGAAAGATCTCCTAAAAACAAGGGACATTAGTAGAGATTTCAGAAGGGAATTGCTTTAGTACTGGGGCATAATTCACTCTTTATTAAATGCTATTTTGGAACTGCCTAAGGAAGCTTAGACACAAGGCTGGAAATAATGGGCCAAATTATTCCCAAATAATTGCATCACAGAATTAAGCCTCAAAACATTTAAAGAAACACACACACACACACACACACACACACACACACACCTCCAACACTAAAAACGTAAAATTCTCAATTGCATTCAATAAAATTATGAAGCATGAAAAAATCAGAAAATATGACTCATGATGAGAAGAAAAATCAGTCAATAGAAGTAGAACTGGATTTGACACAGATAATAGAATTTCAAATATAAATGATAAAAAGCTATTATAAATGTATTCTGTATTTTCAAGTAAATGAAGGAAAGCATGAGCATGCTAAGGCAAAAAGCAGAAGATATAAAAAGATCCAGATCAAACTACTAGGGATGAAAAATGGAATATCCTGGGTGGAAACATATAGGTTCAAGAGGAGATTAGACATTGCACAATATTAGTGAATTTGAAGACATAGAAATGGTATCTACAAAAAGCAAAACATAAAAAAAAGACAGGAAACTAAAATACACAGAGAATCAGTGAGCTGTAACAAAATATTAAATAACCTAATGTATATATCTTTAAAGTCTCACATAATTATACAAGTCAGCTGCTTGGTAAGTTGAGGGTTGGTTGCTCTTAAATTATTTCAGTTGAGATAACCCATCTATGGTCCACATGATCTCTCATTTGTCAGTGGGATAGCCCAGGCTTGCGCAAAAGTGGAACAGACCCAAGAAAATGAACAAAAATGTGCAATATCTCTTAATGGATTTGGACCAAGATCAGTGCCATTTCAACTTTGTTATTTTTTCCAAAGCAAGTCCAAGGTCAGCCTGGATTCAATGAAGTGGGAAAATGGACTCCAGCTTTTGATGGCTCCACATAGCAGGAGATGTTGGCACAACAGGAAGGAGTGAGGGCATTTTTTTTTTTACAATCTATCTATCATACATGTTTTAATAATAATCAACAAACCTGTTATGTTGAGCAATACTTTACAGTCTCAATACTATTCTCCAATTTCTGTTTCAAACAACAGATAGGTAGTTTAGACATAAAGAAATACTTTGGTTTTAGTAATATTTTTGTTTTCTGAGGGTTTATCGTGTGAATACATTTCTACTTTGAGTAATCACACATTTTTCCACATTTTTTCTAATATTTCATATTCCTCTTAAAGTATAGTTGGATGCTGAGATACTTCTGATTTTCATAATATCTAGTAATATTTTAAACTGAAATTGTGTATCTCTCAAACAATCATGCAGCCAATATTTGATCTGGGAAGAATTAGAAGACATTCTACTTCCATTTCTAAGTGAAACCACTTTGAGTATAAGACACTATAGAACTGAATTGTCTGAATGATATACAACATTCTAATGTAACACCATAGTGAGCTAATAGTTGTGACTCAAATCTCTAAATGTCAAACACTCTAGGTTTGCTTTGAAAAGCTCCACATATGCTACCATTCATGCACTATACAAAGATAAAATAGAAGAGCCCAAGAATTTCCTATAATTATATAATTCATTCTCTTTATCTAAAAATAAAGTCAGTTAGAAAAGGAGTTTGAATATTCGGGAGAAAATAACACATTTAAAGCCATAATTGGTTCTTTATTAGGAAATTATTTTCAGCGAGTTGGTATAATATTTTTTTTCTTTGAATAATCTAAAATGGAGAAAGCTGACAATCCATGAATAGTGAATAATTTGCCAACGTGGGAGAATTAGGAAAGAGATACTTTAATTATTATTTTACCACAAATTACTTCTTGTTTAACTTTAACATATCTATGTTCCAAATGTTTCACTCTAATTGCACCTCAGGGACTAATGTATCTAGCTAGACTCACATTTCCAACTCCCAGGTGCAGAGTGTGGTGGACATTCATTTGTTTAGCTAACTTTGCCTTTGAACACCCTCTCTCTTTTGTTAACTGTCCAGTTCATGAATCTTATCTTCCCAAGACAGGTAAAAGAAACCTTGCATCGCCAGACTCCCGTAAAACTGGGATTCATGCATATAACTTCGGTTTCACGGCCAGAGGAACTAACAAAACAGATTCAACAGTGAGTAATATGAGAGAATAAATCTTCTAACAAATGCATTGTAAAATCCATCTGGTTCTTCAAGGGAGACAATAGTGGAGGTTTTGGCTTTTAATTTGTATTATAGGTGCCTGGAAACAGTGCCATACGCTGTAATTAGCAAACCTCACAGGTGCTCAGTTGGGCTGCTGGCTAAAGTGCAGGATACCCAGTTAAATTTGAATTCCATACCTATAATAGTTTCTTACTATACACATGGCCCAAATATTATGTTCCTTTTACTTTTCGGAAAAGAAGTATCTGTTGTTTATCTGAAATTCAACTTTAGTGGGTGCTCTGTATTTTAATTTGCTAAGTTTGGCAACACCATTGCGTGGGCACATCTGACAACTTAGCCTCCGAGTAGATTCATACTCCTTCTTGAGACTCTGTGAGCTTCCTAAAATAACTTTAGAAAATTGCTTTTGGCTACCTAGAGTTTATTTTATTACTTAGTGAATAACGTGGTGGTGACAAAGACTCTCTGATAGTACCGAAGGAGCCTGAAGAGTTACAGAAATAGAAATAGTTTAGAATAAACTTTGCATGTACAACCTACTTGGCATTTCCCGAGGACAAGCAAAATGCCCTCTTCATCAAGGCAATGGGAATTAGCAGTTTTCAGTGAAGCTAGGATCATTAAGAAAGGGTGAAATTGCTGTCCTTTGGAAGCCAAAGATACAGTTGGTAGGTGATGCCTTGAAATTGACTTTATGATTTTAATGGGGATGATGAACTTTGAGGCGGCAGAGGCTTCTGTCACTGTGCCCCTGAAATGTACTTATACCCACCTGGCCACCACTAGTGTTAAGCACTGCAAAGTGGGGGTGGTAGTTATGTAAATAGGTTTCAGAACCAGGATGGCGAGCAGAATGACCCCAATCCACCGCAATCCTTGGCTGTGACTAACTTAGCATTTGTACTTGGCACCAAAGGAAATGGAGCCTAAAAATGAATCTCTAAGAATTATCATTATGCAAAGAGACTAGTTTCATTGTCAAAGAGTCAGAGATTTACGAAGATTTCTAAGAGGCAATATGAAAAAAGGAAGTTTGAATGACCTCGAGGAAGTCTGGAAAAATGTTGCATAAACATTCTATAAACCTTCCAGCTAGCTTTCTCCAAAAGCATCTGTAACTAAGGTAATGGTGCCCAGAGAAGAGCCAAGTACACAATATAGTCAGTGACTGACACTGAATCTGAACTAACACGAATTCCTAGTTTAACTGTGCACAACTGCAGTTTATAGGTTTTTGAGGGTCAGGTGGTAAATGCAGTTTGGCCTAAATGTTCCTTAAAATGGCATAATTGGTCGATATACTCTGTGGTTATATCTCAATTTCTAATGTATGCTTAGAAGAAATAGAAGAAATTTAATCAGCAATCGACTGTATCCACATTAACTTCTTGACTCATGGGATGGTATAAACAACTATGCAGAAATTTCTGAAATCAAGACTGCATTTCTGATAACGTATAAATATTGATACCAAACCGAAAACTTGAAAGGTATGCTATTTATGATTCTGTTCTAATTCAAACCTTTATAATTCTGGGATTTGCTAGTTTTTACTACCTAAATAATACAACATAATTTAATTTAATTGACAGCCTGAACTTCTAATTTCAGACTTCTTAGCACTGGAATAAAAAAGAAAGAAAAAAAGATTACTGTGTTGGCTGGGTAATTGATTTTTATTATCAAGTATATAGACTTTTTGTTAACCCACTCTTGGACGAAAGCTTAGAAATGACCATGAAGTTCCTTTGAGATGGCTTTGAGTAATTTCATGTCTTTTGGAAAAGTTAATAGATAGTAAAAGCATCACAATAAATGTAAGATAACCAAGAACTCCCTTTAGAAATTTAGTTTTGAATCACCTTTCTAAGTAAATAACATTGACCAACTGAGCTACTGGCTGAGAGCAAAATGAACATGCAATATATATTGAAAAAAGTAGTCTCAATATGCACTACAGTGTTTTAATCAGTTGCAGAAATAGGGAATGTGGTATCTATCTTATTATCTCTATCTATCTATCTATCTATCTAATCTAATTCATTTATCTCTCCTTCCATTTATCTATCTAAATGCTTCATCTACCCTTCTTTAATTCTTCTTCTGTTTTATATGGTATCTATAAGGCTTAGAAGTTACCTTGATTTTGCCTGTAAGTTAAAAAAAATCAAGACTCAGCTTTGACTGGTCTATAAGAGAAATGAATATTACACAGAAGTCTTGGACTTGAAGATTTAGTGACTGAATTGACTTCTTTATAAGAAATGGTTATCACTTTTTATATATATAAAGAATAGCTGTGTTATGTTTGTTTGGGTACATGCTGTTTGGAGGTTTAAATAGGGAATAAGTGTGCATATTGCACATATTAGTAATGTTTGGCCAATATTAAGACTTGAGCTCTAGGGGCACCTGGGTGGCTCAGTCGGTTAAGCATCCAGCTTTGGCTCAGGTCATGATCTCACAGTTTGTGGGTTCGAGCCCCGCGTCGGGCTCTGTGCTGATGGCTAGCTCAGAGCCTGGAGCCTGCTTCAGATTCTTTGTCTCCCTCTCTCTCTGACCCTTCCCTCCTCACACTGCCTCTCTCTGTCTCTCAAAAATAAATTAAAAAACAATAAAAAAAAAGACTTGGGTTCTAATGGACATTTATGGTTTGCAGTGGCCTAATGTCAGTAAACACTCTGTCTGTATTTGAAAATAATCCTCACTTTGAACTTTGCCCTGCTGAGTTATAAGTCAAGACATCACCCCCCCCCCGCCGCCCCCCACCAAATCTCTTACAGCTCAGATGCAGGATTGTGATGTATGTTGTGCTAGTCAGACATACTGAAGACTTGGAGGTGAGTAAAATGAAATAATGATCACAGGAGAGATAATTGAAATTTTAAAAATGTGCTGACGAACATACTTGATTCTTTGAGGAAGGCAGGGATGAAACTTTTATGTTCATTCTCAAGCATTATCATTACCAATTCAGAGTGATTAGGGGTGTATATAGAGAAACTCAACAGTAACATTGACAATAAACTCTGCCCCTGTAAGCCTTCAGAACCTGAATTGTCCATCAATGTAGGTTCTATAAGCAAGTTAGTATCTTCCTACAAAATTTTTAATACTATTGCGGATTCTGTTGTTTTATATTAAGCCAACTGGTGGATCATCTATCAATATGCAAATTTGGCTTATTCAAAGATGATTGTACTAAATTCTCTGAAACTAACTCATCCTCGTGAAATTACCAGATATATTAATAATGGCACCAAAGTTTGAAAAAACAGGGTCTCAATTTTCAAATTTTATATCAACTTTATCTCCTTTGCTGTCCTTCCTACCAATTGATACAACTTAAAGATTCCACATGTTTTCTCATAAAAATAAGAGGCCCATGTAAGAACTACCTAAGAAGGTGTTTCAAGTTATATACACACAATAATATTTAAAAATTCTTCCCATAGTTGTAAATTAATGCTGGGGTATTAGTACTTCTTCAGTTAAATAATATAGACATTCTAAGTTTTGTATTCCTTTATAGAATTTGTTTTGAATACTAGCCCTGCCACTCATGTGTCCACTTGGACAAATTCTTTATAAATCTTTTTACTATCTTTATCTATTCAAAAATAGTGAATACCTCGTAGGGTTGCAATAAGAATAATGAAATTTATAACTGTATCAGCCAATTAATGCCTAAAACCTAGAAGGAATTTGATAGACTCCTCTTCCCTTTCCCTCCCTTTGCTCTCTCTCTCCCATTGCCAACATCCTTCTTCAACATTAGTTCTTTTCTAGAATATCACACCTCCTCTTTGTGGTTGATGGTGTTTTCTCTTCATTATTCAAACTATCATGTCTACTATTGAAAAAACTAATTAGTTTAAAGTGAAAGTTGTAATCATATTTCTCTTTTTGTGTTCCAATTGTCTAATAAATTATACTCAAATTCCTCTTCACAGTTTAATTATCCCCAAAACATGGTCTCATTTTAAATATCCAGATATTTCTCTCACTACTTCCTGATCCAGACCTTAAACATTAATTTACTTTACTCCCTATGTTTTTTCAATTTCTCAATTGTTTTTCCTTCTTTACCTTTCTTCTTTCCAGGTGCCCTGCAATTTTGTCTGTAACAGATCTGCCCACTGTCAAAGGCAGACCTTTAGGAACCCTTTCTTAAACATCAAAACCCAATGATTCCTTATTCTGCCTTAGTCTTTTTATTTTTTAACATTTTTAAAAATTTTTATTATTGAGAGACAGAGAGAGACAGAGAGGGGATGGGCAGAGAGAGAGGGAGACACAGAATCTGAGGTGGGTTTCAGGCTCTAAGCTGTTAACACAGAGCCTGACGCAGGGCTGAACTTGCAAGCTGCAAGATCATGACCTGAGCCAAAACTGGACAGTTAACTGACTGAGCCACCCAGGAGCCCCAATTCTGCCTTAGTCTTATACTGCATTATGGCTATTTCTGACTTTGATGGTCATATCCATTATCTTGTACTTCTACCTTTGATTTTCATACACATTTTGATATTAAATTTTTAAAAATCTTAGACTTTCAGAATTGGACAAGATTTTAAAATTATCCAATCCTATTCAAAAGTAAGCAATCATTGCAAATTTTGTATTTAGACTTGAGTACAGAACTACTCTGTAATCTGAGTACAAAGCCTATCTCAGCAATTATTCTGAAAAACATGTCTTTATAAATGCAGATGAAAACCAGCATTCCCTTTAAGATATATAACATTAACATCACACTTAGGTCCTGTATTAATTATATAATCAATTAACACTAAAACTTTAATTAAAAAATACAAGATGCATCACTTTTTCTGAGTACTCAAGCAGTTGGTTTGTTGGGCCCCAGGTGGAGAAATCCAAATTTTCTCTATTAAATGTCCTCTTGATAAAGACTTAGAAGTTTCTTGAAACTGGAAGCCACTTTACAAATAATTTAGAAGATAATAAATGAAACATTTTCATACACATATTAAAACTAAAATAAATATATCTCTGATTAAAGATTGAATTTAATTGTACACACTTAAAGTATATTAAACTGTACTTTGAGAAAAATTAAATTAAAATCAAATAAATATGATTTTTATGTTACTCAACTCACTCCTCTTGAAAAGTTAGTGGCAAAACACTTTACTACCTATACCAATGTATTGAAGGTGGTTGTCTTTCTAAATCTTCCCACCAGTAAGTCTTCAGTGTACTATAGTACCATACCTATTTGAGGGATTGAGAAGGAACATAATAGTGTGTTGGCCAGTAATATTTTAAAGTTACCTCTAAAATTTAAGTGTATGGCTGCCTGAGGTGCTTTGATTTCAAAAGTTTACAGCATTTATAACCCCCAAGCATTCTCTATGTGCAAGATTTACTTACTCTGCCTGGTCAAAAACAACGCCTGCCAGTATGTGCTATTATTTTTGATGAGGACAATAATACAAATGCTTTCATTTGAGTGAGCATCATTTCTATCCCTGATAAATTCCAAAGCTCCTGGTTATTAGAACCATTTAGAACTTCCAGGATTCCCATTTTCCAGGCCAAATTGCAAAGAAAACTCATAAAAATGGAAATTCATAAAAGAAATAACATTGCGCTGCCAACGTTCAATGGGGAAAAGTTGCTTGGCTAGCAGTCTAAATACAGGAAAAAGCATTTATAATATTGTATGTGGGCTATCCCCATCCATTTATGTTGAGGACAGCTAAAGGAAAAATATTCCAGGCACTATAGCAGAGATGCAGGAGGCTAAACATTTTTAAAGGACTGAATTGACATTAAAAGTGAACTGAAGGACTTTAAAGGCTTATTTAGGTAATATTTTAGGATATTTTAATTAAATTAATGTGGCTCAGGTTTGAAACCTTCCCTAAGGATCCAAATTGGACACAGATAGCTCATCAAGTTGACACTCTCTGATTCTTTTTCATTAACGAAAGCCTGTGTATATGCTTTAACTGTCATCTGATACTCCTTCTGGAAAAGTGCAATTAGGAGGGCAGAGTAGCATATTTAGTGCTTAAAGGTCTGCCATGTAAAAAGGTGACTTAATGTTTCCGGCATGACTCTAGAGAACAGATCCAGGACCAATAAATTGCACTGAGAAGGCAATCATGTTTGGTTTAATATAGAAGATATACCCTTGGAATTGCTCATTAGCTGGGATAATGTGCCTTTCAAGGTCATAAGCTCCCTGTCAAAAAGAGCTTAATATGTGTAAGATTTTTATAGTTTTGAATTATGTGGGGACGGCAAAATTTTTTTAAGGCAAACTTTCAAAAATCTACTTTCTTTTTTGGCAGGATTAAGCTAAATATGTGCAATTTTAATGGATGCCACAAAACACTCTGATTTCATAACCATCAAATATTCTTTTATTCACAATTTTAAGAAGATTAGTTTTAATGCAATGTTCTTGAATTTATACTGAGCAGGCGGGGGATAAAAATTTGGATAATGTTACGTTACTTTCATGTAGTAGCCCAATTTATAATTAAGACAAGATGAAAACCAACATGTTAAAGAAATTGTTTTTATATGCTCAATTAGTTGTAGTATTCTAGGTATTTCCAATTGTCTTATGATGACTTGCAACATATACACATATAGAACTTCTACATTTACTGAAAGGAGCTTGTCATGTAGACCTTCAAGGAGATGGACTGAGAAAAGCTAAAAAGAATGATAACAAGGAAATTATTAAAGATTATTATTCTCTCTTAGACTTTAGTATCTTTTTATTTTATTTTATTTTTAAGAAGTTAATCCCTTAGAGCTCAATTTCTCCTTTAACTTGGTGATTCTTTGATATTCTAGAACTGGATTCTATTTTTATGTGACTCTTTGTAGAGTTGAATGAGATGAGAGAAGGATACATTTGATTTTTCCACGAACTGGTTTTCATCAAAAGAGAATGACCATTGATGCATTTACTAAAAACAAAACAAAAGAAAACAAAACAAAAAAAAAAACCAGAAGAAACTTTGATCAGAAGACCAAAGAAATAGGGAAGATTAAGTGTAGACAGACTTGCCTCTGGAGGCAAAATTCTGACAGAAACAGCAGAATTTTCACAGTGTTGTACATACTTCACCCTGATCCAGTTATTTTTTTGTGTGTTAAAATCAGTAAAGATAGAAAAAGGAAAAGATTGATATGGTTAGATGTCTTTTTGGTAAATCTAAATGAAATCAAAAGCAGTGATACCGGCCATTTCATCAAGGAATAAAATGTAAGAATTGGAGGAATTAAGACTGTGACTTGATCATATTTTCATCATTTTCAATTGTTTCTTCCTTTAAAATAAAAAACAAATTATCAGTGACTTTATGAAATGTAAACTTTCACTTTGTAACTTCACAGTGACACATTTCACATGATCAGATCAGTCATGGAATTGTTTGTTCAGGACAAACTTCATGAAAGAGGAAGAGAATATTTTTTAGACAGAAGAAATGTTACAGATAATATAATATTCATTTATTTGTTTACTGACTTAACAAATACTTCTATAGAATACACTCTGTTCCACACATTTTAAACATACCTTTACAAAGATAGTGCATCTCATATTCCTAACATCCCCTGTGAAGTAGGTATTATTTTTAGTCCCATTTTACAATTGAGAAAGTAAAGGCACAAAATGATTAAATAACTTGCTGCCATTCACAGTCTAGTTAGTGGCAAAGCTGGGGTTTGGGGTTTAAAGGCAAGGAGCATCTTCCTCCTTCTAGAGTCCCACCTGTCAACCACTACACTGTGTCCCTTTATGATACATAAGGATACCTCGAATTTTACTGAAGACCCTTAAAAATCCAAAATAATGTTTACCCACCACCATTAGTTACAGACATTTCAGACTAATTCACAAGTCCACTCTCCTTCCTCTCAATGCCCTAATGTGTTACATTGAAAATATTAAAATTAGTCATTTCTTTCAGAGATTATTGTGGAAACCATCAAACATGCTGAGACAAAATGCCAAACTTGAGGTGGAAACAGATGGGAGTTTGACAAAAAATATTAATAATGTTATTTACAGTCCCGCTTCCATAAACTATCTGGATTATTATTTTTCTCCCAAAGACTGTAGAGTAGTAATAGCATATATGTTTCCGATTTTATTGTGGATAACATAAGAAATAATTCTTGAAAAACTTATAAATTGGTTAGGGAGACAGAATTTAAATGCTCAAATACCTAAATATTACACGGAATGAAAAATTAAAAAACATATTTACAAAATTTATGCCCAATTTGAATGTTCTTGAATTTCCTATTGACTTAAAGAAATAAGACTTTATATGCTGTATCTTGTGATATGATATTTAGATGTCTTTGAGGCATGCCTTATGTTTGCATTAAATTCATCATGTATGTAAAGAAGAAAGTCAAATGATTAGAATCACTTTTCAGGAAAAGTTCATTAATTTAATTTAGCAATACAGACAATTTAATTAGTAATATGGATAACCTTTTTAAGTTTCCCAATTCAGTTTGAGACACTGTATAATGTGCTCATTTTCTGAGTTTGCAGTAAATTAAAGAGGAGGTATAGGAATTCAGGCAAGTTAAAAGTATATTTAATGTATGTGGAGAAGCTGCAGATGAATATTATATCTTTTATTATTTCACTTAATTTTGTATTAAAAGCTCCTCATTTGGTTTTTATCAAAAATATGCATCGGTTACAGTATTTTTTGCACATCTTATTATTTTACTAGGGCTGCCATCCAGTATGTAATACTATACTGGATGGCTCACACAACAGAATTTATGTTCTCATAGTTTTGGAGGCTGGAAGTCCAGTGTGAAAGTGTTGGCAGGTCTGGTTTCTTCTGAGGCCTCTCTCCTTGGCTTGCAGATGGAGACCTGGCTGCATCCTCACATGGTCTTTCCTCTGTGTGTACACATCCCTAGGGTTTCACTGCGTATCTGGTCAGATTTTACTAGGAGTCCTTCTAATGGTCTCACTTTAGCTTAATCACATCTTTAAAAGAAGTCCTGCCTCGTTCTGAGGTCCTGGGGGTTGGGATTTCAACATAAGAATTTGGGGTCATAGGGTACAAGTCACCCCCTAATACAGTTTATCTATGAGTGAGGTTGTATTCAAATTTTCTTCCTGATAATGTAAATGGGAAAGAAGACATGAATCAGGGTTTTCAAGATGCTTACAACATAACACAAATACATATTATGCATGAATCACACAACAGTAGTCGAACTGGATTTGTAGAGCACCTTAGTATATTGTAGGTTTGGGCTATCCTTTTAGCTATGGATGATAACTGCACATGATTTAGGGGAAGTTATTTGTCATGTTGATGCATGGCCACTGAAACCTACAGGACATTAAATCAGAAGACATGTTAGCCATGTACAAAGAAGAATTACTTAGGTGACAAAATACCAGAATTACTAGAGAAGTTGTAGAATTTCCATATTAGTTTTTCAAGATCACAGATCTACCCAGGAAGCTTTACATGTTTATGAAATCTACAAATTATCTCTATTACACCCTCTTTTAGACCCTCTGAACATTTGATTATATGAATATTCATGTCCATTGGCAGCACTCAAGGTTTGGACATTATCAAGTTAGTGTTTGAATAATGCTAAACTATACCAACTAATATGCTATTCTAGTTTCTTCTGATCCATTCTATTCTTCATATTGTCACTAAAATAAAAGTTCACTGACCTGCTTGGGAAATTCCAAAGACTCTAATGTTTGCCATTACTTGGGCTAAAGTCTACCAGACATTTGATTTTACTTTATTTTATCTCCCATTGACTCAAAAATTTAATGCCAGCTTCTAGCAAACCAGTAACTTCACTGTTCTTAAAGCAAATCACATTAGTTTGACTTTTGTCTTTCTTTTATAGCTGCTCCTATACATTTTAATGCATTCCTTATTGCCTATACCCATTCTACCTACATTTTATGATACAGGGCAAACAACACCTCTTTTTAGACATTTTCCTGGATTTCACTGATATATGGTTTATTCTTCCTTACAGATTGCCTTTTATAATATTATATTTTGTTGCACAAATTAATGCTTATTTTATAGTATCTTGTATTAATAACTTCTCTTATCTTTGCATTAAAAAGAGTTTGGAATCCTAAAAAGTATACTTTAAAGTCACAGACATGAATTTTAACACTATCCCTGCCAATGCTGTGCAATTTAGTGATATCCACTTCATAAATGATGTGATACCCACATCATTTAGAAAATGATGTCTGCTTCATCTGGCCGATTGAATATATAGGATCACGCAATGCCTGGCATGTGGTAATGTCCTTTCCTGTTATAGGTTATAGTCTATCACTTTGACTTCGTTTCCATCCCCCAAGATTTACTTTAGTTTAAGGTTTTTGTTTTGTTTTTGATTGTTTTAGCACACAAGTAGCAGACATTTTAAACTTCTTTTCTTTGATATGCTGTTTGTATCAATCAGATGCAGTCTGGAAAATTGTTCTACTATTTAAATTAAATTAGAAAGATGTTAGATAAAGAGATATGTTATAGAAGTGTTAGAAATTAGATGGGCTTGAGGAACAAAAATAAATAAAAAGAAAGGTGATGTTACCTAGGACATTCTAAGAACAAGAATTGCTTACTATTCCTTAGGCATGCAAGAGTAAATGAGAAAAAGACAATGTTCTCAGTCTATCACAAACTGTAGGAGTCAAGGAGCTGGAGGTGTGGGTGACAGAAAGTAAACTAAGACCCCACATTTGCCCTGATGGAAATTCACCAGCCACAATTGCTGGTGCTGGGGCCAGAAATTAAAGAATGTATTTTCTTCTTTCTATTTTCTAATTTCAAGCAAGTACCTCCAATGGGCAGTAATTAATCAAAACCCAGCTGAAAGAGAATAAAGGGAATACAAAATTTTTAGGATTTAAGTGTGGCAGGCATAGGCCATTGTCAGTTTGCTAAGGTTATACAAGAGTAACAAACAGCCCTAAGGTATCGGTGATTTACAACATCTCCGGGGTATTTCTATCTGTCACAGGCTGGCAGCTGTGGGGTGGCTGAAGTTCTCGGTGATGTGCCTTCCATTCAGGTTGCAGGTGTAACTTGGATTTGCTGTGTCCCATTCTTGGTACAAAGTGAAACAGCACGATCACTTGTGGGAGCAAGATCGCCATGGTAGCACAATGGCCTATAAAACCTCTGCTTTGAACTAACTGATGTTTGTCATTTGAACTGGCCAACAATGTCTTATGGCCAAGCCTCACATTGTGGCTGGTGAATTTCATTCTACGCAAAAGAAGACACTGAAATATACATGATTTGCGAAAAGACAGAAGCTTCTCTCACAGATAAGCGGAGGAGAGCATAGTTGGAAATGGCAACTCTATGTACCAGGCTATCTTCTTGGTCACAAATATTCACTTGCCTCTTTTTTTCCCTCTTCCTGTAAAGTATATGCAGAACTCTTCCTCAGGAAAGAGAGCCTATGAGCCCCTTTCCATCTCAGCAATGAGCTAAAGACACAAAATCTTGTAATCGTCTCCACGTCAGCTAAACTCAGTTACATTAAGATACTTATAACTTTAAAAGAAAAAAACTAAAATTCGTCCCCCAAACACTTAAGATGCATTGATAAAACAGGGATAAAATGGCAATGCGTCCATGCAGAAATAGGAACTGGAGGCACCCAGCAGTTATTTGTCTAAAGAAATTATAAAACCTGGCCCAGGATTTGGGGCATCGGGAGTGTTTCTTGCCGAAGCCTTAGTTCCGGTTCAGGAGAACACCCTGTGCCCGGTTGTCAGCTCTTTACTCTGGAGAAGTGCTTTCTTTAAGACTAAAGTTTCTTTAAAACTATAAGTTATTATTTAAGACCTAGGAGATTTTCTTCAGTGTTCATTCTCCCATGGAGAGTTAGCAGCCCAAAGGTTATTTTACATCTCAAGCAGTTTTAATATATTTTAACAAAGGCTGGTCTTTTTTATTTTTTTTGGAAGTATAATTCACTCAGTGACTTTGCCAGCTTCATATTTATGTGACCCCCATCTGGCTAATTGTCTTAATAACCTGATCCACAATTTTTTTGAAGCATGCTTCTCTCTTTAAATTAAGGTCTAATTTATTTGTATTTATCAGTCTTCAGGGTAAATGCCACACCTTTAGTCTCTTTACTCTGAGACATTTTGCCATCGGAAAGAGTTTTAAGGGTGAATTAAGAGTGACACTTGGTTTTCCTTTCTTTTTACTTTTAAAAAATATTTTTTACTCATTTAATGTGTTTTTTTAACAAAGTCACCAACCACTGTATCTTGTATTTGGTCTTTTCTCATGACTAAAACTTAATTTATCTTTTACTTATTCTATTTCCTGCTTTGCAAGCATGGAATTTTCTGCTTTTCCCCTTCTTACAAACCAGTCAACGCTTTTCTACGTTTTCTACGTTTCTGTTTCTTCTAAGAGCTTGTCAAATATACCTGATAACAGCCAAGTCTTATCCATAACTACTTATTCCAGCTTCTTTAATAAAAACTCATTCAGCACATTATCTGCCCTAATTGTCATAGGCGGAATTTCCACAAAATATTTTGCCTCCTTCTAACGTGGTGCAACCCCTTTCAAATGTTCAGTAGCGGTTTTGATCTTAACTTCCTCCTAACTGCACGAGCCAGTTTCCCAGAGTTTAGGCTTATCTTATGAAAGAAGCCCCTCATTTTCAGTACCAACTTTATTCGATGGGCTTCCTTTACAACTCACCAGTCTTCGTGGCTTATAACTACACTGGCGTGTTTCATACTCATGTTGCATGTTATCAGGTGTGGGTTTTATGAACCTTGGTTTCATATATTTCGTCATTCTGGAACTCGATACAAAAGAACAGGCCTATTTGAGATACGCTACTTTCATGGTAAAGGGCAAGTGCCAGAGAGTTAGCAGAAATACAAGGTTGTTAGTTAAACTTCCACTTGGAACAGACATATGATTTCTGCCACACCTGACAATGGAATCATGAATTATATTCTTCCCACAGGCTTCATTAGTCACATGGCCAAGAGAAGGATACATCTTTTCCTTTCTTTTCTTCTTCTTCTTCTTCTTCTTTTTTTTTTTTTTTTTACAAAAAAAGGAACATAAAATTATCAGAGCAAAAATGTAAAGTTTTAGAAGAACACGCTGTAAGAAGGTTTTTGAGGCCCTGAGTACCAACAGACAATAACTGGCATTGGATTTAGAAAAATATTTTGTATCAAAATTAAGTCTTACCAATACTGATTATTTTGCAGAATACTTTGGTGAAACTCCATGTGATTTTGTAATTGGAAAACATTTGGGAAATCAATTTTTCAGTGAGTAGTTTAATGTGTAAGTTCATTTGAGTGAGGTCTTGGTCAAGTGGCAGTCGGTTGAATGAACTGGAAAAGATCACAGAATAGTGTTTGGCTCAAGCCAGTTTATTTTATTTTACTGCTTCCATCTCTGGGTTCATAAATATTCATGACATTTGAAGATGGAAAGGAAATAGGTTCTGCAGAGCTAGTGTTATAAAGTAAGTACTTCCTGCCATATCTTTTTCAAATAAAAACAGACAAAAGATGTGATTGTGTTTAGATTAACACCAGTTATTTCAACAGAAAAGAAATAAGCAAAATGTAAGATTACACTGCACTGAAGGTTAAAAAACAAAGGGGGAATTATTTAGCTACTGCGTCCATTCTGAGTTACTATCATCCAAATGTCAATATCATGATTGGGTGAACCTTCTTCATTGGGCTAATGTGGCAGATTCCATTTGGTTGGGGGGACGAGGAAGGTGGTCTTCTTCAAGGACTAAAAATAAGGGACTCATTTTTCTTTATTCTGTAACTCGAGCTTTCTGAAGTAAAGAAGTGCTTAGAATTATCACTTTAAGGTACAATGCCACAATTAATAAGATAGAAAACACAAAGTAAATTACCAAGAAGAGTAGATGGAGAAGCATGAGCATAAGAAGAATAAGAATTCAGGATCTGAAGATGTCAAAAGATGCAATTTAAAAGCAGCATGTTGAGATGGGAATGTACTAATTTTATGGTGATGGTATGAATCCAATGAAATGGTTCTATAATTCAACTAATTGGAGATGACATATTAAGGTACTTAATAAACCTAGACTCTCAGCCTCATATAATATGTAAGTGCTAAAATCTATTCATATGTTCAGGTCCATCTTAGTATAGTAGGGCTTATGGTTAGCCTATTTTCATCCATACGGGCTGTTCGTGGTTTTTATAAGTATTGAAATGTTTTTCAAGTATCCAAATATGTCTATGCTAGTTGGTAATTATTATCCCGAGTTCCTTAAATATCCCTGTTATGAACTGAGTGTCTATGCCTCCCAAAATTTACATGTTAAAGACCTAGCCCACAATGTGAGGGGTCTTTGGGAAGAAATTATATTTAAATGAGGTTCTGAGGGTGGGGGTGATGAGGTTAGTTCCCCTTTAAGAAGAAATCAGAGAACAAGTAGTAGTCATTCTTTCCACCAGGTGCACATACATCAACAAGAGATGTATCTGTAAATCAAGAAAAAGAACCTAATCAAAAGCCCAATGTACCAGGACCTTGATCTTGGGCTTCTTATCTTCCAGAACTGTGAGGAATAAATCTTTGCTGTTTAAGGCATTCAGTTCATATTTTAGTCAGCTCAAGCTGACTAAAACTATCCCTCCAGCCTTCTGAATCCCTTTCCTTAGTTTTTCTAGTTGGCATGATAAAACTAAAGAATGAATGTTTGTCCTGGGACAGGAGATAGGGATACCCAAGCCTGTGTTACAGAGCTGTGACCAACAGTTACGTTATCAATCTCCGCTATCAGCGTCCATGATGTCCTTTTAGATGCTAAGTGCTGTCTCTTCAAATCATGAGTCAGAATCATTCTCTCTGTCATGCTCTCAAAGCACATTATTCAAAACTTATTGAAAGCACTGGTTGAGTCCCATGATTGTATATATTTTAGAAATGTCTGGCCCCTGTAAGGTGGTCAGTTTTTTGAGGGTAGGGTCCATGATTTAGCTGTCTTTGAGTCCTCTCAGAGTTCATATAGTACTTACCACTTACATGCTTTTGACATTTTTTCTGGTTGAATGGAAGTCTCCAATATTGACAATCAATGACATCGTTGCTTGGCTGCTGGGCTGAGAGTTTAGATGATGAGGTGAAAGGTTATGGAGTGACTATAAATGGAGGGATGCAAATCATCCCCCCACACCCCCCAATACAAGGAGGGAACCATCACAAATTGAAAAACAAACCAGAAAACATCGATTTTATTCAAAATTTTCTCCAAATAGACTAGGAGATTTTGTGATAAGTTGGGCATCGTCCCTCGAAGATGTCAAATGGCAGTGATTTGGTCAAAAAAGGAAATTTGTATATATGAATAACCCCTGAATCAAATATTCCATTATTTGAAAAATATAAAAGGTCTTTACTGCCTATTGGGAAGGTACTTTTTAAGAAAAGAATGAAAAAGCTATGTATTATTTTATGAGCTGTATTTATCATTTGATAGAAGCTTTAAAATCTAACTAAAAACATTAAAAATAAAATCTAACCAAATATTAACTTTTATTACTATATTACAATTACTCCTCATTATAGTGATAATTGAACTATTTCTGTATAGTATATAGCTGTAGGCATACAAATAACTCAAGTGGTAAAGTTAAATATATTAACATGAAAATGCTACTTTGCTTCTTGGAAATAAGCCCTATCAAGTAATAGGTACTTTTGTTAATATTAGAATTGCAAAATCAGCAGTCCTTTTTGTAAAGAACTATCCTGGAAAGTCCTGGAAAGGTTTGTCAGGCATTTACATGCTGCATGTGTTTGTGAGTAGTGCTTAGGAAATCATTCTTCCTGGCAGGGAGGGTAGAGGGAAATACGAGATCAGCATGTTTGACTATCTTAACATATCCCAAACCTTGTCTATTTCCTCCCTCTCTCTCTTTCTCTCTCTCTCTCTCTCTCTCTCTCTCTCTCTCTCTGTTTCCTCCCTCTCTCCTTTCCCTTCCTCCCTCTCTCACTATCTCTTCCTTTCTCTGCAACAGAAAACAAAGAGAAAGAATACATCGTGTATACGTTATACATTAAATATCACCATGTGAATGATCCTTCCACATACATGTAAAATATTAATTGAAAACAAAACAAATGTCCAGAAGAAAATGGATTTTTTAAAGCTTTTGGTGCTATTTAATTTTTTAAATGTTTATTCATTTTTGAGAGATAGAAAGAGACAGACTGCGAGTGGGAGAGGGACAGAGAGAGAGAGAAGGGGACACAGAATCCAAAGCAGGCTCCAGGCTCTGAGCTGTCAGCACAGAGACCAACGCAGGGCTCGAACTCACCAAACCAGGAGATCATGACCTGAGCCGAAGTCGCACTCTTAACCAACTGAGCCACTCAGGTGCCCCAAGAAAATGAATTTAAGTTTCCTGAACTCATACCAATGTACCTAGGGATTAAAGCTTATTAGTGTCCTTATAAATTAATAATGATCATGAACATTATCATCATAATAAATAATAGTAATGGAAATATCAATAGGAAACATTTAGATCTTATTAAGCACCTGCACTATTCCAAAGGTTTAAAATATCAACATATTCTATCCTAACCATAATCCCATCACATAGTCTGCTATTATCTCTTTAACATTTATGTTTTTTTGTTTTGTTTCATTTTGAGACACAGAGAGAGACAGAGCATGAGCAGGGAAGGGGCAGATAGAGAGAGAGAGAGAAACACAGCAGGCTCTAGGCTTTGAACTGTCAGCACAAAGGCTGATGCGGGGCTCGAACTCATGAATCATGAAATCATGACTTAGGTCTATGTTTCGATGCTTAACCGCTGAACCACCCAGATTAATTATCCTTATTTTAGAGATGGGAATCTTTCTCTCTGAAGGAGAAAGATTGAGTAATTTATCCAGGATCACCGGGCTGACAAGTGGCAGTGCTGTGATTTGAACCCGGGCAATTTTTCTCTAGAGTCCATATTCTTAGTAGCTGTAATGCATTGCGTTTTTCACAAATGTGCCAGGTCTTTTCAAGAGTCACGTGATCCTCTGTGAGTTCCCTCACATGGAGATCTGAGCAGCAGCCAGAGGTCATTTTTTTTTTTTAATTTTAAGTTGCTTTTTTTTTTTTTAAATAAATGTTTATTTATTTATTTTGAGAGAGAGAGTTAGTGGGGAAGAAGCAAAGAGAGAGAGACAGTGCAGCCTCGGAGAGGGTCGTGAACCCAGGAGCTGTGAGATCATGACCCGAGCCAAAACCAGGAGTGGGACGCTTAGCTGACTGAGCCACCCCAGACCCCCACCGCAGGCGGATTTCTGTTCCAAGTTTCCATGACTCCTCAGTTTCATTCACGGGACCCTACTAACATCCTCCTCCCAGACTGCATTTAACTGAGTCACATTATAATTTCATTGTTGATTTGTGAGAATTGGTCTTTTCCTCCCTTTACTCAATTGCAAACTCTTCTAAGAAAAACAGAAGAGTACTTCTTTATCCACCATGGCTTGTATTAAAGTGCTAATAACACATTTAATGCCCAATGTATATTTATTCACTAAACAATTGGGAAACGTAGACTCATACACACAATTACAAAAGCCAGTTCCACAAAGCCTAAACTATTTACCGTCCAGTCCTTTGCAGAAGTGCTGACGCTGATGATGAAATAGAGGGTGAATTCAGCATTAGTTGAATTTTCTCAAATTATCACCTAACTCATGTTTTCTGTTCCATATTAAGTCTAGACTTTTGCCTGTATGTTTGCTGCCTTTGCTGCTGTTATCCATGAGCATGTTTTGTTCTGAGGTAACATGCACTCAAAAAATAGGCCTGCACATTACAATTCAGCTTTACTTGAGGAAGGGGGAGATTCAAGGCTTCCAGTGTCAGGACGAGGGTAGAAGGCTAGGGGCGCCTGGGTGGCTCATCAGTTAAGCCTCCAGTCCTTGGTTTCAGCTCAGGTCATGATCTCATGGTTCATGGGTTCAAGCTTTGCATCTGACAGTGCTGAGCCAGCTTGGGATTCTTTTTCCCTCGGTCTCTGCCCGTCCTCTGTTCACACTGTGTCTGTCTGTATCTCAAAAGAAATAAATAAACTTAAAAAAAAAAAGAAGAAGAAGAAGAAGACTATAACGTGCAAAGACCAAGGGAAAGATTACAGGCTGAGTTTTCTGGAAGAAAAAGAGTTTCAAATTTAATGCTGATCTTTTAAAAAGAAAAGTAGAAATATAAAATATACAAAACTATGATGTGTTTTTATTGTTTGGGAGCACATCCAGGAAGCATGAAGAGAATATGATTTCTGTTTTCCCACTAAATTTCAATGAAGTCTACTAAAAAGCAAATAATCCTATTAAGTGGTTATATCAAAGATTTTAATAATCCTGAATAAAGCAGTATTGACAGAATATCAAAAGAACTTTGAGCCTTGACATATATCTAACTAATACTCTAGATGGAGCTTAAGACTGATCTTTAATTAAACATTTTCCCTAAACATAACTATAGATGATGAAATTTAATAATCAGGGTTTTAAAGGCAATTATCGCTAAGAAATATATAAATATTGACAGGTGAAAAAGAAACCCTGGATGAAGGAAATAATGTCATATTTAATGAGCTTGCATCCAAACTTTCACAGTACATATTGAAGATTCAATTTAAATCAAAATTATGCTTTATGTATACCAGTGTGACATGTCCTTATATAAATTCTAAAAAAAAAAATAGGATAAAACCATATCCATCAAAAATCTGGGCCTTCCTTAGATATGTACAGAGCTCAAAACCTACCTTTTAAGCTGTTAAAAGTTAAATATTTAATATGTTTTGATCAGAGAGCTTTGGCCTTCTTTATTATTATTTTTAGCTCCTGAATTATTATTCCAAGTTTAAAGTGATAATATATTATCAAAATGTATAAATACATATTTTATATATTTTTCAAGCTTCTTTTACATGTGGCATTATTATACTTTATATTTTATTATTGTGTTTTTCATTGGCAAGATGGTCAGCTCTATTTTCTTAGGGTGAGGTTCATTTTTCAAATAAATTTCTAATGACTCTTTTTTCATAACACTTCATTCATTTGCATTTGTTCTTACATTTAGGGATCCATATGAGGTAACTCAGGTCAAGAGAGAAAGAATAATCACTCTCTAACAAACACAGTTGACCCAAAGTTAATGCCCAAATGTTAATGACAGCTACCAAAAAAAAAAAAATATATATATATATATACTCAGTTTTTCACCAGTGATATACAAAACTTTTTATCAAGTATTTTATAGACTATTTTGCTATAAACTAAACTTACATAGAATATTACTCCACGAAAATTGTTCCCATTCCCATAAAGTGAATTTATATATAATTCTTATTCATTAGAGTGTAAGATATATTATAATTGTTCAAGGGCATTATATTTTTATCTTCTTTAATGTTGATAATAATTTGAGTAATTTATCTGTTACTGATCAAGTTGTTAATTATGCTACCTTTATGGAAATATATTTCATTCAATGGACTTATTTTTTATATATACTCATATATACCTTTTTATAAGATTTGACCAGAGAAAATTAAAAAAAATAAAGGAGGAAGTAATTTATAATTCTGAAAGATGATAAAACAAAGGATTTATATAATACTATTTTATGAATATTTTTATTATCATAGAAATTGTGGAAATACTGCTTGATCTAAAGCCTCCGTGAGTTCTATATACAGAATCTCATGTTCGCCATTTTGATTATTGTACAAAACCTGGAAAAGTTAAAACTACTGGAAGATTATCTATCTTTACTTTGTTGCCAGGATATTCCATGATGTCCTGGGTTCATTAATGGTAATTCACTATTCTCATTAATTATTTGAGATGGTTTCTATTTGCCAATCCATACTCAGAAAACAAAATAAAAATTTGTCCGTTTTAGAAAAGCATGGCATGATGAAAATATAAAAAGGTTAGGGGCTCCTGGATGGCTCAGTCAGTTAAGCATCTGACTCTTGATTTCAGATGAGGTCATGATCTCAGTGTTCCATGGGATCAAGTCCTCCATCAGGCTTGGGATGCTCTACCTCTCTCATTCTCGTTCTCTCTTTCTCAAAATAAATAAATAAATAAACATTTAAAAAAAAGGTAACTTTATGTCTTTAATCTGAAACTTCCTTTTGATGGGTTGTCATTAGATTTTCAACTATAATTTACATAAATATATAAATTTATATAAATGGAAAATTGTATCCAACACCTAAATATTGGCCAAGAAACTGATTATGTCAGTACAAGTTGAACCATGGGGGGGTTCCAAGCTTCAGGTTCTTCATTATCTGTTTTCTACTTATATGGACATATTGATCTCCTGATGCCCTTGTCCACTACTCCCCAACAAATAAACATATTTATTCGGTGAGTGTCCTGAGATCACAGGATTTCATGTAATTCTATGCATGCATAATTCAATGTATTGTGTTGTTCCTCTTTTGGTACATCTGTTTACACATACAGCCAACATCAGCTTTCATATTCTGCCTTAAATGCTAACACCTTCACAGATTTTTTAGGATTTACTCCACCTCTCTTCTAGAAAGTCATCACCAGATGTCATTACTCCCTCTCCCAAGTCACGTTGTATACACTACCTGATTCTACCTTCTTACTAATTATATGCATAGTAATCTGTTTGAATGTGTTTACTCTATTAGATTTTGAGCACCTTTGGAAATTATTGAGTTACATTCTTCCGGCCAACTCGACCACACAGTGTGGGATAATTTATTTTAATTGAATTTCATAAAGAGGTGAGGTAAAAGTGATTTGGGAAAAGCATTAATGAGAGATAGAAAATAAGGTTGAAACTGATAAAAAATTTCATTCAAAGGAACAGAAAACAATTTCTCAAACAAAGTTTAAGTCACTGTCGCAAAAACATTGCTAGGTAAACCCTGTCTTATATCCTGTTTCTTCTTATTCCTAACACATATTATTTGATGTTTGGAAACATATAGTATCGAATACTAAATTAGTCAATCCTACAATTATATTTAAATGCTTACAATGCTGTAAATCCAGGGGAAATATGTGCAGTGGATGTAAAATATTTAAGCTTGGAAGGAGATTAATGTATAGTAGGGAAAGATTAATGTGTAGCAGAAGTGTAATGAGAGAAATATGGATACAGCCATTAGTTGGGAGTAACAGGTTCCTTAGGACAGGCCAGAGTAGAGGAATAACTAGCATCCCAGGAGGGCAACAGAAAGAGGTTTTGGAATGGGGTAATTAGTACTAACCTTCTTTGTGCATTTTCATCAGCAAAATGAGGATAAATAAGTACCTTCCTCAAGCAGTATTGTGAGTGTTCAAGGCACTGATGAATGTAGGGCTTTTAGAAGAATGTTTGGCACGTAGTATGTGTTCAACCAAAGTTAATTGACAGCATTATCACTATTATTATTAGTGACAATAATAGTGCTAGTATTATTCAAGAACCATCTTATGGGTACAGTCTGAATTTAGAGACAAACATCGAAAAATAAAAGATGCAAAAAAAGCCAAGTGTATTTCAAGAAAGGATGAAGAGCATAGTTGATGGAAACATAAACTAGGGAAATGAGGAAAATGTCTCAATTGAGAAATATGTTTTGATGAGAAGGCAGGTTGAGAAAACTATGCATTATTTTAGGTAGCAGAGACCTGTGAATGTTTATGAACTTTTGCGAAGGCCCTTAGTTTTCTCCACCACAGCTTCTCAAACTTGTGTCCACACACATCACTGATGGATCCGATCAGATTTGGATTTTGGAGATCAAAGGCAAGTCCAAAGATTCTGTGATTCTACCCTTTTCCTATATGATGTCAATGTTACCATTCCAAACACCACACTTTGAACTCGTGCATTGAACTGTCCATAGACCCACACACACAACAGAAAGTGAAAGCAGAGACTGTGTCTATACTTGTCATCACTGTCTGGTGCCTGACACTGTGCTCAGCACATAGTCACTGAAACCATTCAATGAATGAATGAATACCTAACTGGAAAAATGAATATAAAAACACAAAGGCACAGAAGTTACAGATACAAGTGAGACAGAGATTGAGTAAGGAGTATCTTTCTGGGGGGTGAAGCAGGATCAAGAATATAGATGGTGTAGGTTAGTTTTGACCAAGAAAAGAAAAATCCAATTTCTATGTGTATGTGTGTGTGTGTTTATACATATATAATTGTATAGGTATATATATGTTTACATATATTTATATATATTTCTGTATACACACACACATATGTATTTGGACAGAAAAATAGAAGGGTGCTATTGAAGTAGAAAAGAGGGGAGAGAATGAAAGTCTCACTGAACCTCCTGCATCAGCATAGAAAATAAGACTCAAGATTCTCACCACGTAAGTCCACCCACAATTCAAATATGCTGAAATCATTTTGCGTTTATGGTGTGACCCCAAGAAACTAATCTCTCCTAGTCAATAACCAGTGTTGAAATTTGTTTTTTAAATACATATTCTTGGGGCTCCTGGATGGCTCAGTCGGTTAAGCATCTGACTTCAGCTCAGGTCATGATCTCATGGTTCGTGGGTTCAAGCCCTACATTGGGCTCTGGGCTGACAGCTCAGAGCCTAGAACCTGCTTGCGATTCTGTGTCTTCTTCTGTCTCTCCCCGTCCCCTGTTCATGCTCTGTCTCTCGCTCTCTGTCTCTAGATCTCTATAAAATAAAAGAAAACTTAAAAAAATAAATAAAAATAAATAAATACATATTTTTAAGCCCACTGTAAATCTTTGGAATCAATGGACAACATTAGATGGAAACCCCTGGAATATCTATTTAAATAATTTACAATGATTATTTTAGTCTTTATCAGAGCAGAAACTCAAAGCTATTATAAATGAACCAGTGGTTATTTTGGATTTTGGCCTACTACCTCACAAAAGAGTATTTAGAATATAACTCATGCTGCTGCTAATATACTATGATATAGTTCCAAAAAGCAAATGTTTAAATCTAATGATATTATCCAGTCAGGGATAAAAATTGGAAGCAGAAATGCATTTTACAAAATTCATGCTGAAACAGGTGTCTTCTGTTTGAATTTTCTTAACATGTGAATGCTAGCCTTTGCTGACTTCACAAATGAAATGTCATTTGCAAACATTGTAAGTCATTAATTATGAGCACTGAAAGCCATTTGATACGAGAAAGGATGTTGTATTGAAACAAGTAATTTGCTTTTTTTTTTTTCTAGTTTTTCTAAAGTAATTTCTACCCACAATGTGGGGCTCAAGCTCACAACCCTGAGATTGAGTCATATGCTCTACTGAGCCGGCGAGGCGTCCCACAAATAGTGTGTCTTGTACAAGTAATATCTCTATTGCATAAAAGTACCCTGGTATTTGAACTTAAATTTTAATAAACTTAGGCAAAATAGTCTCATCAATATCAGTTTGGATTTCTGATAACAGCTGCGATCCTGAGTGCTGACAGTCTTGTTGCCGGTATTTTATGGTATTTATCTAGCAGCGCTTAAAATATACTTGGAGCAAAGTGAGGGCGTTGTAAAACTGGTATATTTCTTGTTGGTGTAGATGAATTAACAAATTCCTATTCTTAAGAATATGCCAGGATAATAATTAGATATTGGTTCAATTAAAATGTTTTAAAGAAGAGGAATTGAGGAATAGTGTAGGTGGTGAAATTGAAAGTTGTGATGTTTGAATTAATTGTTTTAACATTTTATCTTTCTAGCTTTGTCCTAAAAGGAAGAGTCATTTCTTCACATACAGGTGCTATGTAAGATTACATGTGTTTTTTGTTCTGACTTTGCTGAGAGAATTAAATTCATACGAAAATGTAACTTTCTTGATCCATTTGCAAAATGAGGAATATAAATTAAGAAAATCCAATTAATGAAAACACTGGCCTTGCCTAGGGAGTCATCAGTGTAGATAACTTTCTTTTTCTCTGTTTTTTATCCTTTTTTTTGACCTTTATACCCAGAATATACCAATTTTTCACTACTAATTATTCAACAAAAATTTTGACTGCAAATAATACTATTTCTGATATTTCATTAAGTTCTCACATATTGTATCAGTAGAAATATAATTTTATATTAAAACTTTTTTCCAAAACATCATTTGCTCAGAGAAAGTAATTGTCAAATGTAATTCCAGAGAGTTAAATTCAGAAAACAAATTAAAAAAAACCCTTACAAGTCTGAAGAATTTTTTTAAAAATCAGTAGATTAAATTAGTGATGGATCATCATAAAGTATCCAAAAATTAGTCCACTTTAGTCTTGTCTGTTCTCATTAAATGTTCCATAAAACTATGCAATTTCAATAGTTTTCACTGGTGATTTTATTCAGGCAAATTTTTCCTTGACATAATTCCTGTTTACTTTATTTACATGTTTCGTTTGAATTTGTTGAATGCTTTTTGGATTTGCTGTTTTCCCAACTAAAATTATTTACTTAAATCTTTGGTGAGGTGATTCAGGTTGCCATTGCACTTTAAAAATATGTTTAACCTTTTAAAGAATATTTTGCATTTAATATTTAGTATTTGTTTCTTTCTTTTTTTTTTTTTTTTTTGGTGCATTTACTAGCTGTCTTTATGGTGCACGAGATGAGGTTTTAAACCATCTCCAATGTGTTCTTAATATAAAGGGACTAATAACTTGAGTGAATTATATTCTTTATTATTTGCTAACACATTTAAATCACTGTATTAGTTTGCTGTGGCTACCATAACAAAATACCATAGCTTGAGTGGCTTAAATAATACATTTATTTTCTCACAGGGCTAAGAGCTAGAAGTCCAAGATCAAGGTGTTGGGAAGGTTTGGTTTTTCCCAAGGCCTCACTTGGCTCTTAAATGACCACCTCTTCACTATTCCCGTGCGTGTCTTTTCTCAATGCACACATGTCTCTGTCCCAAACTTTTCCTATAAGTCACATTGCCTCATGCCACGCTCTTTTGAGCTCATTTTATGTTAGTACCTCTTTGAAGGCCCTATATCTAAATAGAATCGTATCTCAGGTACAAGAAATTAGGTCATTATCATATGAATTTGGGGGGAAACCATTTAGTTCATAATGATCACCCACCATAAAATCTGGCCTGTCCTTTAAATTATTCACAAAATCAAATTACCTTTATATGCCCAAGTAATATTGACGTAACGGCTTTGACAGTGCCGGCAGATGATTCTGAGGAAGATTTGTCAATTCTGGGAGAACAATCTGAACGTTGTATGAAGGCTCCCACTGGATCTTACCAAGTATTCATTCAAGGCTATGGTTCTTCCATGACAGCAATATTAATGGGTACATAGTGAATCTCTTAGAGAAAAGAATATTGAGACTACAGCTAAACGAAGTTTAATGTTGTTAAGTAGAAAAACATGAGAAAGCAAGGAGTATACAACGTAATTAAAAATTAACATTTTTATGACTATAGGTAACTGTTTCTGCTTTGGAGGAACTGTTCAGAATTATTTCATTTTCAAAGCAAAATAGGTTTCCCAGATCCCCAGTTTCTCTCTTGTAACATTTTATACGTCCAGAAAAGGAACCATCTTTTTGAACATTGTCAACTTATTTATATATTTTTAATGTTTTTTAATTTTAATTTTTATTTTTGAGAGACAGAGTGTGAGCTGGAGAGCAGCAGAGAGGGAGACACAGAATCTGAAGCAGGCTCCAGGCTCTGAGCTGTCAGCATGGAGCTCAGTGCGGGGCTTGAACTCACAAACTGTGAGATCATGACTTGAGCTGAAGTCGGATGCTTAACCGCTGAGCCACCCAAGAGCCCCAAACATTGTACATTTTAGCTCTTACAGTAATGTCTATTTTAATATCCAAATAAGTCTTATCTTTTTCCTTTTTTTTCCTTCTTGACTATAGCTACTTTTTTGAGTGAATTGAAGATCACTGCTTTACACTAAAACTGGGGTTTCTTTAGTAAAAACTGTGACTGATCTAACCATCCTTAAAGTTTCTTCTTGATGTTAAAAGTAGCTTAATTTTCGATGTGCTTTTTCGCAATAGTCCTTAAATTATGGTCTGAAGCTTATCCTGCCCCTGAAATTTGTTTGGCTCAACAACAAGAGAAATTCAGAATTTGAGAGTGAAGAGGAAACCTCAAAAAACTCTTATAACCCTTGAGCACGTTACTATTATCTCTTGTTTACTACTAATAAAAATTGGGCGGCTGTATTTTGAATTCTTTCTAGTTTTCTTTCATTTTGAAAGCAATTCTGTTTTATTTTTCTTTTGGATTTCACAAAAGTACAAGTCTGTAAAGAACTGAAATTTACAAACAAAGCAAAGGAAACAAAAAAAATGTAACCTTTAACACAGGGAGTATGAACAGTTCTGTGGGTTAGGGGTATGAGCTTTAGATATGATTCAGGCAGGCCTGAACTTGACCTACTCTCCCACTGAAAAATGACGGGGATTTTGTGCAGGCTACTTACCAGTCTCTGACTGTGTTCTCACCTTTCTAGTGATGATTAAAACAGAGTATTAGAATTTCATCTTGCCGAACACATAGGCTTTGAACCACACTATTTCAGCCATAACACTATAGACATTTTCTTCCAGCTAATTCTTTACTTTTAACATTTCCTGTTAACAGAGGCCTGTTGCTGGTTTGCAGGCTCGCCCTGTACACAGAGGATAAGTAGAGACTGAAGAAAGAGGCAGGCCACCCCAGATTAGCAGGTGACAATCCTACTTAACAAGGGACGATGAGTAGATCTCTGTACCTGTCGGCCAAATATTAAAAGTTTTATATGGAGGCCTTAACTAGGCTCAGTCATGTACACCATCCAGATGGTCCTATCACCACATGTCTATCTTAGGGCCGTATGTTGGGAACAACTTTCGGAAATGGGAAAGGCAAGGAGAACACACATTCCAAGAACAAGGGAGGGGAAGAGACTTCCCCACCTCCCTCCAATTGTCTGGGTCCAGCCCGAGGTTCAATAGTAGGTCACATCTTCTTGATGACTTCCTTTATTATTTCACCCCTAGGGACAGGTTCTTATAATCTCACGTGACTCTTTCTTCCATAATATGCCCTGAAGATTCAGCCAAGCATTTAACTAGCATCAAGGTGGCTCATTTGGGGCCTAAGGTAAAGGCAGATGTCACAGCCATAAGTGGCACAGGCAAGAGAAATCATAGGTTAAGATAACAGTTCCAAAAATTAGTCATAACTTTTTTCCACCGAGACTTTTTATGCCTCATGATCTGAACTCTAGATTTACTAAGTGCCCTAGGCTGATGATGAGATCACTCACAGCATTCATTTAGTGGTTTTAAAAAGATGACACACTCACAGACTTATCAGGTATGAACACACAACGTTCTGTTTGGAAAATGGTGCAAAGTACCATTTGAAGGCAATAGTAACATCCAAGGCCTTTTTTTTTTTCTTGGTGGAGAGTTGTTCTCATTAGAGACATTTCAGTGATCGGTGAGAACAGATGATTGGCTATCATTCAGGGCTTGCTGGGTGAATTTAGTAAGGGCTTTAACAGCCTCCAGGCCAATTGAGGGAATAAAGACAACAACCAAATGATTATACCACTGGGAAACAGAAGGTATCCACTTGGCCTTGAGGTGAGGGAGGTTGGCAGCTTTAGGAATTTGACCAGGTTGTACATACCATGCATATTGGCCACGGAAGGCAGCTTTGTTAGGCATGAGAAGATGGGCTGGGGTGGGCTATGCCAGACCAGTACCCCCACCTTGTTCTCTCTTCTAATAGGGTGTGTTCCATGCCAAGTAGAATGCAATTCAACGGGTCCAGCGTATAAAAGAGCCACAGGATCACCATGGACAGTGCTCCTGGAGGGGTAGTTCTCCTTACCCCCTGGGGAAGTGACTCACTCATTCAGCACTGTTAATTCCAATAGGTGTTCTCAGCAGCATAGCACATTGAACCGCGGTGATGGTCAGGGTGGTGGCTATTTCCTGAGACCTTCATACCTTTACAGTATTGGGTATCTCAGCAGGAGTCTCCAGTCTGGCATATGGGCCAATAGGACCTACTGGTTGATCATTTAAATGTATTAAAGCCTGGGACAGTACTTACGTTGGTTAAGGTATTTTTATCTGTTAGTAATTTAATCTGCTGTTTTAATAGTCTATTTCTTTTCTACCAACCCTTCTGTTTAGAGGGAAAATGGAACCTCCATTTAATGTCATATGCTTTTTTAAATGTTTTATTTATTTTTGAGAGACAGTGAGAGACAGAGTGTGAGCAAGGGAGGGAAAAAAAGAGAGGGAGACACAGAAGCTAAAGCCGGCTCCAGGCTCGGAGCTATCAACACAGAGCCCGACTTGGGGCTCAAACCCAGGAACCATGAGATAGTGACCTGAACTAAGGCTGCACACTTAACCCACTGAGCCACCCAGGTTCCCCTAATGTCATATGCTTTTACCCAGTGCTGCACATCATGACCTTTGGAATGTGACTTCTAATTACCATCATTCATTGAAGGTATCCATATATAGTGCTTAGATTTTCTAAACCCCTCCTAGTGATGATGGCCTCTTTGGCAGGGCAAAAAGGGGAAGCTTGGGTTAGGCCAGATGCAGTGTCTGCACAAAACAGGATAAATCTAGAAAAGAGAGGGCAATATTATCAATTTCTCTATTTCACATTAGCTGAGACTTCTGGTGGATGGCCCCATGCTCCTTTGGCAGTTGCCTTGGACAATGTTTAAACCTATGATATGCTGCAACTGCATTAAACAAACCACTGTATTTTAAGGGCAATCTGGTATCCCTGGCAATAGGCCATCCACCCTGGTATCATGGTGGTACTCTCCCTACCCAGTCTGTTGTATCTACTAAACCGTCAATTGTTAGGGCTTATACCTGAGCACAACAGCTTCTTGACTGCCAGGGAGCGCCAGTGCCATATGAGCCAGGGTGTGGAAAACAGTGAGGATTGCCTCAGACAAACCCAAATATCCCACTACACACCCTGACCTCACGAGGAACTATTAACAAGTCATCCATGTCTTAGCTTCCCATTGTCCAAACCATAGGGTTAATCTCTTTGGAACAGCCCAACTATCAGTGCAAAGAGTTAATGGCCAGAGCTCATGGGTGATCACTGGCCAGACCCTCTGGGTTCAGCCCATTGGCTGCTTTGGGTCATTTCTCTCTGAGAAGCTGGCCTGGAGGGGTGCTGTATGCTGGGAACTGTAGCTCATGAGGTCATATTGGGTTTCTGCCTCCTCTAGAGCTGATACCCAAAACCTGGGGCGACCCCCCGCTTCGTCATTTCTGCCACAGTGCCTGACCTACTATGGAGCCATACACCTGTGACTCAAATGGTAGCCCAGTTTGGGAGGTGCCTCAAACTTTTAATACTAATTAGCTTCATTAGTAATTTTTGCCTTCTCAAAAGTGGTTTCTTGCTCTGCTCCACCGTCCCACACATGTTGTTTCTTTCTCATTCAGCATAAGAGATTGAGGCACTGTGCCAGATGGGAAATAAAAGTTCTCTGAAGCCTCCAAAGCCCCACAAAGGTTTGTCATCTCCTTTACATTTGTAGGGCTTGGTTAAGCTTAAGTCTTATCAAAGACAACTTCTGAGACAAACATGTCTCCTACCCAACCAGTTTCCAAAACATTATGGCAGTTCCTGGACCATAAATTTTCTGTGGGTTCACCACTCATTTTCTCCCTTGCAGATACTCCAACAGAGGCCACAGAGCACCCTGCCCCAAAGGCCAGTCTTCCTAGGTCAGCAGTATATCATCAAGGAAGGGGCCCATTTTACTGCTGTGGCAAGGAAGACAGGAACAGGTCTTGGGCTACCATTCCCTGATGTATTTTGGAGGGCTATAAAGACAGCCTTGGGGAAGCTCTTGAATGGTTTATAAATATACCTCCCACATGAAGGCAAATTGATCTTCATTATTAAAACCCATGCTTGCCAAAGTCTTTGTATGGAATCTCCTTGAAAATGAAGCACTTTGGTAGGAATACTTTTGGTCAAAGTATCAGAGTAAAACAATAACTATCTGTAAATGACAAAAGACTTAAAAATGGCCATGGGCAAAGAACTGATGAGAGTTCATTATAATGCAATTGAGGGGAGCCTGGGTGGCTCAGTCTGTTGAGCTTTCCACTCTTGATTTCAGCTCAGGTCATGATTCAATAATCATAGGATAAAGTCCTGTGTGTGGCTCCTTCCTGGGCATGGAGCCTACTGGAGATTTTCTCTCTTTTTCTCCTTCTTTCTGTCTCTCTCTCTCTGTCTCTCTCTCTCTGTCTCTCTCTCTCTCTCTCTCTCTCTCTGTCTCTCTCAAATAATAACAATAACAATAACAATAATAACACAGTTAAGAAAGGCATTTGGTTAATTATGTGACATATATTTAAAAGTTATGACTGACAGGGCACCTGGGTGTCTCAGTCAGTTGAGCATCCGACTTTGGCCATGTCACAGTTTGTGAATTTGACTCTTACAATCAGGCTCAGAGCTGGAAGCTACTTTGAATTCTGTGTATCCCTTTCTCTCTGCCCCTCCCTTGCTTGTACTCTGTGTCTCCCTCCTTCAAAAATAAATAAAGATTAAAAAATGTAAGAAAGAAATAACAAAACTGTACCAGAAAAGATCACACTTTTGAGAATTTCAGATAAATATATTTTCTCCCCTCAAATTTAACATCACTTCTTATCTGAGAATGCTTCTTTTGAAATTCAACATATACAAAAAAGTAACATAATCTTTAAAAACTTAGAGCTTTTAGTGGAGAAAACACAGATTTTGGCTTTTTGGGTTTTTTGCTCTGATTTGTTTTTTTGTTTGTTTTAGTCATCAAAGACCTGATAAAAGCAAAACACAGGATCTTTGTTTTCTAGACAAATTACAGTAAAGGAAGGAAAACGTTTTGTTTGAAATTTCTTATTTTGGGGTTTTCCAGAAGGACTGAGGGGGGCAGCAAATGTGTGGCAGCCTGATTGGGTAGAAAGCTGTAGTAGTAGAGAAGTGAAAGGATTCACCCAAAGTAGAATGAAGAAGAGAAAGTATATTGACCACATAGCAAGGGAGCAGTTGGCTGAAAGGAAAGCAGACTGTTTGCGATTGGCAGTAGTGGGGGCTGCAGTTAAAGGGGCGAGGTGAGGAGGTATGGGGAATTGGACTTAGAAGGGAAGGTGAGAAGGTATGGGGGCTGGTAGTTAAAGGGGGGAAGGTAGAAGGTATGGGAGCATATGGATTTTTCCCTTTTTGGTACCTGTATACTGGCGGAAGCAACCTATAGGTCAGCTAGCACTTGTGGGTATTTTGAGGTGTGGCCCCTAATGGGCCTGTTTGCATTCAGCCAGGTGATTACTGTGAGCCCTTACTCAGTGTCCATTGTTTGTGTTGGTGGTCTAAAATTGTCTTTTACACTTATTAAGAGCATACTAATAATTTTTTACAAATATCGTTTTAACAGAAAGAAAATCAAATTCTAATTTTTGATGTTAACTTTTGATATTAAAAGTCTCTTCTTTTTCTTTTAGCTCAAATTAATCCATTTCAGTCTTAGCTTGACTTCTCATAAGATTTCTTGCTCAATATTCATTTTCCATGGATAACTTTCTTTATCTATTTATCTTATCATCTTGCCTTTTTTAAAAATCTTGGGATAATCATTGTATTTTAAAACAAAATTATTTTATTTTTTTCCTTTACCAACACACACACACACACACACACACAACCACAAATAAAAACATGTCCTTCCTAGCTTTTATTATCCAGCACAAACTAACAAAAGTGCATTCTATTTTTCTTACCTACTTTTTATATATAGTCATTTTCTTTCACCCTTGTTATTTCTAGCTGTTTTGTAAAAAAAAAAAAAAAAAACTTAGCTTGTTTCCAAATCAATTTTGGCAATACACTTTGAAAGGAGAAAAACATCAGTAGCACACAACATGCATCCAGAGACTTAACTTACTTAAACCAATATGTGTATAATGCATAGAAAATAATCAGATCAGTGGGGAGCCTGGGTGATTCAGTGGACTGAGCATCCAACTTCGGCTCAAATCATGATATCCTGGTCCTTCGGTTCTAGCCCTATACTGGGCTCTGTGCTGACAGTTCAAAGACTGGGGCCTGCTTCAGATCCTGGGTGTCCCTCTCTTTCTGCCCCTTTCCCCACTGATGCTCTCTCTCAAAAATAAACATTTAAAAAGTAAATAATAAAATCAGTAAATATTATTTGTTATAATTATTATTATTACTACAGTAACTATTATATAGTAAAAATTATAGTTCCTCAATAAATGAAAGAATGAAAAGAAAAAGAAATAAAACTTTACTGAGTTCAGATTCTTCTTATAATACATATTGATAAGCCAACTGTGCATATCTTGTGTTTCCCAAGGAGATAGTAATCGAAACATGAACACAGGATTCTCAAGGACTGATACTCATTTTTATGCTCTTTACGCTATCTTTTTTATTTATTTATTTTTTTTCTTTACGCTATCTTCTTAGCTCCAGAGAGTACATATGGAGGTGACCAGTATATTTCTGTTGAATATTTTTGTTGCCTTACTAAAGAAAAAAATTAAATTAGAAAATTAATGAGCTAGTCTGCTTGTTTTTATTAATTTATTAAGGCAACATGTATTAATTGTTCTATTTTTTATAAAAATAGTTTAGTTGAAAAAATTTTCAACCCAATTGTGCATATAAACATAAAATCTTTAACAATAAATGGATGAAGACATTCCTTTGTATATTGAGCACATTGACTGAAATGATTACAAAGGATATATGCAGACAAGATAAGAGTAGTTTTATTGCTTTTCTAAATTTTCTTTTAAACTTATTAAAAAGATGTACTAATGAAAATGAAGAAGCAAATGTCATCTTTTTCAACTGAGATTCTCTCTGAGAGAATTAAACAAACGGATGTAATGCCTTAGGCAGTCAGCATACGTAATTAATTGGCTGTTTTTCTACACATCTAGAATAGTACAAGTCAGGTAACCACTTTGGGGAATAAAAGAAATATAGTGACTCCATTATGTTCCATGTTATTATTCATTGTTCAGATGAGGAACTTTGGATATATTTTTGTAGGAATTCTATGCATTACTGGATTTGAATATTTGTCATTTTTGTTTGTTTATGTTATTAAGCTTTAAGAGAGAAAATTCTTTTTTTTAATGTTCTATTTATTTTTGAGACAGAGACAGAGCATGAGTGGGGAGGGTCAGAAAGAGAGGGATGCACATAATCAGAAGCAGGCTTCAGGCTCTGAGCTAGCTGTTAGCACAGAGCCCGATGCAGGGCTTGAATCCATGGACGTGAGATCATGACCTGAGCCAAAGTCAGAAGCTCAACCAACTGAGCCACCCAGGCCCCCCAAGAGAGAAACGTCTTGAAGTAACCAAGAACCAAAGACAAAGTAATTGCTTGGTTTAATAATCAGAAGAAATAAACAGTGCATTTTTCTTATAATTGTGATAGAATCGGTCATCAAAGCTAGATTAGAAGCTAAATTCAAGAAAAAGGTAAGAACAATATATATGCTGAAGAGTAAAAGACCAGACATCAGAAACATTCAGGAGCATTGAACTGAGGGTGCAAAGAAGAAACAGAAATGGAGAGAACAAAGCAAAATTGTCAAAATAAAGTAACAGTAAAAAGCAAAGATAGCCTCTGGAGGACACTTAAAAATCCCACATTAACATTTAAGGTTACTCAGTATATGAATAAAAGTACTATAGCCTATGGGGGTAATTATTGTAAGAGCCAGCTGAGTTTGACTCTTCTCCACTCTCTAAAGGTATTATTTTGTTATCAGTAGTGTCACATTAAAAGGAATACCAAACAGTACATTGTATCCACCTGAGGAAAGTGATTTTGTAATTTTAGTACATGGCAAGCTGAAATAGTGTGAATTCCTATAATGTCAACATCAATTCATATAGAAATAGATCCCCAAACTAGCAAAAGTGGAAAGCATATATTTTAATATGCATCCTAAGAAGAATATGGACAAGATAAAAACATTAAAGGAGGAAGTAGAGGCTTAGAGATAATTTTAATAATGTTCCAGGACAATAAGGCTTAGAAAAACAGCTAATCATGTCTTTTAATCAACTCAGAATTATTGAATTCTACTGTAGCCATAATTATAACATAGTATAATTGTTTACTTTAATGAGAAAGGTAAGAAGGTATCCACAGTTCATTAAACTATGCATTCATTAACATAAATATTTATTGAACTCCTAATATAGTCCAGGCACTAGACTAGGCATTTCAGTGGTGATAGAAAAGGTCCCTATCCTCATGAACTTATAATCAAGTATGTTGTAGATGAAAAGCAGAAAGAAGAATAAGCATTTGCCATCATTTGGGTTATTATAAATACTTAAAAGAATAAGGACACGGTATAAAGGAATAGAAAATAATGTAGACATGTTTAGATTTTTTAATTAAGTTTCTTCTCCTAAGTTCAAGGAGGCAATGATTAGAGAAGGACCAGAATAAAATAACTAAGTGGATATCTGAGAAAAATGTAAAGCATATGAAATTCTGGGGTAAGATTATTTTAGGAAGAAAAAATTAAAAATGCAAGGTCTTTGAGGAGAAAATAAAATTGTCACATTTGATGCATGGTAAAAAGTTCAGAGTGTCTGGGCTGGGCTGAGGAAGGAATACTAAGTAGGAGATTATTTAAAATACATATGCAACTAAAGCACAATCTATAAAAATAATTAATAATAATAAAGATTGCAAAACTAGATTACATTAAATTTTTTTAAAAACCCACAAAAAAACCTTCAAAAAATTAATAAGCCACAGCTAGGATTTTCAAAAGACATCTAATAAAGGACTATTATTCAAATTATACAAAGAATTTTTAAAAACAAACAATAAAAGGAGCACATGGGTGGCTCGGTTAGTTAAGCATCTGACTCTTCATTTTGGCCCAGGTCATGATCTCACTGCCAGTGTCTGGCTCTGTGCTGACAGCATGGAGCCTGCCCTGGATTCTTTCTCTTCCTCTCTCTCTCTCTTTCTGCCCCTCCCCCACTAGCTCTCTATCAAAATAACTAAATCAACTTAAAAAAAATCAACAATAAGAAAAACAACCCAATAAAACATGGGTCAAAGACCTAATAGGCCTCTCACCAGAGAAGACATATAGATGGGAAATAAGTATGTGAAAAGATATTCATCATCATATGTCATTAGGCAAATGGAAGTTAAAACAACAGTAAAATATCACTACAGGCCTATTAGAATGCCCCAAAACAAAACACTGACAATACTGAATGCCAACAAGCATTGGAGCAAAGAAACTCTCATTACCTGCTGCTAGGAATGCAAAATGTAATAGCCATTTTGGAAAACAGTTTGGAAATTTCTTACAAAATGAAACAAAAACTTTCCCTGTGACCCAGCCACACTCCTTAATATTTACCCAGAGTTGGAAACATCCACACAAAAACCTGCATAGGGATATTTATACCTGCTTCATTCATAATTGCTAACAGTTGGAAGCAATCACGATGCCTTCCATTAAATGAATGGATAAGTAGTCAGTGGGACATCCAGAGAATGGAATATTATTGAGTACTAAAATTAAATGAGCTATTATAAAGGCAGGAAAAGTGATAGAGAAGCCTTAAATCCATATCAAGTGAAAGAAGCCCATGTGAAAGGCTATAACATAATGTGTGATTCCAACTATATAATATTCTGGGAAAAGCAAAACTGTGGAGACAGCAAGCGCATGAGGGGTTAGGAGGAGGAAGAATGAATAGAGGCAGCATAAAGGATGTTTAGAGCAATGAGTCTTGTATGTGATCCTGTAACGGTGGATACACGTCATTATACATTTGTCCAAATCCATGGAAGGTACAACATGAAGAGGGAACCCTGATGTAAACTATGGACTTTGAGTGATTATGATTTCTTTTCCATAGTTTCCTTGGTTGTAACGAACACACCCTCTTGTGAAGGATGTTAGTAACAAACAAGGCTCTGTGTGGGTGAGGGTGGGGGCATACGGGAATATTTCTGTACCTTCCTCTGCGTTTTGCTGTGTGTCTAAAACTTTTCCAAAATAAACTCTATTCTATACTGGAATTAAACTAAAAAAACTTAAATAAACAAAACCATAACACCAAAAATAAACTCTATTAAAAATATGTAGGCAGAAACTAAATCTAGTAGAATTCCAAAACCATGATGATAATCTTCGTTATTAATCTAAATGTGAAAGAAAGTCTCTGAAGAGCCATGGACACAAATGTGACCTCATCAATGTTAAGGATGGAGAGAAGGGGGAAGAATGGAAAGGAGAAAGACTACTTGAAAAGCTGGAGCATAAACCCAACTAACTGGTGATGGTTGTTTGGATAAGGCTGATTTTGGTGGAGGTAATGAGAAGTGGTAATAAGAAGGTATGAAGAAAAAAATGAAAGATGACTTATAAGTTTTCCATTTGTAACAACTACATCCATGTAATTTGTAATATTGAGATGAGAAATGTTTTGGAAGAAGCACGGACTCAATGGTGGCTTTAGACAAGTTAAGTTAGACATGCCTAGTGGAGTTGTCGAAAGAGTCTATCTCAGAAGAAAAGTCTGGGTTTGAGATAAAAACTGGAGTCATTGTTATTGAGATGTGTTTAATACCTTGGACTAGATCAAATCAGCTAGAGATATAATGTAGATAGAAAAGAAGGAAAATGTTAAACCAAATACTTAAAGGTCAGCGGATGAAAGCAAAACCGGTTAAAAGTACTATATTAAAATAAGAAGAAAATGTGGCATTTTCTAATTTACTAATTTACTAAGCCTAGTAAACTTAGCAATTCAAAAGGAGGAAGAATCAGTTATGTCAACCCTGCTGAGGAAGTTTGAGGCCTGATAATTGATCGTAAGTTGAATAATTTGCTTTAGCTATTTTTTTAAAGTTTACTTATTTTGAGAGAGAGGGAGAGACAGAGCACAAATAGTGGTGGGGCAGAGAGAGGAGAGAGAATCCCAAGAAGGCTCCACACTGTCAGCACAGAGCCCAATGCGGGGTGTGAACTCACAAACCATGAGATCATGACCTAAGTCAAAATCAAGAGTCAGACTCTTAACAGACTGAGCCACCCAGGTGCCCCAGAATTTGTATTAGACTTTGACAAGAATATTTTCAAAAGGTTGATGGGTTAAAAGTCTAAATAAAGGGAATTGAAGACAGAATGTAAAAAAAAAAAAGTAGAGAATGCAGTAGTCAATAACTTTGGGTCAATGACTAGGGGAAATGAGAGGAATCAAAGAAATTTATTTTTAAACAAGAGAATGGAGCATGCCTACTCTCTGACAAGATAAGAAATTTATAATATAGGAAAGAAGCATATGACTCCAGAAAAATCTTCAGATTGCAAATCATGGAAAAAATGTTGAGCACCTTTGGTAGATTTGACCTTAGATAATAATAGGGACAATTCATCAGTTCAAAAGTCAGAGGGCCAGAGTATGTAGGAACAGATGGAAGCAATCTTGTGTTTTCTCACCAGAGAGTCAGGGACAGAGGATGTTACTGATGGTTTGAGAAATCAGTAGAAAATGTGAATTTTTCCCTTCTGAGAATGAGGGCACAAACTGGGAAACAGCATAAGAAAGTTAGAAGGTTCTGAGGTCTAGCTGATCTCTGGACTTACGCACATTTGCTAAGTATTAGTGGAAATGGTAACTGATTTTCATGGCTCCATGAAGTTCGAACAACATAGTTGTACTTTCAGATGAATTACTTTGGCTTTGCTTTAGATAAAATATTATCAGTCATTGCAAAGAATAGTCTGACATAGGGAAAAATATTTACCTTCTCTGTGGCTCATCTGTATATTGGGCAAATGTTACCTGTCTTACAGGGTGATTGTGAGAAGTAAATGATGTAAAACATTTAGCACAATACTTGACAAAAGCGAGCATACATCCCTTGCAAGTTATTATTATTTATGTTACAAAAGCATTAATAACCAGCTACCTTGTATGGTGCATGTACTTGGAGTTCAATGAAAGTATAGTTGTTAGGGATGCAACTGGCATTAATAAACAGAAAACTTGCTTATGATGTTTCAACCAGATAGGGGTTTATTTTTTTTAAATTTTATTTTTAATGTTTATTTATTTTTGAGAGAGAGAGAGATAGAGACAGAGTGTGAGCCAGGGAGGGGCAGAGAGAGAGAAACAGAATCCGAAGCAGGTTCCAGGCTCTGAACAGTCAGCACAGAGCCCAACATGGAGTTTGGACCCACAAACTGTGAGATCATGACCTGAGCCGAAGTTGGATGTTGAACCGAATGAGCCACCAAAGCACTCCAGGGTTTAGTTTTTTAATCAACGTGATGACAGTCAAGGTCTAGATCAGCTGCAATCAGAAACCAATGTTTCTTCCATTTTTCATATTGCCATCTTCACAAATGGATTTGTCTTCAGAGTTTCCAGAGAGCTGTTATCTAAATAGACATAGTGTCAGAGTTCTAAATAAGACGATGAGGAAAATATAAAGTATGAATGTATGGGCCAGCTGTGTTTGAGTGTGTGTATTTGTGTGTGTGTGTGTGTGTGTGTGTGTGTGTGTACTAAGCTGTTGACTCTTCTTTCTCATTGACTTGAACTTCAGAAAACACAGAAGGTAGCCTAGAGGGTTATTTTTATTAGGATAGACTATCCTCTAAATAAAATGAGGGTTCTCTTTTTTAAAAAGCATAGAATGAATATTTGTTAGGCAGCTAACTGCCTATAGCAGAGGATCAAGATAAGCTCTTTCTTTTGGAAATGCCCATTGTTTAGTAGAGGAGACAAATGCATAAACTTCAACTCACAAGCAGAAATGTGTACAGGGCCAGGCATAGAACAAAAATGATGGAGTGGACTGAATGGTAATAATAATAATAGAGCGCATAAAAAATAATAGAGTGCATATCACAACTAAACATGGCAAGAATTACCTGTCTGTAATATACTGATACCATGAGATCCATGGTCTCAAAATACTTAGCTCTTTCAACAGAAGCCCACATCTTGATTTTATGTTAGTTTTTCTTTTTTTTTAATTATAAACTGGATTATTATTTTTTTAATGAGCAGACAAAACAAAAAGTGTTTATGGCCTGGACTTGCACCTCTGATTTGGTATCTTAAATTATAATAAAGACTTCCACAACAATACATGCGAAGTGATAACGGTACCCTCGTGGACAAAGGAACTCACTGTGAAGGACTTTGTTTCATTTAACATTGCACAAAATTCAGTGTGCCTAGGAATCATACATCTGTGCAATGGAAGGGACCTAAATAATTATCTAATGCAACTCCTTTATTCTACACAGGAAGAAATTGCAACCTGGAGAAATAACATTACTTTCAAGGCTATAGAACAAAGCTCTAGAATCCACGTTTCCTGTTTCCTAGATCAGGGCTCTTTCTACCTCGGCACGCATCTTCATACAAGTCAGACAGAGGAGTGAGTTGAAACTGACAAGGCGATTGACCTAGTCCACTGGGTTTGTGATGCAGAAATAATAGATAATGTTTTAAACACTCTTGTCAATTCACCACGGTGATAATGCCAGGGAAGCAGAAGAGCTTCTAGAGATTGTGAAAATAACTCAGTTGAAGGCTATTTCACAGCCTCTGAGTCAATAATTAATGCTGCCAACAGGTAGTCGTGTTACCCTTCTCTGAAGGTCAGGCGTTTGCTCATCTTTTATTAAGATTTTATGAGAAAGAAACAAATGACCCCAAATAAGCTCACATCAAGGACTTTCTTAAAATAGTTGAGCATTTGCATTGGGTTATTTTCAAATAATCTTATCTCTGAGTGAATCTGTATCTAAATCTGTATAAAAATACAATATTGGAGGTATTTGTGTCTCTTTGAAAAAAAGTTCTTAAATCTCAATTTTCTAAGGTTCTACTATTACTGTGGGATAAATTATATTTAGTTTACTGGGTTTGCTCAAGTAGGGATAGCTGCTGTAAGTTTATCACAATGTCTTAAATTAAAAATAAAAATAATTGATGAACTACATTCAGGAATTGATTATTTAAAAAGCATTAGTTCAGAATGCCTCATTTTTAGAATATCTCAGGTTGCTCTTATTTATAATTTCACCTACTTACACAACCCATTAAGGTTCAATGATAAGAAATATATCTCTATGGCTTTTTTTTTTAACATGATGAGTTTTGCCCTTAAACATCTTCAGGATGTTTCAGAAGAAAAAGAAAAGGTGGAGAATACTTGGCAAAAAATAGATATTCCTCTGTTTAGGCTAAATGTTCATTTCCTAATTCCTAACTCAGTTGGAGCCTGTGCTCTTTTGTGTATTTCAATTTAATTGCTCCTTTAGTTCATCTCTTTTCAACCTTGTTTTTTACATGTTACTGACACTGCTACACTTTGAGAATTTATTTTTTTCCTCTATGATTCTCCCAATTTGCTAGACACAGCACCACCTAAGCCATCCTAAGCTGATGTACATATAGCTGCCTTTTTTTTTTTTTAACTCTCCATGGAAGGAGACTCCATAAACTCCCTTGGTAACCAATTCTAGTGTTTAATGGAACATGTCCATTCATCTATAATAATATTTGTAATTATACAGCACATTTCTTCTGAGTAGCTCTTGGCACTTTAAAATAGTATTTCAATCCCCAAGACATTCCTAGAAGTAGATGGCAAGCTTCATTATGCTCCTAGAGGGCACAAACAACATCTTTATACATGTTATATTCAGTGCTCAGGACATTGTGACGACTTTAGAAATGTTTAATAATCAGAATAGTAATTTTACAGATGGATGAATTGAGAGAAAGTGAATTTACCTCCTCTCCCAGTGCTCACAATGGGGAAAACTTTTGAAAATTTCTGACTCACACACACTGTCGGCTACAATATTCTTCCATAAGATTCTGTTCCTGTTTTTGATGGTTTGATTAGAAATGAGATAGATATTGTTATATATCTTAAAAGAGGAAATATTCCTGTCCAGGCAATCTCTACACAGTCTGCTATTATTCAGTGAGTTATTATGAGTTTAAACTTTGGAGACCAGTAAACTGAATGACATGAACATCATTTGGTATCCCTTTTCTCAAGGGGTCGACTGGCTGCGTTGCTTCCTCATTATATATTTTCTATCATATGTGGGACAGGCCCTCCCTAAAAAGAGTTCTGAAACTTTCAAACTGTTGTCAAATAAAATTTCCTGATTTGCATCTCATGTCATTTGGGTCCTGGAAATTCTCAATAATACTATTAAATAAATGCATTAGAAAGTCCTAATATGTACAGGATCATGAAATAAATTTGCATTTTAGAGGAACATTTTGACAGCATAATGGCTTAGCTCAAGAGTAAACAGAGGTATTTCAGGAAAAATGTCATTGGTCTATGGGAAGAAATATTTTTGGATAACTAATTTCCTTAGAGTCATTGAATTATTATTCAATATAATACTTGAATTATATTGTGTAAATGGCTATCTACTCAAGATTTGAGTAGGAATAATCATATGGAGCTGTATTCATTAATTTAGAAGACTAAGTTTTCATTAGAGATTAAATTTTACTACATTACTAAGATCAGTAGCCTGGAAACCTTGTTGTGCTCAAAAGAATCAGTTGAGGTCTAAAGTAGATATTTTGCGGCACTTAGATGACTCAAATCATGTGAATGGTAAACAAGTTTACTGGCTAATTTTCCTTATACACGGATATTGTGTTTTCAAAAGCAAATGTTCTAAGCAAATTCTGAAAATAGCTGTGAATCTGAGATATTCATATTTGACCAGATTTTCCTCAATTGTTTGAAAATGTAAAATTCAATCTGACAGGCTTGTGGGTGAATGAGCGTATTTAGATGAAGTAAAAGTAGGGGAGGGACAAAGGCAGAGAAAATAGAGACAGAGAGACAGAGGGAGAGAGAGAGAGCACATTTCAGTGCTCATTCCAACAGGCTGAGTTTTTAGACTATTGGACGAGATGTAAATGGACCTAATTTTACCATCTCTCTGGGGAGCACATGCTCTAAAGCTTTTAAGTAATTTTTTGAAGGAGGTTCTGTTACTGAATAGAAAATATGATTTCCCTCAGACATGTAGCCCCATACATAGAATGAAATATCAGACATTCTTATAGAGAAACAGGTAAGAAGAGTTTCTTAGAGATACTGCCAAGAAGATACTGTATAAGATCACATTCTTCATCTTCATGCAACAATTAGCCGTGCGACGTAGGTGATCCTTGGAAGAGTTTGCTTTAGTGCCTGGTGCATTGAGTCTGATGGTGGTGAAAATACTGTAAAATGTCAGGAATCAAGCTGAAAAGAATTAGAGAAAATAATGCAATAAATATTTAAAAAAAACAGAATTATTTACTTTTACTTATTTTTATTTTTTTAAGGCTTACTTTTGAGAAAGGGAGAGAGAACATGAGTGGGGGAAGGACAGAGAGAGAGGGAGTCACAGAATTTGAAGCAGGTTCCAGGCTCTGAGCTGTTGGCAGAGTCCAATGTGGGGCTGAAACTCAGGAACTATGAGATCATGACCTGAGCTAAAGTTGGATGCTTAACTGACTGAGCCACCCAGGTGCCCCTATTTACTTTTGAATATAAAATGATAATGGTTGGCATAACCCTCATTTAAGGGGTCAGTGCTAACATGAATATACTAATAAAGTACTAATACAAGTGAAAAGGCAAAGGAGCTTTTATTATCATGTTACTGAGTGATAAGACGGAGCCTGACATGTAAACAAACTTCTAATAGGTCATGAGTAGATTTCAGGGAGGTAAGTACATATTGTGTGGCATATAAAAATTCATGCCGTAACAAATCTTTCATTTTTTTCCAGCCTACTTCTAGGTGGGTCACTGAATATTCATTCCACATAAAAAGACTGTATATATTAGCAAAATGTAATTTAAAATATAAGATAGAATGCCTATAGGCTTTAGAAATAAAATGTAGTCTATCTTACTAATTATATTTCTCCTTTGAAATATCTGAACTACCTACACATGTCAGTGACATGGTACTAGGTCCTATAAATTGAAATTGTAGGAGTTGAACTTGCATGGATATTATTCAAATAATGGGATGCAGGTGTAAATGGAAGCATTCCATCTGATTGACAATCTTGGTGCTGTGAGGAGAAAGGTGAGCTGTCAGCTGTGACACTAATGAACTATTTGGCTGAATAAATAGATTCTCTGTGTGCAATGCAAAGCATGTTGTTTTAAGATTATATTCATAATTAGATGCTGCTCATAATATGGGGCAATTTTATATACATTGCCTAGGGCACATCAAATAAATAATGAGCTCAGAAATAAGTTTCAAGTAGCAGACGGTGACTTTCATCAAAAATGCCATTTCTATTACTTTCGGTCCTATGACCTTGGCTAAATAGCTTAGCCCAATTGAACTTCAACATAGTATCTGAAAAATGGGAATAAAAAGTCTTAACTTATAGGGTTGTTGTAAAGATGATTCAGAGAGCATTAAAAATAAATAGTCTGTGTGTATAGCATAGTAACTTCTATAAATGGTGCTTATTTATTCATAAAACGCTTGGAGAAAATATCTAGAATACAGTACTGCAAAATATTTCTCCATGCTGTAACCACCTCACTAATAGTAGGTTTTGTAAGATAAAACTTCAGTGATGACATGGAGTTTATATATGTAATTGATTTTACACAATACCATACATAATAATAGTAGGCATTGCAGATAATAATCCATGGTGCCAAAATTCCCATTAAAAATCCCACAAAAACTGAAATCGGGAGAATTTGAAACAGGTTTGAAGAATATTATTAAAATAATCATGATAATGATAAAATGAATTATGTCTTTTATATGAATATTGTTTTATATTTTCGAAGGCCCCTAAATACCCTAATTTTATCTTTTTAATGAATGTAGCTTAGAAGGCATACTTTAAAGGCAATATTTTTAAAAAGAATATTTTAAAGAAGATAGTTCATATAACCAAATGACCAAGTAGAACTGCAATGACCAGAGTCCTTGCGTCACATCCCTTGTGTGTACAGAACTTGGTGAAATTATTAGATTTATTGATATGCTGGTTTGTAAACTTTTTGGTCGGTTTATTAACTAATTCAGTAATTCAACAAACATGTATCGGGTGACTTCTTTGTTCAAGGTATCATGATGCAGGCCAATAAGGAAAGTGACAAGGTGTAAGTGAAACTGTAAAGTGAAACACACCGTTGCTGGAGGAACATTTAAGAAGCATATGAAGAAAACACATTCTTTTCTCTTGTTGAAAGTGCCATTCAGGTTCCACGTGACTATTACGAGTTAGAGCCACTATATCACGTTACAAAGTTCTGGCTTTAGTCCACAATCTTTTCATTCTACCTCAAGAGGCTGCAAGTGTTTTCCTTAGGTTTATGTCTTACTGTAAAAATTTCAATCTCTGTCCTTGTCATTCCCAGGAAAAACTCTGGAATTCTTGGTTTCCTGACCATCTTATTCCCTGAGCCACTTGGAATTCCAATCCTTCTTTCTCTGCATTTTCTACAGTACACGGGATACCCCTATAACAGCAATTCCAGGTCTGGTGTCTCCTCTAAGGAGTAAATTCCTTCAAAGTCAAGGCTATGTCTTATTCATTGCTGCATTCACAGAGTTGATCACAGTGGAAAATAATTCAATATAACAGGAGAATTGTAATAAGAAATACTAAAGTCATTATTAACAAACACAAGTCTTCACATTCCTCTATAGCTACTTCTGATCTTTGTTTCCTTAGATAAATTAAACTATATTCAGTACATCTCCCTTCCTTCGTTTTCTCATGCTTTTCTAATATCTTATTATGTCTTTTTGATGAATAAATGGTTGGCTGAATGAATTAGTGAATAAATTTTCACCCCCATACATAAAATTGTTAGAGGCCATTTCATAATTTTTTAATGTTTATGTATTCATTTTGAGAGAGAGAGGGAGGGAGGGAGACACAGAGCACAAGCAGGGGAGGGCCAGAGAGAGAATCCCAAGCTGAGCATGGAGCCTGACTTCAAGGCCCGATCTCAGGAACCATGAGATCATGTCATGACCCAAAATCAAGAGTGGGATGCTTGACCCGCTGGGCTACTGAGGCACCACTGTTAGAGGCCATTTCAAAACTCAGAAATAAAACCCAAACAACAAAACAATCAAACAGGGAATCCTAAATATGCAAAAATTTTATGTATGTGGAAGTGGAAGAAGTTATCATCTGGCTTTTAAGAGAGTTGGGGAGCTGGTCATAAGATTTTGTTCTTTGGCGCCAACATCCCATTGACTTTTCCAGAGTCTTTCTCCCTGGTTTCTTTGACTGTTTTTCTTGTGGTAACTGTTTTTTGGTTTTGTGAGTCTGTGTTCCCTAGGACCTGGCTTTTGGAATTTTTTGCATACGAAGACTGGGTTGGAGAAGTCATACTTCTACCTATAATCCTCCAATTAATTCCACTATTGCTGGGTCTTTGTCTGACTACCAGTTTGTACGACATCCAGAATTTCAGAGGAGCACCTGTCTAGGGCTTTCCAGGGCTCATTAGCTTCTTTCTTTGTATTAGGTGCCTCTAATTTTTAACTTGTATTAACCATTGCTAGAGTTATCAGTATTCTACCCTCTCTGTCTTCAATAAATTTCAGTTTCTTAAAATCTCTTGGACATGAATCCTCCTACACTTTTAGTTCCCTCTGCTCTGATAGTTTTTTACTTTATATTATTAGTGGCATTGGTTTATTAACATGTTAATGGGACTTGGGAGTTAGACAAGTCAAACACCTTTTCTGCTCAATCTTACATATAATTTTAGAATTCCTACCTTTTGTCAATATTTTTAAACCTTTGTTCAACTTTTGGAACCTTTGGAGGGATTGCAAATATTAAATTGAACATAGGACAGGAAATTTATCAATACTCTGATCATACAGAAAATCTTATTTAGAATGTTTCTCAAAGCTGTTTAACTGCTGCTACCCGAATAGTAGTCATCATTATACACAGTATGGACAGAAGTAATTTGCATGGATAGAGTACAAGTGAAATTATTATTGCATTACTTTTTCTTTCATATTGACCAAATTATTCCCAAATCTCTCTCTTTCTTGCTTTGTTTCTCTTTAATAATTTCCCCAACCATACAAAGTCATTGAAGGTATATTAAAAACATGAAATGCAGATAATGGAATAAATCCTAGAGTCCTGGAAATAACACTATGCCATACACTGGTTGGTTTTAGAATTTCAACTGAGTTGGACTATTTTCAGGAAGTCCAAATTCCTGATTTCAATCAAGATTGGAGACCAACCAGTGGGTGCAGAGTCAAATTTGCCCTTTTACATCACAGAAATTGTGGCTAACGCAATGTTTGCTTTTGTGTTTGTTTTTAATTTACCCCCAAAGGCTCAATCTACGTCACTGGGAAGGAAACCAATTTGTATTTCATGTGACTATGCATTACATCCTATGCAAATCAGATACAGAAATCTCAGCTACCTATGCTGAGATTTATTTCAGTGATATCTGTGTGTTACTTTTTTTTAGTTTATTTATTTATTTTGAGAGAAAGACAGCAGGAGCAGGGGAAAGACAGAGAGAGAGAGAGGGTGAGAAAGAATCTCTACCAGTCTCTGCACTGCCAGCACAGAGCCTGGTGTGGGGCTCAAATTCAGGAACCACAATCATGACAGGAGCCAAAACCGAGTTGGACATTTAAGGGACTGAGCCAGCTAGGTGCCCCTGTGTGCTACCTTTCAGATGAGTTCTGGGAGGCTGATGACTGCATTTCTTTTCAACCTGGCTGTTGGAACAAGGGAAAGATGCTTAGCTCTGGCCCTTCAGTTTATTTCTGATGATCTGATTCTGAGGGATGTGACCAAATATTTATTTTCACTTTTTTGTCAGTTTATTTTATCTTCTTTAAATCTCCCTTTCTTTCTTAACCAAGGCTTTCAAAGGGGCTTTCATGTCTCTTCACAGTTGTGAAACCAGTATAATCACAGGGATATTGTGCATTTACTCGTATTGTACTATCCAACGGGACACCTGTTCTTTCTGGCTCTTATTTCCCCCTATGAAGAGTTTTTCTATCCTTCAGTATTCAATGAAAATGCTAGCCCTCTGTAAAACATCTAATATTCCTAGACAGAAATAAAAGCTGACTTAAAACTTTCATGGGAATTTTGAGCAAAATTTATAATTTTATATGATAACCAATGAAAACTATCTGATCTCCTCTCCCAGATGACAAATTCTTCAATGTCAAGACCCTGTTTCATCACTTTGTATACTGTATATATATTGTATGTTATACAATAATCATATATAACACCAGCAATATCAACAATCACACTAGCAAACACACAATAATTGATTTCTTTATGTACGCATTTTCTGTGGGTTCTATGCACATTGTGTTGTTCAGTTCTCCTAACTGTAAGAATCAGGAACCAACATTATCCTCCTATCTTTATGAGAATACTGGGGCCTAGTAAAGTTACATAAGTTGCCAAGTTTACAACCACTAGACCGTAGACTTATTTTCAAAACCAGATCAACCTTTTTTCAACTGACCATTTGTCCCTTCTCAAATATATAGAAAATATATGACTTGTACATACTAGGTGATTAATAAAAACTCTTTTTGTGAAACTGTAATAAAATAACTGCTTTCTTATGAATAATTTAAATCAAAATTTACTTTTCCCGAGAGATGAGCAAACTGTAATTTTACCTAGTTTCTGTAAGGCTCCCTTTTTGTAGTGAGGGGCCCAGCATACACATTAACATCATGAAAAGAGTCATCATGTGACACCCAAAAGTAGCCTTGCTTTCTCTTGATTTAGCATTTTCAAGTGTTAAAGATCCACCTGTTATGCTTTGAAGGGCAAACCCCTCTGACAGCATTTCTGAAAGCAGAATTTGGAGAAGGTATAACATTGCCTGCAGAAATACACATTGCATTCTTAGGATGTGAAATTGCGAATGGAAACAGAGATCCAAAATAAATAAAAGTCACTTAAGCAAATTTATTTTGTGCTCCCAAAGAAGTTGAGCTGGTGTGATGACACTGCTTTGTGGAGTCATCCATGACCCTGGGTCCTTCTCCCTTTGCTCCTCCATTTCAAACGGGTTGTGGGGCACCTGGGTGGCTCCATCAGTTAAGTGTCTGACTTGGGCTCAGGTCATGATCTAACCATCTGTGAGTTCAAGTCCTGCGTTCGACTCTGCACTGACAGCTCAGAGCCCGGAGCCTGCTTCAGATTCTGTGTCTCCTTCTCTCTCTCACCCTCCTCTACTACTTGGTCTCTTTCTCTCTCAAAAATAAGTAAATAAACATTAAAAAAGGGAGGGGTTGCACTTATCTGCATTGCTCAAGATGGTTCGCTATCACTTATAAGAATGGGATGTGAGTGCACAGATGCACACTTTCCCTTCAGAGACACAATCTGGAATGTTCATCAGCCACTTCCTTTACACCTCATTGTCCAGAACTTAATCATATAGATATATAGACATATATGACACATAGAGATGCTAGGAAATGTAGTTTTTATTCTAAATGACCATCTGCTGAGCTAAACATTCTATTACAATGACATGAGCAGGGTATGCTTCAGGGGGTAAGTAGTGGTATTTCCCACAGATTCGATCATATTATACTTGCCTTGTTATGCTAAAGGAACTTGTTGGAATCTATATCACTTATTTTTCCTTTAATATATATAGTGACAAGCTTGAGATGTAACATAGAACACAAATCCATTGAAAAATGTGTATTATTTATCTTTTAGTAAATCTTAGGCATTTTCAACTTGGGTTTGTAGTTGGTATCTGATTCTGGATTGAAAAAATTTGATGACATATTACCTAAGAAATGTTTCCATGCCAGTGAGCTTGGTTTGGTTCACACCGTTCCTTCTTAGCCTGGTCATTCCCATGCATGTGCATGCAATTTAACAACATGAATGGAGATTAAAAACCCAAAGAACTGCATGGAGTATTTTGTGTATAGGATGAAATTTTGTCAGCGGTGCAAAATGCATTGTATGAATAGGATGACTTTGACATATAAAATAAAAGATTTTGTTAAAGCTAGTATACCCTCTTTTCCCTTTTTCAGTGAGAAGGATGAAATGAGGAGCCTCCTTTTGTCTAGGAGAAAAGAAGAAAAAAATGAAATTTGTGCTGTGATCTGTGGAATCAAAGTTTGATGGACAGATAGAAAAGAGTTTAGAAACACGAAGGAAAAATGGATGTATTAAGTATCTAGGGACAGTCGAAAAGATTGTGGAGAGCAAGGCAAAATTTCCAGAACTGCATGTGATTTTATACATGGGAAATGTGATAAAATTAGAAATGTTTTCTACTTGTATGAATTGGCACATATCTTTTTTATTACAGAAGTTTGTTTCTACACACACTGACTCCCAATTTTAAATGATTTTATTCAATCAAAGCATATTAGAACACCTTTTATAATTTATTCCTTCTGTATAGGGTTGGAAATGAAATAATGTAAGACCAGTGTCAGGTTTTTTGCAATACACTGCTATGAAAATATTCAATTCATATATGACTTCAGAAGTGAGGTGACTTTACTTATCCACTCTTCTCCTTTTATTTAATTTCAACATTTGATTTGCAAATTCAAAGGTGATTGTATCTTATCAAGGACCGTCAAACTTGGACAGGAAAACCATACTCTTAATGGTGATTTTGAAAAATTTGTTTTGAAATTTGTATTTTCATTTTTCTGCCATGTACTGCCTAACTCATTTTTTTTTTCTATGAGTCTGGCTCCTTGGCAACAAAATTTTTTCTTCCTAAACCTTAGCAAATACTTTTTAAGATGACATGATTGTGAAAACTGTAATCTGGAAAATAAATGGACTAAGCTTTATTAGGTTGGCCTAGCCACAAAGAAGTACATGGTCTATTTTAGTTATGCACCATCACAGAATCAGAAGGTGAGAGCAGGGAGGTCTTAAGAGATTCGGGGTCAAGTGTCCACACTGCACAGGTGAAGAGAGACTCAATCGTGGCAGTTTGCATTTTCATTTCAATTTTCCATATCAGAATCAGAGCTCACAAAGCATAAGGAAGAATCCAGAAACAGGGGTTTGTTTCTGACATTGCTGGTTTCCTGCAAATTCCAGCACTGTGTAAAGAGTTCAGGTCATTTTTTGAACTTTCCATGAAAGAAACTGACAGGGTCACTTTTTTTATTTAGTTGTTTTTTTTTTTTTTTAATGGTTTTTTGTTTGTTTGTTTTAGACCTTGCATGGTTATCTACAGCTTTACTATAAACAAATATAGAACCTCTTACTTATAGTCCTACCTAGAGGGCATATAATAGGAAAAGGTAATTTTCCATAAGGAATCAGCATGCCAAATAGATTCCTATCATAGGACAGTTCTATTTGAATGTCAAGTAGGAATCTCAAATTCAAAATTTTGAAAACAGGGGCTCCTGGGTGGTTCAGTCGCTTAAGCATCCAACTTCAGCTCAGGTCATGATCTCACAGTTCGTGACTTTGAGCCTTTAATTGGGCTCTGTACTGACGGCTGAGAGCCTGGAGCCTGCTTCAGATTCTGTTTCCCTCTCTCTCTACCCCTTCCCAGACCACGCTCTGTCCTGTCTCTCTCTCAAAAATAAATAAACATAAAGTAACAACAGCAGCAAAAACAAAATGTTGAAAACAGAACTCCTGGTCTCCTCTTCAAATAAGCTGTTCAGGACAAAAATCGGGATGTTGGCTTCGATTTGATGTTCTCTTGCATCAAATGAAATTTATCAGCAATGGTTAGTGACCCTACCTTTAAAACAGACCCCAGAGGCCGCCACTGCTCCCTGCCCTCATTAACATTGTGCTGGGTGATGCCACAGTTGTCTCCCCTCTGAATTCCGACCACCACCCATTCCTCCTTCCTCACATGCCTCCCCTATGCTATTTTCTCCAGAGAAGCCAAAGCGATTTCATTTCTTAGCATTCCCTTGTTCTATCAGGACAATTTAGACACAGTTAAAGAATAGATGCTGAGGGCAGAAAGGAGGAAGTGGGGGAGAAACAGCTAATGTCTGCCACAGGACGGAGGGAATAAAGCCAATGTCACTTACACAGTGGGTGCCCCCTTTGTCTACAGTGTCTCTTTTCACAGTCAACCCAGGCAGAAGCTTATGACCTCCTCTGACCAATCATCAGAAGACCAATAGTAGACTAACTCTGCGTCACAATGCCTACGTCATTCACCTCACTTCAGCTCATCTGATTGGTATTTTATCATCTCACGCCATTAGGGGAAAAAAAGGGTGAGTACAATCCAGTAAGATATTTTGAGACCAAGAGAACACATTCACATAACGTTTATTATAGTTTAAAGCTATAATTGTTATATTTTATTATTAGTTACTGTTAATTTCTTACTGTGCCTAATATACACATTAAACTGTCATAGATATAGATGTATGGGAAAAAAAAAAGCAGCATATACAGAGTTTAGAACGATTTGCACTTTCAGGCATCCTCTGAGGGTCTTAGAACATATCCCCAGCAGATAAGGGGAGACCATGATAGCTTTAATGATCTCTGGCTATGGAATTCAGAAATGTGAGTTTATTGTGTGCAAAAATATTGAAAGCCTCAGAGTGTCTGATAAGCCTGTGGACTCCTGTAAAGAAGGTTAAATTCAAAACAGCAAAGGGGAAATCACTACATTGCTATTTAGTTTTTAAAACAAAGAACTGCTTTGAGTTCAAGATGAGATTTTACAGCCTTTAGATTGTGTGACATGATAGAACAAGTTCTCAGGTATTTTGCCCCGAGGAGTTTCACGTTATTTGTTAAAAAAGATGAAGAAAAAGAAGAAGAAGAAGAAGAAGAAGAAGAAGAAGAAGAAGAAGAAGAAGAAGAAGAGGAGGAGGAGGAAGAAGAAGAAGGAGAAGAAAGGATGGGATTCACCCTTGATAAGCCAAAGACTTTTAAAACAAATACATGTTTGATACGGAGAAAGAGCAGACACTTACGGAGAGCAGAGGGAGCTCAGGATCCAGGCTTCAAGGAAAGCTGTCATTCTGCCCAGCGACAGTAGATGGGGGTGGTGTGCCAGAAGAGAGCCTGAGACGCTGTGCCTGAGGTCTGCGGGAGGTAGTTTAAGCAGGTGCTTGCTAAAAAAGACACTATTTTGTCTGAGGAACTGTAAATTGTATTCATGATTCACATATCATTATTAATTCATTTTGTATTCATTATCATACAGCAGATTCATTTGGCATTTAGGCAGATGTCAGAGTGTAGACACTTCCAGGAGTTATCTGTGCAGGTTCAGACCAGGCCTTCTGTGTGCAGGGTTTCATGGATGCATAAGTGGAAGGAAGAAATGTTTAAAAAAAAAAAAAGTGACACAATTTGGCTGTAGATCGTACCAGGGATTGCCCAGCTAATGGCTTTCGGTGTCTAATTCTGTGACAACTGTGTGTGTCGTTATTTCCCTGTGCATATTTTTGGAAGATTAAGTCTGGCAGATGAGAATCTCCCAGGTTGGAGAGCTCTGCATAAGATAAAAATTTAATAATCTTATTGCTGACCCAGCCAGTAAGGGTGGAACAGATAATCCTTTAATAATGCACTTCAGAAACCTGGTTTGCGTAGCCAGAGTCCGGAGGCAGTTGGGTAGAGTGGAAAGAGAGCCTTTGAGACGGGAAAAGAGGGGCTCTGGTGTTGGCCACTAACTAGCTCTGGGAGTTTGGGAAAATCAATTAACCTTCCCGGGTCTCAGGTTCTTAATCTATAAAATGAAGGGATTGCATGAGATCATCCCCAAAGTCCCCTCCAGTGCTAAAAATAGCAAAATTTCCTGGTAGAAGAAAGATACATACCAGATAGAGTTTTGAAATGCTAACACATCTTTGTGACCTACTTCAAATCCGATGAATTGTAAAGCTGGCCATGAATTGTAAAATGTGTATCATCTGTGAGTAAATGCACCTCAAGCCATTACAAGTGTGATTTATCGCCAGTGGCTGGTGCACTATCACATGTAAGTGACAGTAGTTGGATTTGAAGCCTTTCTTAAATCTCACAAATGACAGAAGAGAAACTTTGGGAAGGAGGTCTAACTTCAAGACTGCTTTCTCACAAATGAACACAATTCGACAAGTTGTGTGTCATGCCGTGGCATACACTTCTCAAATGTGCAAAGAGAGGATCTACCTTGAGACAGTTCCAAACTCGAAACCAAATATTCCTGATTCAGTCACTCTAGAAATAAAGCAGATGCTCAGAGAAGCTCATTAACTCTTTGAGGGCAGCACCCACCTGTCTCCACTGCAGTATAGAAATTGAGTTCCCTGAAATGATTTATATACTCTCATATGCTCCATGATTAACACAGGACAGAGTGGGGTCAATTGGTGAAATCCCAAATAAAGGGCACTGGCAGTGAAACAGATCGAGTGGATAGAGACGATCATGTTCTGTAGGAGAAAATCATGTTTGACTAGTCATTTTTTAAAAGGGATGGCCAATTGGGGTGCCTGAGTGACTTAGTCAGTTAAGCATCCACCTTCGGCTCAGGTCATGGTCTCACAGTCCATGAGTTCAAGCTCTGCATCGGGCTCTGTGCTGACCACTCAGCGCCTGAAGCCAGCTTCAGATTCTGTGTTTCCGTCTCTGCCGCTTCCTCGTTTGTGTATGCGCATGTACTCTCTCTCTCTCTCTCTCTCTCTCTCTCTCTCTCTCAAAAATAAACATTAAAAATAAAAAAAAAAAGAGAGAGATGACCAACAAAGGTAAGGGTACAATTTCAATTTTCTAAACCTTGGATAGGGCTTCAAAAGAGGAGTAATTTTTTTAGGAGCAATTGTCAGAAAAGAAGAGATGTTTTGTCATGGATCTCACACTTCCCCCTCTTTGGTGATGACTGGATGAGTGAAGCATAGAAAGAACAGTCCCTCAGCATCAAAGTTGAGACTCATTGGTTAGTCTAATTATCTAAAATTAGGGAGAGGGAGACTTAGTGCTCCCTCATGTCTGCAGGTGATTTAAACTCTTCAGTACTATTAAATGCTGAATCAATTGTGATAAGTTGTATGGGTATTTCCTCTATCCTAAGAGATTTTCGTATTAATGCAGGAGGGAGCACATCTGGAGGGATGCAGAGGACTTACAGAATAAAACCAGATCAGCGTCAGTGGAAAGCTGAAGTAAGAGTAGGAGTAATCTACTTTATCAGGGCCAGAGAGGCAGTGTGTGGAAAGGCATGGGGAACTAAGACAACATATGGTATTTTTTGAACATTAATTAGCGTGGTATAACAGAGTTAAAAAAAAAAAAAGATGCCTGAGGTTCAGTTGTGGGAGATGCAGTTAGAGAGAAAACAAGAGCTAGTTCTTGAGGGAATAGCAGATGCTATTAAGTGAAACAGATCCAGTTTTGAATTCTTTCTGATCACCTACTGGGTGTCTCTGGGAAAGTGCTTAATTCTGAGTAATGGTTTCCTAATCTTTAAAGTGAGGGTAATGATGCCACCCTCTGAGGCTCACTATGAAGTTTTGAAATGGGTCTCTACCAGTCGTCACATGGAGATCAACATTTCAGCTCTCAACTAGGAGCATAAGGTTGGGGAAGTACAGGATCTCTGTTAGCAATCTTGAGCTTCCTAGCCACGGACTCTGCAGGCATGGCCATGGACTCTCGATTTTCTTGTCCCTTTCTCACCATCTTTTGGATGACAGAATGCAGTAGATAGCATGTGTGACATTAAAGGAAGCGTGCCTACCAGGATAACAGAGAAAATTTTTCCTAACTTTCCCAGATTGTGTCCCCTTAGCTCTTTTTTGCTTCAGACTAAAGGTTCTGGTCACCTAAAGCTATGGAAGTCCTCTCTAGAGAAACCAACAGTATGTGAAAACTGCTCTGCTCCTACCTCATGAGAACATTCCATAGCACCAACTTTATTTGTTTTCTTGGACCTCTGTCACACAGTTAACTTGGGTCCCAGAAAGCTAAGAAATGAAGACTACAAGTCAAAATAGCTCCTAATCCAAACCGTTATCTTCTATGAAATTTACTTCCTATTCTACACATTTTATCTATAATATGACCAATGCAAGAAGACAAAGTGATGTGTACAAATGACAGCACACAATTCTTTCAAGTAATATATTTTTGTATGTTATCATTTAAATTTTTGAATACCAGGGTGCCTGGGTGACTCAGCTGGTTAAGTGTCTGACTTCAGCTCAGGTCATGATCTCACAGTTTGTGGGTTCAAGCTCTGCATCGGGTTCTGTGCTGATGGCTAGCTCAGAGCCTGGAGCCTGTCTCGGATTCTGTATCTCCCTCTCTCTCTCTGACCCTCCCCTGCTTGCTCTGTCTCTTTCTGTCTCTCAAAAATAAATAAAAAATAAAAAAGTAAAAATTTGAATACTACCGGCATTATTAAATTCATAAGAAGAAATCAAAGCCTCCAAAAGCCTCCATTTTAAGTTAAAATTGAATGAAACATTTTAAGTTAAACCCAAAGACATTAAAATCTAAAAGATTTTGTTTGTTTGTTTTTGTTTTTTCCTCTTCAATTCCTTTCTCTACTCAGTCAGAGTCGTATAGGTCTTAGTCTAATGTCTAGGGGAGTAGAGGCGGCTTAAGCAGCTGTAGCTTGGACCCATATATAGGAAGGACTAATGTTCATTCAAGACCTCTGAATTTCAAACACACTTACTCAAAGTCTCCCGTGTGCCCTAGTTTTTAAAAGTTCAGAAAATTAAGAGGCCACGCAAGATTTCATCTGACTAGTCCCAAAGCTTCAAGCTTTAGAGAAGGTGCTTCTCAACTGGTTCCTTTCTCCCAATTCTCCATAATTTGAAGCCCATGAAGCCCCTGCTGGTGTCCCAACCAGTGCTCTCTCTTCCAACATTTGTTTCATTGGCAGAACCAGCAACAGAAGGTCACTCTCAGTTACTGCTAAGACTTCAGAAGGCGTTGTTGTAGGAGGCCCAGTGGATGATAAGACCTTGCCACATGTGTTCACCCCAAAAGTTGTCTGTCCTCTGCTTTGTTTCGGAATTTCGTTCAGAATTCGATTTTTTTTTTGATGGCACAATTCATCCTTTCTACTCCTTCGTCTTATCCTGCTACAATAGGTTACTCCTCAAACATTTTGATTCCTTTCTGTTTCTCTTTTTCAGAAGTCCCTCCTGAGTATTTTTTAAAAATATGGATTCTTAATGTTTAATATTAAATGCACTCATGATTACTGAAAAATTTTTAAGTTTTTTATTATTATCAATGATTTATTGGGGCTCCTGGGTGGCTCAGTCAGTTCGGGGTCTGGCTCTTGGTTTCAGTCCTGGTCATGATCTCATGGTTCATGACTTCTCGCCCCACATCAGGCTCTGGGCTGATGGCATATTTTAGATGGGGATTTTCTCTTTCCTCATCTCTCTTTGCTCCTCCCCACTTGCCTCTCTCTCTCTCTCTCTCTCTCTTTTCCTCTCTCTCCCTCTATCCCTCAAAATAAATAAATACATTAAACCTTTTTGTTTAATTAAAAAAAAGACTTTTTTTTCAGAGCAGTGACAAGTACACAGCAAAATTGGGGACAGTGTGCAAAGATTTCCAATATATACCCTGACCCAACACATGCATGGCCTCCCTCATTACGAACATCCATCACCAGAATGGTACATTTGTTAACAACTGACAAACCTACATTTGACACATCACAGTCACCTCCAGTCCATAGTTATATTAGCGCTCTCTCTTAGTGTTGTAGTTCTAGAGATTTGGAGAAACCTGTAATGACATGTGTCCATCATTAGAGTATCATATAAAATAGTTTCTTTGTCCTAAAAATCCTTTGTGTCCCACCTATTGATCCTTCCACCCCGATACCTGAGAGCCACTGATCTTGTTATTGTCTCCATTGTTTTGTCTCTTCTAGAATGTCATGTAGTTGGAATCATATGGTAGGTAACCTTTTCAGATTGGCTTCTTCCACTTAGTAATATGCATTTAAACTCCTACCAAGTCTTTTCACGGCTTGATAACTCCTTATTTTTGCACTGATTAACATTTTATAGTCTGGATATACCACACTTTATTTATCCATTCACCTACTGAAAAATATCTTGGTTACTTCCAAGTTTTGACAATGTCAAATAAAACTGCTATAAACATGTATGTGCAGGGTTTTGTGTAATGTTTTCAAATCCTTTGGGTAAATATCAGCGAGAATAATTGCTGGATTATATGTCAAGATCATGTTTAGTTTTGTAAGAAATCATCAAACTGTCTTGTAAAGGGCCTGTGGTGTTTTGCATTCCTACCACCATGAATGAGAGTTCACATTGTTCCATGTTCTTGCCAGCATCCTTTGGTATTATCAATGTTCTAGATTTTGGCCATCCTCATGGGTGTATAGTTATAACCCATTGTTGTTTTTTTGTTTGTTTGTTTTGTTTTGTTTTTAAGTTTATTTATTTATTTTCAGAGACAGAGACAGAGAGGTGGCAAGGGGCAGGAAGAGAGAGAGAGACAGAGACAGAGACAGAGAGAAAGAGAGAGACAGAGAGAGTGAAAGCAGGCTACTCGCTGTTAGCACAGAGCCCAATGTGGGCTACAATCTTAAGAACTGAGAGATCATGACCTGAGCCAAAACCAAGAGTTGAATGCTTAACTGACTAAGCCACCATGCACCCCCATCATTGTTGTTTTAATTAGCATTTCCCTAATAGCATATGATGTGGAACATCTTTTCATTTGTGTATTTGCCATCTGTATGTCTTCTCTGGTGAGGTGTCTATTATGGTATTTAACCCATTTTTTAGTTGGGTCACTTGTCTTCTTATTGTTTATTTTAAAGAGTACTTTGTATATTTTGGATAACAGTCTTTTGTCAGATGCAAATGTTTACTCCAGGTCTGTGGCTCATCTTGTCATTTTGTTGACACTGTCTTCCACAGAGCAGACATTATGAATTTTAATGAAGCCCAATTTATCAATTATTTCATCCAGGGACTGTGCCTTTAATGTTATGTCCTGCTGAATTTTGAACATCCTAAACTGATATCTGTCCTCTTCTATAACATGTAGGGTGAACACAGCCTGTCATGTTTTATTCACTTTCTTTTTAACCTTCCTTCTTCTTCGAGGTCCTTACTTTTCCTTCCCTTACCTACTCGTTGAGATTTTATATTGTCAGACTTTCTAGTAATAACAATGCCAGACCTAGGTGCTAATCTGTTATTGTACTATTGGTTACCCTTCACCTTTGTTTCTTTGTTTGTTTTCACATACTCTTTGCTTCTTTTTGAGTCTCATTTCTGTTAATAAGGGTTTCCTTGGTTCTTAAATTTTTTCCTCGGTGGACACTTCCTATTCTTCACTGTTCTCTTATTTTCTTTATCACTTGTCTCTCTCATGCTGTACACTCATCTATTTATTTTATTTTTCTATCTCCCCCTTGAAGATGTATCCTGCGTTGGTATAGGGTTTTGGGATTTCTGTTCCTTTCACATCCCCAAAGACAAGAGAAGTAATTTCCAAAAAGTAAATGCCCCCAAATTTTATTGAATCGACTTTTTTAGAGTGGGATAAAATATCTATCTTTTCAGCTACCACAATGATCTTAAAATACATCTAAAAGGCTTTAAGTATTTTGTGATCTCTCAAGTTTTTCCCTCTCAAATGTTCAAATAATCTGTAACTGCTTTGTATGGCTGTCCCAGTCTTCATGAAATGCTTTCCTAACTACTGTTGCTACAGGCTTCCCATCTGCTGTTATGAGATGATGTTTCTCAACGCTTTCTTGGATATGAACTTCTTCCAGGAAAATCACTCAGGTTCACTGCTGAGAAGTTTTACCATTACTAGAGAAAAAGCATTTGGGGTAAATGTAACTCATTTCCTTTTCATTTAGTTCTGACTTGGTAGTAAAGATCTCAAGGTATCTCTTAGGTAGGTCCCTTTCTTCATCCCTCGAAAATTGTTCTTCTGCTCTTTCCAAAGGCAAAACCATTTTTTGAGTCATAACCATTTAAAACATTTAAGTTACTCTATATTTTTCTCCTTTTGTTTTGCAAGTTGTCTGTAAATCTTATTTCTAAGATGAATGCAGGTATAAGATTTCTTTGCTGAATTTTGAGTTTTAACTTTGTGATAACCTCCAACAGTATTCTTTAATATTTAAAAAATTTTTAAATGTTTATTTATTTTTGAGAGAGAGAGAGAGAGACAGAATCCAAAGCAGTCTCCAGTCTCTGAGCTGTCAGCAGAGAGCCCAACACAGGGCATTAATCCATGAAGCGCAAAATCATGACCTGAGCTGAAGTCAGACACTCAACTGATGGAGCAGCCCATGCCCCTCCTACAATATTCTTTAAATCTAGGTTCAAGAGAAAGCCATTTCCAATGTGATATATCTCTTTCTCTTATTCTCCCTTATTTGTTGATTAATTAAAATATACCATCCCCTTGAAGATCAATCTGATCTGGACCTTGGAGATCTTATGCCATGGTCAAGCCCATTCAATGACCAAATCAGAGTCATTTTGAAACTATGTGGTAGGAGATGGCTCTCAGGTATTTTAAATATGCCATATGAATCCAAAAGATTAGCCATCTGGCATGTCTCATGTTTACTTTTTGGACTTGGACGCCCTTTCAAGTGTGGCAAGAGGAAGGAATTTGAAGTAGCTAAATGAATAGCCTCTATTCATGTCAAACACTGACAACACAAAGACTAAAACCTTCACCCAGTCATAAGATAGCCCACATGGATATTAACTGCTTTTTGCAGATTGCAGCCTCAGCTAGCTGATGGCGAGAAACACTGCAAAGAACAAAAATCATTTCACCCTTCAGTGCCTGAGAAGCCTGTATCAAGCAAGACTTAACTGGAACTAAATGATTCCCTTTCCCTGATAATCTATTCCCTATCTCATTCATGCTTGCTTGGGTCAAACCTGGACCTGCATCAGACAAGGGCAGCTACAAAGGTCAGTGTGAGGTATGTTTATAAGCCTTATGCTACTTATTAGACATGAGACACATGAAGCAATAGCTGCTGTGAAAGCCACTGTAACCCTTAAAGGTCAAGGACCAGAGGCACACTTGAAGCATCCATTTATCCACATGATACTTTGTTTCATAGAATACTAGCTCATTGCTGGTTCTTTCAAGATTTCTGGCCAATGTACTATATTGAAATATTGAAATGTTAGGGTCCCAATAAATAACAATTAGAGTCTTTTCTTTCTACAATGCTTTGCACAGATTTGAGAAGGAAGACACATAAATTGCCAGGTGAATATTGAATGGCGGTTATATTATTGAAAGAGCTGGAACGGAGGAGAGAATTTCATTGTGAGCTCATTATAGTACTTTAAAATTATACCCTTTGCTGATTGAATTTACCTATGCAAAAGGATAAGCCACCTTGTTAAGGACAGAGATTACCTAAATGCACTATGGGATGAGATAGAGAAAATGTAAAGGAGAGAGATAACCTCTACCCTCAAAGAATGTGGAAAACGTACACACACACATACTCTAATCCTAACCAACAATCAAGAAGGGGTGTATCAGGCAGGGTCTGTGTGTCTTCACACTCTCCTCTTTCAAGGGTTGGCAGCCGGGTTATGTTGGTGAACAAAACTAAGACAATATGTATCACAACAGAGATGAAAGTCTAGTGAGGGAAATAGATACCAAAAATTTAAACAACAACAAAAAAATCCAGATAATAATGTATAAGGAGTAAGGAAAGTTGTTTTTTTTAATTATATGTAAATGTTATTTTAAATATGGGTAAGAAGAGATGTTCTTTTTAACATAGAGATTAAAGGAAATACTGTTGTCAGACTACAGATGGAAACAGTGCAATATGAAGCAAACTGTATTAAAATTTAAAAATCAGACTTAAAAATACTGCATAAAATTGAATTTACAAAGTTAATTTGGTGATATCACACAACTTTCTTAATATTGGTTTAAGAAGGACATCATCACTAAAGAATTGGTGCATCCGTTGGTTTTACACAGATATCTCACTTAAGCTTGGGATAATGCCAGTGAATAAGTTTATATAAATGATTTATGTATTTCATGTCCAGAAATAATAGATTATCTCTTTTTACATCTATGGATATGTTGGTGGTTCTTTTTCTTTTTCTCCCTCCCTCCTTTCTTTCTTTCTTTCTTTCTTTCTTTTTCTTCTTCCTTTCTTTTGTTCTTTCTTTCTTTCACTTTTTCTTTCTTGAGAGGGTGCAAGTGAGTGAGGGGCAGAGAGCAAGAGAGAAAGAGAGAGAGAGAGAGAGAGAGACAGAGAGAGAGAGAGAGAGAGAGGGGGAGAGGGAGCGAGCTCGTGTTTGTTTGTTATTTTATTTTTTATATAATTTATTGTCAAGTTAGCTAACATATAATCTATACAGTGTGCTCTTGGCTTTGGGAGTAGACTCCTGTGATTCATCACCTACATACAACATTCAGTGCTCGTTCCAACAAATATCCTCCTCAATGCCCATCACTCATTTTCCCTGCCCCTCTACCACCCCTCACCCCCATCTACCTTCAGTTTGTTCTCTGTATTCAAGAGTCTCTTAAGATTTGGCTCCCTCTCTGTAACTATTTTCTTTTTCTTTCCCTTCCACTATGGTCTTCTGTTAAGTTTCTCAACTTCCACCTATGAGTGAAAACATATGATTATCTGTTTTTCTCTGACTGACTTATTTCACCTAGCATAATACCCTCCAGTTCCATCCATGTTGTTGCCATTTGTCTTACACAAAGCTGGGCTCGAGCTTACCCAATGTGGGGCTCGAACTCACAAACCCTGAGATCAGGGCCTGAACCTAAGTCAGATGCTTAATAAACTGAGCCACCCAGGCACCCTGTTGGTTCTTTATTGACTGATAAGTGCAAAGTTCCTTCAAGTTTGTTGGTTGGACAGATGTGGTCTTGTCGAGATAACACTATTCCAAGACATAATTGCCCTAGTTTAGATTTTGGCTTACCATACACTGTATCTGTTATAATGATAGAGTATTCAAACATTCTGAGCTGTTTCTTCTCTTATTTTAATGAGGATATTATTGCCTGTTTTAAGTCCATTTCTTTATTCCATACTCAGAAGTTATCTCTAATCTCAGGATTTTAATCTAAGGAATAATATTGTCCATGCACAGCATAGACGCTGTGTCTACTCAATTTAGTTTCAACAGACTTGTCTTGACTGTTATTATTTAGCATCTGTATCATATTTCATGCGGCTAAGGTGACTTTTCAGTCATTTTCCCATGAAGGAAACTGAAACTTAAATAATGATTTTGTTGATAAATTAACAGGCAACAGAACAGGGAACAAGAATAAAATCCACCAAATTAAACTAAAGACATGAGTATGTGGGGTTCTATACAGTAGTAAAGACAAAATTGTATTAGCATCACACGGACTCCATTTTTGTGACCCTAAATGATCACTACTTATTATGTTTTGTACAGAGAAGTTTGAAAAATACTACAATGTGGCAAAACTCTGAGCCAGACTTGCAAGGCTCAAATCCAAGCTCTGTGACCTTGGGTAAGATATAGATCTCTGTGCCCCAGTTTCCTTGAGGGTTACAGCAATACCTACATCATAGAATTTTGTGAGATTCGAAAAAGTGAACATTATAAAACACTCCAAACGTTATCTAGCATATTATAAATGTCACGCATTTACTTTATTGATGTTGTGTTGTGGTGTTTGGACTTACATTTAAAACCAGCTTATTTATAATCATGAATCACAAATCAGGTCACAAATATAAATGACCTAAGAACCCAACTAAGAAATATTCTACACTTAACATCTGCAGATAAAGAAACACTGAGATAGTGACTATGTTGTTTCAGGATCTAAGAGCTGATGGATGGTCAGATTGAATTGGGACAGGGGTCTTTACATTCTCAGCCTATCCTTTTTTCTGTTTTACTTGTTCTCTTCATTATGTGAACACTAGACTCTGCTCCTTGTCAGTGTGTGGAATGTATCACTGGAGCAGTGCTTTAAGGAACAAAAGTGAAACTAGAATGTCCTAGAATGTTTTACATCTTAAGAGCACACTGGCACCTTTCTTTAGAGTGATGTTGAATAAATGTATTCTAATAAATTAACGTTCTCATCTATAGTAACTCACTAGGCAGAATCAAGTTTGTCTGCCAGTTGAAACAGAGATGGGAGGAGAATGGGCCAGTCAGGATGACACAGAAAATTAACAGCACAGGCGTGGAGGAGAGAAAAAGAATTTTCAAATGTGCCAAATTCCGAGTCACTTAAGATAAACAAACAAAGCAAATAAACACTACTAAACTCAAACAGGAGCAAATACTCTCTCCATTGGTAGCAGATCTCCTTCCTGTTTTTGTTTCCTTATCTCAAGTTCAAATTAGTCTCTTTAATATTTCATCTGTGGCAATTTTTGCAATTTAAGAAATATTTCCTTTGTCAAGTCTATTAAAATTTTATTTTACTTCCCAACATAAAATGTGGTTAGATATTTTAAATTCTTAAGCTACTGAGACATTAATATTTATTGAATAAAAGTTAAATAAATTCAAAATTATTCATCTAGCATTTTTAAAATGCAAAGTCTTAAGACCCTCTCTCCCCCATCTCAGATATACCACACCCAAATCCCCACATTTTCTAAGATTCAACCAAATTCAATTAAATAAATAAATAAAAAATAAAATCTGCTCAGAAACAAAGACTTTCTAGTTAGGTGATTGGAAGCAGAACCACTACTGTAGTGAACTCCCAGATCTGGGAATGTGTAAAAGTCTATGAATGTAAGGGATTTGTTATATCGGCATCGATGGTAGGCTGGATCCAAGGGGGAAGAATTTCCTCTGTCCTTCAAGGTCCTTCTAACTGGACTAAGCATCAAATTGACATGAGAAGATTAACAGGAGAAAATTGAATTTGATAGTGTACATACATGGAAATTCCAAAGACAGTGGGGCAATATGAAGCATCTATGAACTAAGGAAAGGGTAGGAAGGGGAAGAAGACCATGAGCAGGAAGGTAAATGGAAATGTTTGAAGAACAAAGGTAGTATGTAGATAAGTGTCTTGGGTAATTAAGAATCCTTCTTTATAGTTTTCTTCCTCACCCAGTCAAGCAGCTGAGGGGGAGGTAAAGAGCTTTTTCTAAATCTGCTGTGTTTTGATTGCTTTTTAATTCAAAATAATGTTAATGCTAAAGTGGTCCATTTGGGGGCCCATCTGCCCTTGGCCCCACAGTTGAATAAGTTCCCTAAAGATGTTAATGCTGAATTCCCAGGACCTGTGAATATGTTATCTGATCCAAGGGAATTTGTAAAGGTGATGAAGTTGAGGATCCTGTGGCATACTATCCTCGATTATCTGTGGAGTGGGGGATGGGGGTCCAGTGTGATCACAAGGGTCTTTCTGAGCAAATGGCAGGGCAATAAGAGAATGAGGCGATGATGGAGGTAGGGATGAGGGAAGCGGGTAGAAGCCAGAAACACAGCCTTTGGAAGAGGGAAAAGGTAAGGAATAGATTATTTCCAGATGGAACAAAATCTGCCGATGACTTGATTTCATCCCTTTAAAACGCGTTTTGGACTTTGACCTCCAGAACCATGAGAACATGTATTGTTTTGAGCAACCAAGTTTGCAGCTCTTTGTTACATGAGTGCATACTTCTGGAATAGACACTCTGCTAACCCCTTTACAGAGAGGTGATAAAATTAAATCTTGAAAATCACACGAGGTACATATTAGTGTTGTCTTTAGTTTTACATAGAACCGATTGTAGCTTATGTAAATGAAGTAACTCACCCATTGACTCATTGCTAATACAGTGTGACCCAGAATTCAACCCACAACCTCTCCCGTCTCTGCTCTTTCCCAGCCTGTTTATGTTTATCTCAGAGATTCCTCATCATTGGCTTTGGGTAGGGTCTATGGTCACGGAAGGTAATTGGCTCACCTGAAGTTAGAAATTGCAATTAAATGGAAATAAGCTGAGCAAATATTTAATAAGTA